>BMAU01017266.1:0-600000 GCA_019973935.1 Trichonephila clavipes
AATGGTATTGTAATGTTATTCAACAACTTAGCAAAAATTTTAAATAATTTGGAGGATAGTGTATCATTATCAAATTGGTACCATATTTATTAGAATAAAATGTGGCATAAGAAATTAAAAATTATTTGTATCTAAGTTTACTTTTAGCTATTTACTCAATCAATAATCATGCGGTGCATTATTATAAAATCATATAAATCTGGTCTGTTGCGATTAATACAATTTTTAATGAACTGTATAACGGTTGACATATAATTTTTAGACAGTTATAAATGGTATGTATTTTTAATTAAACTTATATATAATGTTATTGTGGATAGTAATCAGGCTTCTGTTCATTTAGACTTTTTTAAATTTATTTTTTACCGTATGGTATCAGGCATTTACTTTTTAAAAAATTTGTTTTAACTTGTGTTATAGGTATTTATTGAAAAACTCAAGTATGTTGAAAATCATTCCCTTATGGATGGTCGTTTGGCAATATCAGGCATAGCTGTTGGTGCAGCTATGTTTGCTCTTTTGTGGGATTATCTGCATCCATTTCCAGAATCGAGACCAGTATTAATCATATGTGTTGTGTCATATCCTTTCAAAATATTTTTTTTTAAGTTTCTACTTCATTTTTATGAAATGAATAATTTGTATTAATTTAATGATTATTTTTATACTTTGTATGATAAGCTACAGAGTTGTGTTAATTGCACTTATACAAATGTCATACCATTATATCCATGGTTTATGATTTTCTAAATATTCTGAAAACTTTTTTTTATTTAGGATTTTTATTTGAAATTACTTTTTATTTTTCAAGTTATGAAACGGCTGATTTGGTGTAGATGCTTTTATTATTGAAGCTGTACTGAATAAATTTCCTAATGTCAAAGTAATAAGTATTTATTACAACTATTAATACATCGGTATCATTATCTAGTCTTAATTTTTACTGTACATTAATAATTTGGAATTATATTTGGAGTTTTTCTGAAGTTATGACTTCTATAGTGCTGTGTTCAAACACTGATGCAAGTTGTGTGCATAATATATTTGGATGTAATCTGTCATGTTAATGCTATTAGTATATGCCTGTTGTGCATATAATGAACTTTTCTTCTGAAATGACATTTTATGCAAAGTTTAGTAGGTATTTCTGATTATGCACATTTCCTTTTAAAAATGCGAGTAGGGTGTTGTATACATTTAAATTTCCATGTTGATTTGTTAATGTATAAGTTTTCTTATTAAAATATACTGGCTATTATAGGCCATTCCAGGCTATTATAGGTCAATAATTCCATTTAGTAAAGGAATTAGTGTGTTAAAGCAATGATCCCAACTTCCAGTCCATTTATCTAATTGTACTTGGCTGCTGAAGGAACATTAAATTATTTCAAATTTTATTTACTGGGATGTATTTTTCTTGAGTTTGTGTGACTTTCCATGTAAATCACTTAATATTCCATGTTAAATCACTTTATATTCATTTTTTGGTATAATTAACTGTATTTATAACTGTATATCATAGTTGATTACTATAACCATATTTATTTGAATCTAAGCTGCCATCAATTCTAAGCTGCACCCCAAATTCTCAACACATTTTTTTAAAAAAAATAAATATTTAAAATGGTTTATTGATACCCAATATTTACAAATTTTTTTTAAAAAAATTGAGATAACTAATAGTGAATAATTTATTTTACCAGTGTTAAATCTCTTAAATGTATACATGAATCTAACCGTAACCATAGCTGTAACCCTCAGTATCTTGTTCAATTTCACCCATCCAACAGATTTTCTCTGCCCTGCCTTCGATTTTCAGTTGCATCAACATTGGAAAAAAGGTCAGCTTAGACTTGAATAAATACAGTAAATTAAAATTATTAAATCAAAACAATCTAAAACATACACTCAACAAGTCACAATACTGTTATCAAATGTTGACTGGTCCCTGGCACTAAGAAGGTTGGAGAGCACTGTGTTGAAATGTTGGAGAGCACTGTATTGAAATCTGTCTACAAAAACTCTTAGTCTGAAAAGCTAGTGTTATATTTAAATAGATACCATTTTATATCCCTTTAAATTTTTCATGTAGTACATATTCACTCAATGTATTATTATCATTCCTTTCTTTAAAAGATACATTTAACATTTTTATTTTAATTGGAATTTGGAAGTGCTGATTGTATTACAAATTAATTTTATTTCCTTAAAATAATTCCATAAATTGAATATAAAATCAAGCTTCCTTGACAGATAATTATCTACTGAACATTTGAGGGGATATGCTGATATTAAACATCCTTTAAAAAGTTACATTTTTCTCAGGTTTTTTTTTTTTTTAGTCGGATAGATTTATTATCCGTAAATTTTGGTATACACACAAGACTAGAGTTTTCAGTTCAGTGGCTAAATTGTGATTTATATCTTTTGCTAAAACTTTATCCAGAACCTTTCTGTAAAAAATTATTTTTACTAATTATTATCAAGTTTCTTTTTTGTCAAATTTCTGAATTAATTTGTGAAACATGATTAGTGAAATGTAAATTAATCATGATTAACTGAAAACATGTAAGTAAAATGTGTTAAAATATGTATTGAAGTTACAAAATGTGTAAGCATAGTGGATAGCATTGTGTATGTTAGTTAGCTTGATACCTACCTTCTCTTGCTACATATTTTAATTATTATAAATCACAAGATATAATGAATAGATATTGTTCGAGTTATAATCCCTTTGGAGAAATTGATACGGAAAACCTGTGTTTCCCTCTCAGATGTAAATCAAAGCCTAACAAGCTACACACATTTCTTATCTTAGTGTTTTGTGTGTCTTCACATCCCTTCTGTTTGTGATGAGTGGGGAACTTTTATAAAAACATCTGGTATGAACTACCTGCTGTAATGGATTATTTCAGTGTACTACTAAAGACATATTATAATTAACTAAATTTTTTAATTTTGTACATATGTACATGAAGTTACAAACACACACCCTCTGCTAACTCGTGAGTGTTCAAGAGATTGGTAATTTTCTTATAAAATTCAAAAACATTTTATTTTACAAAATATAAAATTCTTATATTTTTGATTTATTTAACAATCATTTTATCTAAAGTGATATAGCTTGACTTTGTAGGTATGCAGAAAGGAAGTAGGGAAAAAATTTTAAAACATGACTATTATAGCATATATTAAAAAAAATAATAAATAGGAGTTAATTTATGCTCCTGAGTTTTTTTTTTTACATAATTAATGTTATTGCATCAAATTTCGAAGTGGAAATTTAGAATAATTTTGAGTTTTGTGTGTGTGCTTCATCAAAAATTGACCTAATATTTAAGTATTTGTTAAATCAATAAGTTTATGTATAGAAAAAAAATCAATGGTGTATTTTGAGTATGTGGTAGACAAATTTCATGTATGTTTTTGACAACTTTTCCATAAATCCGTGGATCTAATTTTAGCTCATATTACCTAAGTTATACTTTTTACAATTTTCTATCATTTTCAAGTCTTGTTGCTGTAATATATTATATTACAGTAATTCATCTAACTTTATTTTGCTTAGTATTGAACCCTTTTGGTAAACTCCTAGGAGAGCCCCCACCCTTGGCGCTGAACCGGAAAAAGCGCCAAGCGAAAACGAAATGGCGCCAAGCAAACCCGACAACGGTGACAAGTAAATATAGCAGTATAAGATGGATGCGCAATGAAAATACATGTAAACAATACAGAAATTTAACATTTAAGATAAAAAATATAACAACAGCACTTACTTTCTTATTGTTGATCCTTCCCAAGTGGAGGGTAAAGTGTAACAACTGCTTTTAAAAAATTCTGGAAAGTCTCGTCGCTGAGTGAGTGATCGTGAGAGCGCCGCCATAAATACTCAGCGAGGTAATGGTCGAACATGCCTTCTCTGTGGCTGGTGTGATTACGGAGAAAACGTTTTATTGCCGATTAACTTACTATTGGAAAACCATGAATTCTTTCTTATACTTCTGCAAACATCATGCGTATTCACACCTTTTTTTTCGACATCTCCATTCAAATCCATCCAAAACAACACTCTTTCGTTCATTTAATCCCATTTGCTCATTACATTTAGGACATTCATAACTTGAAGCAATTAATCCTTCTTTCATACACCATTCAATCAATTCTTTCTTGCCTCTAGCATCCAATAACGTAAAAAATTCTAACGTGTATTCACTGACAAGCGCAGCCATACTTTCAACCCGGTGCCCAACAACAAAATGAAATTTGAAATGCGCGCCCACAAATGACGAAAATTATAGAAAAGTTAGGGTTGCCATATGTTGTATTTAAAAGCAAGGTTACCATGACGGCGAAATTATCGCCAACCAAAGTAATTCGCGCCAAGGGTGGGGGCTCTCCTAGGTGTAACCAATCTTTTTTTTTTTACATGGACTATATAACCATCAAAATTTCTAATTTTAATAACTATTTTATAATTTTATTCTATCAAGTAAATTATCAATAATATTTATTTTTCTAATAAGTGTTATTCTTTGAAGTTAATTATAGTAAAAAATAAGTTTATCTGTACATACTTTCGGATATTATCTCTAGCAGATTAAATTTTTCTCCCAATTTTATTGTTAGTCATTGATTCTGTTAAGGTCTCCTCCATGTGAAAAGTAGTTATGCAACAAATAATTAGTTCATTATTATTTGACTATGTAATAAATATATTCCTTAACACTGAATATGTATTTCATATTGATGGGATTGTTAACCCTTTATACATCTTTTCTTGAAAAAGGAATATTTTTAGTTGCAATTGATAAGGACCGCACTGGATTGGATCCTGATAGCACATGGCAGGCTAGTTCTTCTTTAAAGAGGTTGGTGTTTTGAAAATATTCATCTTTGGGCAGCATTTTTCTGTAATTAAGGTTTGGGTTTAATATCAAAATACAAAATCTATATGGAAAGCAATGGTACTTAATATTTATAAATTTGTTCATTTTATGAAAAATATTATTATATCACACTAATTAATCATATTTTTACAGTACTAAAATTTTGTAAATATAATAATTTATATGCAAACATATATTCTAAGCATTAAAACTAATTATTTGTATTCTGGTTTTTGAAATTTTGCCATAAGTAAAAATCATATTGTATACAGAAATTCCTTTTTTTTGGATACATAATGCAATGATTTTCTGTAAAATTTTTCTTTTAATAACTTAATGCCTTCTAATTAAATAGGGGGGGGGATGTTATATTCCATTTCAAATAGTTTCTCTTAGGTATAAGTTGGTAGTTGAATCAATAATTATGTATATTAACATCAAATTGTCAATCTTGAATTACCTTATAAAGCTTTATACTTTTATATGCAGCATTACATTAATTTAGAATTAATTTTTAGTTATCTTTAGAACAGAAATTAACATTTCTTTAATATATTTTTTTTCTTATAAAATGTGTATTTATATTAAAATTCAGTTGGGGGATAAAAAAAAATAGGATACAATAATAAACATGCTTATTTGTAACATTATTCAAACAGAAATTTGATTAAAGTTAATATATTCTGGTGTGGAGAATGTAGAAGTGCAGTAGATAAATTTGATTTACTTTTACCACTTCAGTAGTTTACCTTATGAACTTTTTATTTTAGTATAGTATTTCACATAATACTGCAGATGTATGGTTGGACATCTATTAAAACTTTATATTTGCAATCTAAAGAAATAGAATATTTTATAATTGGTTAATATGGTGAACATAGAGATTGATCCCCCCTCTGATCGTGTGTAAACTCCTGAAGACTTTATACTGTTGAGAACCTTTCCGTAAAAGTTTTAAGACTGTGTTTTTATTCTTTGAATGTGAACTGAATTCTAGGAAAAGTTATATCAGCATCTCTGTCCATTACTTGCAGTGAAGTTATTTCCCAGTTCATCAATTTATTGGTAGCCAAGATAGTTTTTTAAAAAATGATTATATCTGTATATAATTGCAAAGACTAATCTTTGCCCTGGTGTTATAATTTTATTTTTTCTCCAAAAAGCCAGGTTTTCAAATGATGTTTGTGCAGGTTCTCTTTCTGCAAACAATTTATATTGCTCTCTTCAGAATTGAATGGTTTCTTGCAGCTGTTCAAACAACATTATTCAGCACTTCTTTTTTTTTTTTAAAAAAAATCTATTTTTGTTACAAGAAATAGACTTCATCATGAATTTGTTAGTAGTTGAAAGTAAGGGGAGAATTCCATATAAAGATATTCCAATTTTACAGCAAAAAGCAAAAATTTATCAAAAATTGTAATTTTATTTTAATTAATGAAATTTGATTTAAATCTTTGACATTTCAAAATTTTAAGATGTTTTTAAATGTTTACCTAGCTTTTAAATGTACTCATTTGATATTTTTAATTTTTTAAAGAACATTTTTTTCTAATTGTGTTTAATTCAATTTTTATGAAATCTATTCATAAATTCATATTTTTGTTCCATTAGTTTGTTAGACTGAAAAAAGTTTTGTATTTCTTTTTAATACAACTATCATTTTGTTGTCTATAGATTTATGGTAGAACTTCTCATATTCTTGTTTTAATTTTACATATAAGATACAAATAATTTTGTAACTGTTTAATTTTTTTGGGGGGCTGAAGAGATGGGCTTAGTATTATCAACTTTTTTTACATTTAAACTTATTTTTATCTAATTTCACATTTTATGAATTCAAAGTTTTGCAATTTTTGGTGTGTTAATTCAGAATTGTAAAATAATTTTATACGGTGTTTTCTTGATTGTTTTATGTATATTTTTTCTTTTTTTGTTATTTATGTAGTAGATATTCATAGTATTTTCATTTTTTTCCTTTGAAAGGTCAGAACAGTTCAAGTATAAGTAAATTATGTTACTATATAAAATATTTAATTAAATATTATATATTTCAAAATCTTAAATATATATCAAAAAATAATCATCACTGTTTTAGTTAGTTTTATGAAAGAATGGAAATAAGTTCTCCCAGTTCTTAATGTTGACAAATCAGAGGTTAAAAAATTTCAGTTACAAAAACTGATAAGTATCAAATTGTTTGTAAAACAGAAATTGTGTTACTTGCTGTGTTTTACAACATGTAGAAAGAATTATAATATAGGTTTTTTTGACTATAAATCTGTCTTGTAAAAAGAAAGGAAATAAGTAAAAAATATTTTGTAACCATATAGTTATACTTTTTCACTGAGTTTATTACCATAACCTGTGTTTTTTTTTAAATTATTGGACTTCTTTTTTCTTCCAGATTTGATGACATGTACCACTTATTCATAAGCTACACAGATGGAGTAACACACAAAACACGAGAGGCCGAATTTGAGAAGTCCATCAGCTGTTGGTTCGATACAAATGGAACACTCTTGTATGACTTATTTGAGCCTGAAGTATCAAAATTGCATTCAAGTTTGCTGTCAGAAAAGAAGAAAAAATAACTTCTTATCCTTGAAAACTAAATTATTTGTATCATTTTTATTTACTTAATTTCTATTAAACTTTTGTTTTTGGAAAAATGTGTTTACATAAAAATAACTCAATAGTTAAAGAATATGTGTAGAGAAAATTTGTTATATAGATATTCATTGGAATTTTCTTTTGATTAAATGGGATATAATATGCTGTATAAAATCACAATTATTATGTAAAATTATATATTCTTATTCACAGAATTATGCACATTAAAAATAACAGGATGATATAATTAATATTAATGAATAGTTAAGGTTATATAATATTTAATATTGATGAACATCTGCAGTTGGATTATTAATAATTATCTTTTTATGTAATTACCATTAATATAATTTTGATTATTTAAATCTAGCTATTATAGTTCAGAAGTTTTTGAGGATGTCCCGTCTCCTAATGATAAAAAAAAAACTTAATTCTAGGTTGTAAGCATTATAAATAGTGTACTTAGTATGAAATCAGCCTTGAATAGTCGAAAGATCGTTTAAAAATTTCGTTTAGAGTTTCTTGTATATTATTTTATGTATCGCCATATAACTTTTTGACTTTCCCTATAATACCCATTTTAGAATATTCACAACTTTTTGTTTGCTCTAAATTTCATAGCTTATCAAGTCTATCACAAGCAGTCATTTGACCATTTAAACAATTCATGTTATTTATGATTATATTCTTTGGAAAATGCATTTCTGGAACGTGCGATTTTATGAGTTTGTTGGTAATAATATAATAATTATACTATAAAGAGTGCTACCAGAATCAACAGGACAAGAAAAGGGGATAGTATGAACAATTCTCAATCTTATATAAATCAAATAATTTTATTCTTGCACTTTACATGGCTAAACCCAGTTGATATTAAGCTAATTGATACTTAGTTTAATGCATTCATCTTTTGAAATTGAAAAAGGTGATGTCTGTTTGCCAGAGAAAAATATTTTACAATGGTACAAAGTTCGGCCATAATTAATAATATGGCCAATAAAATATAATTATAACCAATCAAGTGGCCTGAATGTATAGTGTAAAATCCAAATCTCAATATTACCTTTATGCAGGGATTTTTTACTATTTTATACTTAACTGGGGTAAATGCTTGGATTTTATGTAAAGAATTGAGGTAAAATTTTTTATTTCATTAGGCAGAAGAGCGTGGAATTCATTATCAAAAAGACAGCTAAGCAAAGAATGTTCATGAAAAACAACTATCACACAAATGCAACTAAAGATTAATCTAGATGAAAAGCTTGTCAAATAAAATGTACAAAATTTGTATAAACTGTAAAAAAAAAAAAGTTTATCTTGGGAAATCTATAATAAAAAAAACTGCTTACAACACAATTGTAAATAAAACTTTGCTATATAAATGAAAATATTTTGTTCACTATCTGATTTTCTTAAATATCATTCAATATTATGTGTTTTTGAAGTGATTGTTTGACCATTTATGGCAAGAATAAGTATACATGAAATGTCAATTGATTTAGTGTTTAAAAATATCTCAAACATTAAACCATAATACCCAAAAACAAGAATGAAACATGCGAGTTACTTAGATATTTTTTACACCAACTTGCTGATATATAAAGGAAAGTATTTTCTCATTTTCAGAGATTTTTGGTTTGGCACTTTACCTTAAATATTCAAATGGAGATCTTATTAGTAGGCTTAAAGTTTTAATTTTGTGAATAATGTAGGTGGAGAGGACAGGAAACCAAAATATTTCTTTTCCTAACAAAAACAACTTGCTGCACTTTCTAGGATTTTTAATATGCCAATTTGTCTTAGCTATGTTAATGATTGATTTACCAATGATGAAACTGATTTTAAAAATATAGAAATGTGCTGTACCCTCCGTTTTCATTTCATGGTATTACATACTACTGACGGCAGTGGACAGAAAAGATCGTACTTCGGAAAGACGTATACATATACACATCTGGGGCAATTAATGCTTTGGCTGAGCAAGACATTTATATACAGCAGTAGCACTTAAGAGGTTAAAGTAGTATAGTAGCCGTAGCATAAAAGTATAGTATTGAATTTAATACATTGTTATTGTACGAAGGGGGGGTGATGGAAATTATGATTGAACATTGGGTTGCAAATATTGAAAGTTTGAGAAGCACTGGATTGAATGGTATATAAATAATGAAATAAATTAATATTCAATAAAAACAAATTTCATTATTATCTGTTTTTAAATTGAAATCATTCAATAGAAATGAAAAAATCAATAGATGTTTGCAAATGAAAAATTGATAGTCTTGTTGTTTGTTATAAATATACAACTTTTTTATTTTTTGTTTTGTTTTGTTTACTTCTATATAAATAAGTTTTATTACTAAAAATACTTTGTATTAAATTGCTAGTAAATATAAATAATACATATGAAAAAATTTTAAGGCACAAATATTTCTTAAATATTTTTTTTTCACTTGTGAAAGTAAGCATTGCAGATCTGAAAATAAACGTATATTTATTCAAGGGGATAAGAATTGTTCCGAAAGTAATATCCGGGATTTTCTTAAAAAGGGAAGATGATACAAGGGAACAATCGCCTTAAAAAATATCTGCCACTGGTTCAATGACGGAAGGAGCGTCGAAGAAAGCAGTAGCAGACCGGCGTGCCAGAGATTATTAGAATACAAATCATGATGGCAGGCAGACGTATGTTGACAACGTAATCGTCAATGGAAGTGTTAATCGGTATGAATGGGGCCAGTGTGTCCGTTATCCATGAACGCCTACATATTGTGTATGGTGAAGAGTTCGTGTCTCGTCAAATGGTGGATCACAGGTGTTGCATGCTCAGCGAACTTGAATATTGAAATGGGCATTTCTCCACATCGAGGGTGTCAAACTAGCGGCCCTCGGACCGCATGTGGCCCACCACAAACATTTTTGCGGCCCGGTCAATATATCGGGTCACAATGTATAAACTTTGGGAAAAGCAACTTAAAACTGAAGATTAAACGCACTTTCCAACATGTAACATAAAAAAAACTAGAGAATACTGCATCGTATGAAAGATACGCAGAGAAAAAAATAGGTCTTAGAACTGAATTTTAAACAAGATTTAAGGGGGCGTGGTATGATTTACACAAAAAAATTGCCAGCTCAGGTGTCGTCCACGTCACTTGACCATGGTTCAAAATTACGTGGTCCGTCGCCAAAAGCCCTCGTGTAGCTGAACAGTGCGACGTTAGTATTCAGTCATTCTCTTTTGAGGAAGGAAAGAAGCGAAAGACAAAAAGAAAAAATTTTAATGATATAAGTATAGAAATTATCAGGAAGTTCTGACATCAAGAGAGTAAGAGAAAATTTCTCAGCGAAAAGGAAAACGTATTGCATTCGTTTTTATGCACATACATTTTATTCTTCAAGGATAAATGACGAGGACGTCACCTGAGTTTTTCCCCTTCCTGCCAACAAGACTGAGCCTCTACAAACTTAACATCTATCAAACCCTCTACATCAGGGGTGTCCAACACCCGGCCCGTGGCCCGCTAGTATTTAAGTTGCGGCCTACCAACTCTTTATAAAAAAATTTTAAATATCAGGTTTTTAAAGTTTTTTTTCATTTTGAAATTTATTTAAGGGGAAATTTATATACATATTTAAATCTACAATGTATTCACCTGTTAAATGTTCTTATTTTAAAATAAATCCTTTTTGATAATAGAAACGTCTTGTAGATTAAAATAGATTTATATTTTATCAAACAGTTACGTTTGATTTTACTATAAAAAACTACTTTTTTAATAAATTCCGAATTGCATTATGCATATCCCTTACTATGGAATCCCTTACTACATGATTTTTTGTGTGTACGACTTTCATTTCTCCTTTTTTTTCTGTTTGCAGTGCCCAAAAAGCAAGAGAGGCAGTCATAGATGTTTTTTTAAAGTTTAAAAAAAATATTCAGAACGGTTATGATAAAAGGGAATGTATACTTAATCGTTTGAGAATGATAGCACAATCAATAGCCATCTAGCCACAAATCATCTCGAGAGGTTGAGGGAAGAGGTGTGGGCCACTTACCCTTTAGTTTATTATTATTATTTTATCAAAATTGGGGTTTGAACTTTTATTATAATATAATAAAAGATGAATGAGAAATTTTACCAATGAAGAAGAGGAAGCAACTTATTGGCACTTCAACAGATTTGACGTTAAAATCTAAAATTAAGCAAAAATGGCTCCTTAGTTTCAGGTTATAAATACATGCAGAAGATTTTTCACACAGCTCTAAAAGTTTTAATACGAATCAGAACAATGTGTTTCTCAACGAATGGGGAAACAAAATGAAGGTGTGAAAACAAATTAGACACAAAATATAAAATGTGACTGCAAATAAATTTGCATAGACTCAATTGCAAATAATTTGCGATTGAGTGAAAAAAATGCAAACTTATCCCAATTAATAAGTATAATACATGGGTAGGTGACATCTGGAGCATATAGTTTATTATTAATGCGTGAATTATATTAAAATAGTATGAATTTTTCTTATCACAAAAATACAATACTTTTTACAATCTATAAAGTACCAATAACAAGTTGATTAAATTTAAATATTATTTCAAGATATATTTTTCTAATAATGTGTGTGTGTGTGGGATGAGGTTCCCCCAAAATTCCTTGTAGTTCGTAGGGTTCCTCAATTCAAGCTGTGCTCTACGGAACCCTGGGGTACCACGAGTCACATTAAAAAAATGAAAAGAAACTTATAAATATATATGCAAAATGAACTCACGTTCTTTATGAAATTTGTATAATTTCAAGTATTTAAAGCGCATCTTATTCATTAAAACTGAAATTTTTATTTATGTATAATAACTATTTTGGAACATCTTTTTAATTTTTATTATAATATAACAGAGGAATATTAAAACACACATTTTATCTTTGTATATATATACTTCCTATTAGATTGTGAATGTTCTATTGTTTTTACTACCTTGGGTTCCACGAGATAATTTTATACTCATCAGCACAATGTCTAGCAAAACTAAATAGTTTTCTATTGGAAAATGCATCTTTTTCCATTTGTGGAAAAAAAAACACGTAAAATGAAGGAGAGGAAAGAACTTATCGGCGTATCAACACATTCAATGTTGAAATCTAAATTTAAACAAGAACAGCTCCTAAATTTTATATTACAAACTACCTCGCGTAAAATACACAGTACATCTCACACAGCTATAAACATTTTAATGCCATTCAGAAAATTATGTTTAAGTGAAATATATTTTTCAATGTGAGTGGATACAAAAACAAGTTAAACTCAGAATACGTAATGTGATTGCATTTAATCTCAATAGACCTAGGATTCGACAGTTTGTGTGAAAAAAAGATAATTGATTCATTGCATTAATATTATTAAATTATCTATGCTTGCATAGATGAAAAATAATAAAACCCCAATAATAATTCATTCCATTTTTTTTAAAATTTCGCTCCAATAAATGTTTGTAATGGGTTTAAATCTAATATAAAGATATATAATCTTTATATGCAGCCCGCAGGATATAATGTTTTCCGAAGTGGCTTGCAAGGTCATTTGGTTTGGCCATCCCTGTTCTAAGCCATGATCGGACAGCGAGAATGACACTTGAGAGTACAGATTGGTATTCATGACCTTTTTTGAACTTGGAATCTTGAGTCTTTAGTCCTTCACAAACTTGAACGATGGGGAAAGAGAGCAATAAAAGAGGGATCAGTTGGTTTCATGTAAACGTTGTCACAAACTGTACAAGTCAAACTGGAACCCCACCAATCGAGAAGAATGCAGAAGCTCTCCTTATCTTTAGTTTTGAACAAAAGCAGAAGGGGGTGAGAGGGGTTTTAGTGTTTCAAACGGTTGGGACCGAACAGAAGCCATCCCTAAACGTGAAAACGGGGATGATTCTAAAAGTGATGATAAAAGTTCATTTTCTTTCATCATGACAGCTGTCAGAACATAATCATCAGAAAGTTGAATAAAGTAAGCGAAAATGTGGAAGAATAGTAGCATAACAAAACAGTTTATTTCAAAATCGAGAAAATAATGGAAACTTAAAAAAAAATGGCATTTAATTCATCTTTTATGAAGGAACTATTTACCTTCGATCATTACGACCAGTACGATATGAGTACTTCGCCGTTCCTTTGGACACGCCCAATACCCCCTCCCAGAAGAGGGCGCTTTCGTCGTTTCTGTGTTTCGATTTCTATTTAAGGGATTTTTAAATAGTCTGCTTTTGTTCAAAACTAAAGATAAGGAGAGCTTCTGCATCCTTCTCGATTGGTGGGGTTCCAATTTGACTTGTACAGTTTGTGACAACGTTTATATGAAACCGACTGATCCCTCTTTTATTGCTCTCTTCCCCCATCGTTCAAGTTTGTGAAGAACTAAAGACTCAAGATTCCAAGTTCGAAAAAGGTCATGAATACCAATCTGTACTCTCAAGTGTCATTCTCGCTGTCCGATCATGGCTTAGAACAGGTGGCCAAACCAAATGACCTTGCAAGCCACTTCGGAAAACATATCCTGCGGGCTGCATATAAAGATTATATATCTTTATATTAGATTTAAACCCATTACAAACATTTATTGGAGCGAAATTTTAAAAAAAATTTAATGAATTATTATTGGTTTTATTATTTTTCATCTATGCAAGCATAGATAATTTAATAATATTAATGCAATGAATCAATTATCTTTTTTTCACACAAACTGTCGAAGCCTAGGTCTATTGAGATTAAATGCAATCACATTACGTATTCTGAGTTTTTAACTTGTTTCTGTATCCACTCACATTGAAAAATATATTTTACTTAAACATAATTTTCTGAATGGCATTAAAATCTTTATAGCTGTGTGAGATGTACTGTGTATTTTACGCGAAGTAGTTTGTAATATAAAATTTAGGAGCTGTTCTTGTTTAAATTTAGATTTCAACATTGAATGTGTTGATACGCCGATAAGTTCTTTCCTCTCCTTCATTTTACGTGTTTTTTTTTCCACAAATGGAAAAAGATGCATTTTCCAATAGAAAACTATTTAGTTTTGCTAGACATTGTGCTGATGAGTATAAAATTATCTCGTGGAACCCAAGGTAGTAAAAACAATAGAATATTCACAATCTAATAGGAAGTATATATATACAAAGATAAAATGTGTGTTTTAATATTCCTCTGTTATATTATAATAAAAATTAAAAAGATGTTCCAAAATAGTTATTATACATAAATAAAAATTTCAGTTTTAATGAATAAGATGCGCTTTAAATACTTGAAATTATACACATTTCATAAAGAACGTGAGTTCACTTTGCATATATATTTATAAGTTTCTTTTCATTTTTTTAATGTGACTCGTGGTATCCCAGGGTTCCGTAGAGCACAGTTTGAATTGAGGAACCCTACGAACTACAAGGAATTTTGGGGGAACCTCATCCCACACACACACACATTATTAGAAAAATATATCTTGAAATAATATTTGAATTTAATCAACTTGTTATTGGTACTTTATAGATTGTAAAAAGTATTGTATTTTTGTGATAAGAAAAATTCATACTATTTTAATATAATTCACGCATTAATAATAAACTATGCTCCAGATGTCACCTACCCATGTATTATACTTATTAATTGGGATAAGTTTGCATTTTTTTTCACTCAATCGCAAATTATTTGCAATTGAGTCTATGCAAATTTATTTGCAGTCACATTTTATATTTTGTGTCTAATTTGTTTTCACACCTTCATTTTGTTTCCCCATTCGTTGAGAAACACATTGTTCTGATTCGTATTAAAACTTTTAGAGCTGTGTGAAAAATCTTCTGCATGTATTTATAACCTGAAACTAAGGAGCCATTTTTGCTTAATTTTAGATTTTAACGTCAAATCTTTTGAAGTGCCAATAAGTTGCTTCCTCTTCTTCATTGGTAAAATTTCTCATTCATCTTTTATTATATTATAATAAAAGTTCAAACCCCAATTTTGATAAAATAATAATAAACTAAAGGGTAAGTGGCCCACACCTCTTCCCTCAACCTCTCGAGATGATTTGTGGCTAGATGGCTATTGATTGTGCTGTCACTCTCAAACGATTAAGTATACATTCCCTTTTATCATAACTGTCCTGAATATTTTTTTTAAACTTTAAAAAAACATCTCTGACTGCCTCTCTTGCTTTTTGGGCACTGCAAACAGAAAAAAAGGAGGAGAAATGAAAGTCGCACACATAAAAAATCATGTAGTAAGGGATTCCATAGAAAGGGATATGCATAATGCAATTCGGAATTTATTAAAAAAGTAATTTTTTATAGTAAAATCAAACGTAACTGTTTGATAAAATATAAATCTATTTTAATCTACAAGACGTTTCTATTATCAAAAAGGAGTTATTTTAAAACAAGAACATTTAACAGGTGAATACATTGTAGATTTAAATATGTATATAAACACTTTAAAAACCTGATATTTAAAATTTTGTTATAATGAGTTGGTAGGTCGCAACTTAAATACTAGCGGGCCACATGCGGCCCACAGGCCGGGTGTTGGACACCCCTGATGTAGAGGGTTTAATAGGTGTTAAGTTTGTAGAGGCTCAGTCTTGTTGGCAGGAAGGGGAAAAAAGGGGAAAACTTAGGTGACGTCCTCGTCATTTGTCCTTGACGAAGAATAAAATGTATGTGCATACAAAACGAATGCATTACGTTTTCCTTTTCTCTGAGAAGTTTTCTCTTACTCTCTTGATTTCAGAACTTCCTGATGATTTCTATACTTATATCATTAAAATTTTTTTCTTTTTGTGTTTCGCTTCTTTCCTTCCTCAAAAGAGAAACTCAAACTTGCTTTATAAGTACAAAAACAAATAAAAATATCACGATTGTTAGTATTATTTTTGAAAAAGAATGCATCCAAGAGAAAAGTGTCGTGGATTACATAAGCAATGGTACAAGAGAAGGTATTCATATATGTAGAATAATCAATACCAAAAATCTTTAAGCATTTCGCAATTAACAAATAATTTTAACTAAAATTAACGAGCTAAAAAGAGAGGTGAAAAATCAGAATTTCACGGATTCTCCCAACCTCCTGAGATGTCAAACATTAAAATTGTGGAATGGTTTGCCTGTGCATTGAATATTATATTTAAAGCATAGTTTCCAGAGTGAGGGGCGAGGACCCTGTTCTACGTGTCACTCCACAGTATGTAACAAAAGTGTTAACGTAAAAAAATTATTTTATTCGTTGATTAGGTACACACTTATGTTACAATATTAAATATATAAATAAGGCTGCTTTTAATAGCTTGGCTAAATTTTGAAAATTTTAAGGGTACCAACACATTATATACTTTCAAAAAATCTTTTTTTTTAATTTTGCATTTACTGAAGATATGAAACTTTATATGAAGATTAACTAAAACAGAACAATAAAAACAGATAAAACAAAAGCAAAAATTCCTTTTTATGATTTCATTACATATTTTCATGAGGTGAAGTATTTACATTACCTAACTAGCAATAGTTTTGAAAAGAGTTGATATTCAAGTATCTGAAACTTGGCAAAACACACGATTCTCAATTTTGGAAGTTTGTAAGAAATAATGTGAAAACTGATTCACTTTATCCTGACGATTCAAGAGGTATTTAATGAATATTAATTGTTCATTTTAGGGATTAACCAAATATAATTTGTCTAGTATATAAAAAAATATTAAGAAATATAGAATAAAAAATAGAATAACTTATTTTAGAAGACGTATTAGTAGTAATTTTCAAGTGCAAACTCAAAGAATGCACTGCACTTCCAAAGAATTGAGCAAATGTAAATAGTTTCTTGAATGCGCTGTGGATTCTTAGAAAACTAGCCCCATTTGGAAAAGAAGAAAAAACCTGTTACACAGTCCCGACTGAAGAGTCATAAATTCCGATAATTTAAAATATTTTTATGATCGTTTTAATGCACTACATATGAATTTTCAGATCTTTAAATAATACTTAAAAATACTTAGAATTTTTTTTAAAAAAAATCGAAAGAATGGAAGAATTTAATTTTTTTTTCGCTTTTTTAAGATTCATTTTATTCCATGTAATTGAAAGCAATATCCCCTAGATGTAAATATACGAGAAAGAAACTCCATAGAATTAACATTACGCTCGAGATTTCGTGGTGGCGTATCAACGGGGCTCATAAGGCTGTCTTCGGTATAAGTACGGAGTTTGAACTAAACGCGAAGCACATTTTCAGACAGAAAAAATGCCTCAGTTTCCATGGAAAAAAATTTGCTGTATTATAACTCATACCTCTGTTAACAATATAGTGTTTTTAAAAAATGTCAAAATATTCCATGAATACTTTATTTTTCGTTTTAATACGTGAAGGCATATATATATATATATATATACCCCATTTATCATTACGGTATAGGAGAAAAATCGCGAAACACATTTTATACCAGAAAAAATGAATCAACTCGGTTAAAAATGGATAAATGCTGCTCTCTAAAGCAGGGGAATCCAACCCAAATGACCTTGAGGGCCACTACGGAAAAACATTATAATCTCGCTGGCCGCACATAAGAATATGTACCTTTATATCAGGTTTGGAAACAAAAAAACATTTGTTGGAGTGAGAATTTAAAACAGAATGAATTATTATTATTTTCATTATTTTTTTATGTATACAGACATATATAACATAATGTTTTTATAACATAATTATGAAATGATTAAATAATATTTAAAATATATTACAGTTGTCATTTTCTTGAAAATTACGGTGTTCCTTTTGAATTGATTTTTCGTTACTCATTGTTGAAATTTGATTGTGCTGTCATTGGCAAACAATTAAGTATATATTTTCCTTTGTCTTAACCGTCCTGAATATTTTTCTTAAACTTTGAAAAACATCTCTGACTGCTTTTTGGGCACTCCTAACAGAAAGGTGTGGCCGCGGTAGCCGAGTGGTATAGGAATCGGATCGTGGATTGCCTTGTCACGAGTTCGAGCCCAGTACCACTAAAGACCCGCCGTGTAGGGCAGCGATGCACGCTAAATCTGTCGAGAGCTGAAACGTCCTCCCGTTGGTGTGGTGTGGTAGTTAGGAGAGGGGTGCTAGCTCAGGTGTCGTCCACGTCACTTGACCATGGTTCAGAATTACGTGGTCCGTCGCCAAAAGCCCCCGTGTAGCTAAAACAGTGCGACGTTAATATTCAATCAACCAAACAGGTGGAGGAGAAATGAAAGTCGCACACATAGAGAATCATGTACCATCCGTAGTAAAGGATATGCAGAATGCAATTCGGAACTTATTAAAAAAGTAATTTATTAAAGTAAAATCAAATGTAACTGTTTGATAAAATATAAATCTATTTTAGTCTAAAGGACATTTCTATTGTCAAAAAGGATTTATATTTTAAAACAAGAACCGGTAACAGGCAAATACATTGTAGATTTATTTATATGTATTTATAAATTTCCCCTCAAATAAATTTCAATATGAATTTTTTTTAAAATCCTTATGTTTAAAAAGAGTTGGCGAGCCGCAACTTATGTAGTGGCGGGCCACGTGTTGGACACCCCTGCTCTAAGGAATAGTGGAGCCAGAATATATATATATATATATATATATATATATATATATATATATATATATATATATATATATCATATTAATGTTTCATTTCTTTTATGTCTGAAAAAATGTTCCAAATTCGGGTCCTATTATTAACATTAACCAAAGACAGCCTTAACGATTTTAAATCTTTGGAAGACAAATTTGGTTCGATTTCTTAATAAATATAGACTTACTACCCAGCCATATGCAAATGGAGGTGATCGAAATTCAGTGCGACCGACTCAAATATGAAAGCAAAATTCATTGAAATGGGTGTGCCTGAACTTCACAGATAATTACCAGACACGTTGGAAAATACTCGGAAATTCGTATATGAAATTATTTCCATGATTGAAAGTATCGGTGAGAGCAGTTACTTAGAGTTATGAAAGGAAATAAGTCTTATGTTAGAGAAATAGTATTAATGGCCCTCATCTTAGGTTAGTTTTGAAAGTAATCACTGTAACCAACATTTTTCCAGAAATAGAAAGATAGTAGCAGAGAAGAGATGTCAAGTGTCAGGACGTAACCATGAAATTTTTTTGCTCTTTTATGTACGCTTATTATTCGAAACAAACCTGCATTTCTATAAAATATTGAGTTTTTTTTTTTTGTGGCTTACCTAAGCTTGGCAAAAGTTAGTCTTTGAGTTTGATACCCTCGACGAATCAGAACAACTTTGCTCCATCGAGCCTTCACCTGTTCCCTGCATTTAAAGTCGCTCTCGAACGTAACTTCCAAAATAATCCTGATCTAGAGCAGGGTTAAAGTGTAGTATAGGGGGGGGCACTTGGCACAGTCTTTTTTTTTATTTTGGCGACTAAAAGCGGTCGCCAATGTACTTTTTTCGGAATTATTTATTACTAGCTGCATAGCCTGGCGTTGCACGGGCTCTATCTCTACTTTTATAAATTTTCCCTTTCTTTCACAAAATCAGAACTTCTAATACTCATTTTCAAAATGACTGCCCCCCTCCACCGCTTAGCCCGGCGTTGCTCGGGCTTTCTCTTTTCCTCATGACACCAGCATTTCTGTGTGTTCACAATGTGAGTGATTTCTAAAATTATGTCAAAAAATTTCCCTCTTTCGAAATTTTCTCGTTTCCACTTATTTTCTTAAATAGACTATGTACTTTTTAATTAACCAAGAATTAATTTCGCAATGAAATAATAGAAATAATCCTTTTAAGAAAACATACATATATTTAAGCTGGTATACCCGTTCTTCGCACGGGTGAACTGAAAAATTAAACAACACAGATTGAAGGAAAAAGAAGTTTTAATGAGTTAATTTTATGTGAATTGCAAATTAAACAAAAAAAAGCTTTTTGTATATTTCAGCTAAACAAAAAAAAGAAAGAAAGAAAGAAAAAAAAAACCCCTTGTTAAA
Source organism: Trichonephila clavipes (assembly GCA_019973935.1). Classification (NCBI taxonomy): domain Eukaryota; kingdom Metazoa; phylum Arthropoda; class Arachnida; order Araneae; family Nephilidae; genus Trichonephila; species Trichonephila clavipes. Next base: position 20,520 of record BMAU01017266.1, read on the forward strand.
TTTTAAGTATGTAGATCTAATAGCTGATAAAAAGGTTTTTTTTTTAAATTTATAATTCCTCGTAACACTCTTGAGGGTCGATTTTTCAAAATACCTCCCTAAGCTCATCTCTGCTCAGCAAAAGTAACACATTGTTAAAAGTTTTGCGTAATGAACGCTTAAAGTAGTGTAAATAATTTATATCTGAAAGTGTAATACATTAATATTACTTTCTGTTGTATTTATTTTATTTTAAAATTGTAATATACGCAAGCAACTCCGTTTCTTAAATTATAATGGCGATTCAATAAAAAAAACATAGCGAAATGTTAACGATACAGTCAAGTTGGCAAATGCCTAGCTACTTTCGTAGCTCGAGCTTTATTAGAGTTTTGTAAGACCCGCCGTGTAGGGAAGAAATGCACGTTAATACTTTATCCAACCGCATTATGATTTTCTGCAGTTTATTTCATACAATATTTTTTTTGGATCACTACATTTACAAAGTAAGGGATATACATAAAAACAAAATACTCCACTTTGGAAAATTTAATCTGTTAGAGCTAATAAATTAATTAAAGATATTCCACTGTAAAATTAATTATATACACCGTTTACTTAAAATAAGTAGTCAAATCATTTTCGAAGGTCTTCACTAACATACAAAAACATAAGACACTTAAATTTTGACATAAACTATTTTTTCGGGACAAAAATTATAATCTTCGCAAACCGCTGAAAACGCAATATCTGCTACAAAACTATTCGGCTTTCCCGCTAAAATACTCATCATAGAACCCGTGCTGCCATGTATCTTGGAAGAGTGGATTTCAAAGAATATCCCTGCTAAGTATTGGTAGAATATTACTTCTGAGTTGGTGTGGTGTGGTAGTTAGGAGAAGGGGTGCCAGCTCAGGTGTCGTCCACGTCACTTGACCATGGTTCAAAATTACGTGATACGTTGCCAAAAGCCCTCGTGTAGCTGAACAGTGCGATGTTAATATTCACTCACTCACACACTCCAAAAAATACAGTACAATAATTATAATTATTTTTATACTTAAAAACGCAATATCTGCATATTCAATTAAAATTATAGCGTTATAATTAACTACTAACCACAAACAAATTTTGAAAATTTGTCCAAATGATGCAGTGTGAAAGAGAAAGTTTATTTACTTTAAGTACCAGAACCGATAAAAGCATTTATTTTGAAAAAAAGATCAATTTCTTACTACCAAATGTGCAGAATAAAATCATAAAAAACATTAAAATAAAGAGAGATTTATATTAACCTCTCCCTTCAAAACTTAGTTTTATTCTGAAATAAAAAAAAAACTAGGCATTATTCTGATCACAGGAATTTATTAGAAGCGAGCCCCTTGCGAAGCCAAAACAAAAAGAGTTTTCCACAAACAAAAGATAGATATATGCTGTGGTGGGCTTTTTTGCAGCGCAAGAGAGATTTGCTTGCAGATGCCAGAATTTTTTCCTACTTACTTGACAAATATCGTTATATTTCGGACACTTTTTATAAATTTTTATAAATTATAGCCTATGCTATAAATTATAGCCTTTGTATTATTCTGATATAGAAGCTATATTACTGTAAAGTTTCATCAAAATCCATTCAGTTGTTTTTGCGTGAAAGACCCACAAACATCCTCACAAACTTTCACATTTATAATATATATTAGATTTTAGAATGAATTCGATATCTCACCATTACATTTAGATAAAAATCGCCATATCCGAAGAAAAATTGCCAAATCCAAGGCACTACCCCCTCTATGCCACACTTGAGCCCTGGGCCATGAGTAGTCTAGTAGTTAGAGCATCGGACTCCAAACCAGTAGGCCTGGGTTCAATGCCCGATGCCCCACCAAATACCCTCCGAGTACACACGGAGTACGTGCTCATTAAATCAATGGGTCTGAAAGTCTTGTGGGCTGAATCACGAGTGCAGGGGACTGGAGAATATTTCCCTCCCCTTCAGTTCCATGCCTAAATTGTAAAGGTGGAGATAAGTAGTGTCGCTATCTGTCGTCTTTTCGGGGAATTTCGCCGAGCTAATTCATACTTTCACCTGTACGATGCTCAAGGCCAACGACAGGCGTACTTCTAGCCCCTTACCACTACGAATTCCGTGGGCCTCGATCTGACTACGTCAGACAGGTTGCATTAGAAGGAACAACAACATTTGAGCCCTGGAGCAGACTATGGGACAATCTATGGCATCGTTGAGCACCGTATTTTATCAGAGAGCTTTCTTCAAGCTGACTGCACGCTACGACTGAATGAATATTAACGTCGTCGCACTGTTTAGCTACACGAGGGTTTTTGGCAACGGACCTCGTAATTTTGAACAATGTTCAAGCGGCGAAGACGACACCTTAGCTGGCACCCTTCTCCTAACTACTACAATACACCAACGCAAGGACGTTTGAGTTCTTGACAGATTTAACGTGATTCGCTCCGCTACACGGCGGATCTTCAGTGGTGCTAGGCTCAAACTCATGACAAGCTTGTCACGAGTCCTGTTGGATTATTGTATATATATAATGGACTGTCCTCGAAATTATTATTTAAAATCCAAATTTTACTGATGCGACTTCCGATATGAAGTCTTTCGAACGATCTGAAATAATTTTACAAAGCATTAGAGTTGATACAAAACATATTGCTGCGGCAACCCTATGCATTGCCATTATTTGTTTACAATTCTGAAATTCGCCAAGATGTGGCGCCAACATGCCAAAGTTTACATGGGCATTAACAAGTCCGTTACCTTGATCACTAGGTTACCATGGCCACTGTCAGTGGCGAATGTGTCGAAAAAAGCTCAAGATGACGTAAGGGTGTATTTTTTTTTTTCGGCAATAAAGTTTTCAAGTGAAAAAAAATGATTAAACTTACTTTTGGAGCGTCTCTCGTAGCTTGCAATGTTGTAGAAATGTCTTGATGTGATGAGATATTTATGCAGTATCTGCTGTTTTTCATTTTAACTACATTTTTTTTCTCAAATACTTTTCGTTCATTGCAAATAATCTAAAATTCCTGTAATATATTCACTCTTGTCAAAAATAAAAATATTCCTTGAATTTAAGAAAGTTTATAACATCGAAAATGTGTGTGGGCATATATTTTCTTATGGGAAATATTTATGCAAAAATACCGTAAAAACTGTTGCACTTTTACACCTGAAGTTATAAACATGTTAAATATGAAAAAGTTATGGATAGTAATGTAAATTTATTTGTTTATTTCACACACGAGAACAGTAATAACTCTAGTAATATAAGAAAAATTTTAAGCCAATTTCTACTTAGATCAACAAAGAAAAAGTTTTATTAGAATAGAAACTTGACATCTTTGGGGAAATGGAACGCGAAACGTTCCTCCATTCCATATCGAAATGTATTTGGGCTGTGAAGTGGAGAGGCCTGGATTGAGAGGAAGCTTCCTGATTAGTGAACTAAAAGAATCAGTGAGTTAACACTATTTGCTGCCTTGAAGTTATGCAACAGAAATTGATGGGAAAAAAGTGCTTGAATGTGTGGGTTGCAAATTGAGAATATTTTAAAATTAGGAAAGGAAGCATGAAAGTGTAAAATGAAAAATTAGAAAATGGTCATTCTTCACGAGGGGAATGACGCAATTAATTACTAGGGGGGATTACATGAGTCCAGAAAGATTCTTCTATGCCTCTTAGTATTGACATTGGGATTGTAATTGAAACATTTTATTTTAGCTACTTTTTATTAAACGGTTACAATTAACAAAACTAAAGGGTGTTTTTTTGAGAGGTATAGAACTTTAAATTGCTATAAAACAACGATGTATTATTCGATTGACATGAATTTTTTTTTATTCGAAAGATAATCTTGTGGCATTACATTTTAAATATGATTTCTGGCATAGGACTGCCATGGCTGGCCGGATGTAGTCCAATCTGGACGTCCAATTTTTCGATAACTTTTTCCAACATTTGTGGCCGTATATCGGCAATAACACGGCGAATGTTGTCTTCCAAATGGTCAAGCGTTTGTGGCTTATCCGTATAGACCAATGACTTTACATAGCCCCACAAAAATAGTCTAGCGGTGTTAAATCACAAGATCTTGGAGGCCAATTCATAGGTCCAAAACGTGAAATTAAGCTGTCACCAAACGTGTCTTTCAATAAATCGATTGTGGCACGAGCTGTGTGACATGTTGCCCATCTTGTTGGAACCACAGCTCCTGGACATCATGATTGTTCAATTCAGGAATGAAAAGTTAGTAATCATGGCTCTATACCGATCACCATTGGCTGTAACGTTGTGGCCTTCATCGTTTTTGAAGAAGGATTCCACCAGCCCATAAAGCGCACCAAACAGTCAGTTTTTCTGGATGTAACGGTGTTTCGACATACACTTGTGGATTAGCTTCATTCCAAATGCGGCAGTTTTGTCTGTTGACGTAGCCATTCAACCAGAAGTGCGCTTCATCGCTAAACAATCGCTTATCGCTTATGAAAATCGCGCGACCATTATTTTCGAAATAAAATTGCACAATTTGAAAGCGTTGTTCAGGCGTGAGTCTATTCATGATGAATTGCCAAACCAAACTGAGAATAAATCACTTTGACAGCTGTTAAATCGGTCGCTATCTTGGAAAGTAATGCTAACTTAAATTTCTATACCTGGAAAAAAAACACTCTGTATATATATATACATATGACAGAATCACAACATTAAGTAGTAATTAATTTTTATTAAGTATCATTGAAGTATCATATTATCATCCGAAACACAATCGTGTATATAAAATTTCAGTTTAACTGAGTGCTTTAAAACGTGAGAGAAAAACCTTTTAAAGTTTTGACACAAGTCGCTAAAAGGGTCGTTTTGTCGCTAAAAATGATGCCAACGTGGCTGTATTTGTAATTCTTTAAATAATTAGTTTTAATCCACATTAATTTTTATTAATTATAATTAAATTATTTTATTGTCATCCAAAATAATCATGTATACAAAATTTCAGCACAATTGAGCGTTTTAAAAAATGATTTTTATTAACCATTGAAAATTCCACGAATACAAATAAATAAACAAATAAATATTACATAAAGAGTGCGAGCTAATAATAGGAATTGAAAAAGGCCGTAAGTCCTGTACACTATTATAGTTACAATCTGGTAATAAGGCGCAATTTTAAGTTCAATAAACTACTTCAAGCTCAAAGATTAACACAACGTTACATCATAAGTGTGTTTCTGAAATTTGAAAAAGCGCAATTGTATCACATAAGATATATGAACATTTTTATAATTTGTGCAATGAGGGTTGCCCCGCTTTTAGGTGGAAAATTGGTAACCTCCCCCCCCAACAAGAGATAACAAAAGTTATTCTTAACTTTTTTTTCTTTAAATAAATTTACAAAAATTTTTGCTGAATGAAGAAAAAAATTAAAATTCATTTCGATGCTTATAAGTAGCTTCTTCTAGAACAGGGGTGTCCAACCCAAATGACCTTGAGGGCCACTTCGGAAAAACATTATAATATCGCGGGCCGCAATAAAAATATGTACCTTTATATCAGATTTGGAAACAAGAAAACATTTATTGGAGTGAAAATTTAAAGCAGAATGAACTATTATTATTGTTTTCATGTATACAGACATAGATATTATAATTATGTTTAGATAATATAATAATGCAATGATCAAATAATGTTTAAAATATTACAGTGTGTGTTGCCATTTTCTTGAAAACTACGTTGTTCCTATTGAATTGATCTCTCGCTTTTCATTGTTGAAATTTGATAGTGCTGTCATTCGGAAACGATTAAGTATACATTGTCCTTTATCTTAAACGTCCTGAATATATATATTTTTAAACTTTAAAAAACATCTCTGACCTCCTCTTGCTTTTTGGGCACTCCAAACCGAAAAGGAGGAGGAGAAACGAAAGTCACACATACAGAGAATCATGTACCCTCCATAGTAAAGGATAATGCAATTCGAAATTTATTAAAAAGGTAATTTACTATAGTAAAATCAAATGTAACTGTTTGATAAAATGTAAATCCGTTTTAATCTAAAGGATATTTCTATTATCAAAAAGGATTTATTTTAAAACAAGAACAGGTAACAGGCAAATACATTGTATATATATGTAGGATTTTCCCTTTGAAACATTTTGATAAAAGGTTGAGTCATATCCTTTCCAGAGGACCATAAATCTCAATTTTATTTATTACTGCATTCCGAAGCAGCGCCATCTAGTGAGCTTTCGTAGCTCCGGCTTGAATAATTTTTCGGCAGAGGCCAACTAACCACTGCTTGTTCAACACGTCGCGTCTTTACCGCATTTCGCGCCCTGCGCCACCACCAGTCCTAACGTCCAAGAATGAGAAAAGGTTTATTTCCCCGTCTTCTAAAGGTATAACTCAACTTTTACTTAACCTAATTCCTGCATATCTTTCTCTTTGTAATTATTCCATTTTGTAAATATTTCCCTTTAACTTTAAATAAATTCTCTTTACTTTGAAGTATTTGTGTTTAAATGACTTAGATTCATTTAATTCATCACTCACCCTTAAATATTTACCCCTAGACAAGCCACCTCGCCAATCTAAAATCCCGCCTTCTGAAGAGTCTGATTTTTATTCGAAGATTTATTCGACTCCCACAGAAATAATTGGGGGTTCGGCCGGGATTTGATTTCGAAAATCTTCTCTAAATAATAAGTTGATAACCTTCTAACTCTCTTCTTTTTACCCCCCATTTTTGGCTGCAAGCCTAATTTACAAGCGGACTGAATCGAAAATGCGGATTGCCTCTCATAACATACTAACATTTAGGTGAATAAAACGACTCCCGAAGTCAACTCAAGATCTTACAAGATCGCTCGCCGAAACAACGTTATTTTCTGCCGTGTACAACAACTACAAAAGTTTCACAAGTCCAGTGAACACATCCAGGAGCCTTTGAAGTTTGTTTTCAAGATTATCAGTAATCACACGTCGTCAACTGTATCAGGTGTGAACTGTTTTTTATTTCGTTTTCCTTGCAACAGGAAAAAAGGGAATCTTCAGAAAAGAATACGTGAGCAAGTGTTAATTTACTTATAAAAAAATTGTTGCAGTTGATTTCATGAAGTAATTTATATTTTTAAATATGTGTGTTTTTTTTTTCTGAAATACTATTTTTCTATTTGTGTATAGAAATCGTATCAATTAAAATTTTCTACAAGTATATCTTTTAAAATATTAAGAAAGTCGTACGTAATATTCAAGTTTTATATTTGTATCTCATTTAACAACGAATTAAATTTGCATTTCATGTGTGTACGAAAAGTGCGTCATTGACCTTGAACTAAGAAATTGATGTTTCTTCCATTCCTAAACATTTGGCAATTTCGATTACTCATATAGTGTAGCATTTCTTTTTCCCGCAGCTGTTTAGTAATTAATTATTTTTTACGAGTATTCCAGAAATATATTTTGAAAGAATATGCTATGTTTTTTTAGAATTGATGAAAGATCATGTATAATCTTATTTTAATGGTGTATTTTATCGTTCAATATATATTTTGAGTTCATTTTTTGACAGAATTATTATGCTTTCTATTGAAACATGTGTTTATCCTTAAAATTTGCTGATGAGATCCTAAAAAGATTTTATTTTTATTGGTGTAATAAAAAATATATATGAGATTTTTCTTTAAGTGACTAACTTCTAATTGTTTGCTTTTTCAGCAAAGAACTTTAAATGATTAACTTTTTCATATCACAATAAATTTAATCACTCTTTCTAAACAAGATTTATATTAATGTGGCAGCCAAAGCCAAGCAGTCTTCGCGCGCAGGCGCAGCTAATGAGAACCGAAACTGTAAAAAACTTTAAGACTCTTGAGAAAAGCAAAAGCGAGGGAGAAACACAGAGGTGCGCGAGCAGGCGTTACCTTCTGCATATCATCGTCAAACTTATCTGTTAAAATAGCTACATTTTTATTTAATTTTTTATTAAGTTTTAAAATAAAATAGAAGAAAGACAAACGTCTTGACCCCTTGTTGTCTCCCACAAATTATGGAGGCTCGGCCGGGATCGATAAAATTTCGATTTTGAACCAAAGTCTGGACAATGAACAAAAGCGTCCGTGAAGGAGACGCTCCACCATTTTTCGGAAACTTCGTTCAACCTGTGTAGAGGTTTGAACTCAGCATGAATACTCCGCCTGTGTAGAGGCCGGGATTGAAAAAAAAAAAAAAATTTCGATTTTGATCAAAGTTTGGAACGTGAACAAAAAGCCGTCCGTGGAGGAGACGCGCCACCATTTTTCGAAAACTTCGTTCCACCTGTGTAGAGGTTGGAACCATCGACAAATATTCCGCCTGTGTAGAGGTTGGAACCATCGACAAATATTCCGCCTGTGTAGAGGTTGGAACTAACTCAGTGTGAATAATCCGCCTGTGTAGAGGTTGGAACCACTCACAAACACCTGCGAAGAGGTGTCAATTCGAACAATTTATCTGTTCAAGAACTATAGTTCATCTATAACCTGCGAAGAGGTGAAATCTGTGAAATCAAAGTTTTTCTTCAATTATTGGATACATCGTACGTGCGAGCAACAAGAGAGCTAGAAAAAAAAAGGTAGGATATTTCCATATTTTTCTAAAATGTATAAAAACGCTCTTAAAGAGGATCTCATAAGAGTTGTTGAGGATCTAGACGGTACTGTGGAGAGTACGGACACCATAGCTAAACTAAAGACTAAAATTGAGAACAGTAGTACATTTGAAAGTGATCCAGATTTCGTTAAAACTTTAATTCAAAACTGTATAGATGAGAGAGTATCGCGAAACGAAAGAGAGGTAACTTTAGAAAACAGAAAATTGAGCTCGTGAAACATCAGTTAGCAAAATTAGAAAAAGAAATCGAACTTCAAACGGCTAAAAATGAAGCATTAAGTTTAAATCCTGCAGCTTAAGTCGAAGATAAACAGTCCGAAACTAACATAGAAAATATGATAAAAAGTATTAGAACTTTATCTCTTCCTGTTCCCACCAGATCTGAAAATTTTAATCTGTTCTTCCAATCATTAGAACGCGCATTTTTAACCAAGAAAATAAATGACGAATATAAATCTGAAATTTTAATAAATCTTCTGGGCGAAAGAGCTCATAATGTCTTATTGTATATTAAAGAAGAGGAATTAAATGACTATGAAAAACTAAAATCTATAGTACTCAGAGAATTCCAATTAACCCCTCGCGAGTGTTTAAACTCATTTAAAAATGCTGTAAAATCATCAGGCGAGACATACATCCAATTTGCTGCAAGATTGACGGCAAACTTCCAATATTATTGTTCGTTAAGAAAAGTTAATTCCTTTGAATCTCTATGTGATCTTATAATTTCTGATAAATTATTTGAAACTCTAAATAAGGAAACTGCAACTCATATTGGCATTCGAGAAGCAGAAGATTGGTTTACGCCTATTGATTTAGCTAAAGAGTGCGATATTTATATTTCATCTAGAAGCGGATCACATAAAGAAATTCCTATTACTTATGGATATACCCAAGACCCCTTTAAAAATAGATCACAAAACTTTAAACCAAAGATTAAAGAGAACTATCCCCAATATCTTGAAAGAGAAAAAAAAAATTGCTTTATATGCGGGGATTCATCTCATTACGCAAGAGACTGTGAGAAGCGTTTTAAACCTAAAGAATCTAACGACCACATCCATAATAGAATAAACGTGAATACTTTGAAAGTCGAGAGCGAAAAACAAAATAGCGATGAATTCGAACAATTTCAATACGTAAACATTTTTTGTGGAAAATCAGCCCGTAACAGCCTTGATCGATTCAGGTTGCCAGATGCCAGTTTTAAATTCCTCACTAATTAGAGTGCAAACACCTTCCGAAGAAATCATAACATTAAGTTCATGTTTTGGCGAACAGCGAATGGTAGAAGTTAAACCCATAAATATTTCTCTTGATCAACACTCTCCCGGTCTAAGTGTTCGAAGGGCAATATCACCGACCTTGACCGAAGATATTATTATACATCCCAGTGTATATGCTGAAATAAAGAAACTAGGCCACGCAAAGAGCGATGTTTTATTGAGTGCAGATTCTGGTGTTTTTTTTCCAAATGTTTCTGTTTCAAATGTGATAGAAAACTCTGGTTATGATTTGCCACATGTTAAAAACGTTAATACTAGAAATGATTTGAGTTCTCTAATTAAGGATTATAAATGTAATAAAATTAAGAGTACTAAGTTAAAATTGAGTATTATAAGAGAAGAATGTTCTGATATAGTATTGTGTAAGAAAGTCAATGGTGCCATGAAAACGAGTTCCGTGAACTTCAACGCCCCTTCACCTATGGAGAGTAAACATCGTCGGTTTACAATGCTCCGGAAAATCTTCCAGCCCTGGCAGTGGAAACGAAGGAAAAAGAGAAATCGTTTTGAACAGACGTCCAGAACTCTACAGAGGAAAATATCGATGCGTTCAACCAAAGATCAACTCATTAAAAAGACGTTCTTATGCCTGTGAAACACAGTGTTTTCCTATTGAACTTTCCTGATGTCGAAGAGATGCCTTCACATGATGGAGAAACTGTCTAGTTCAGAAAAATTATGATATGTTAAATCTTTGTATATTTGTCGTATAGTCCTTGTCTGTTCCGTCTTTTTGTATGTTTCAGATTCTCCTCTGGTCTCGATGAAAAAGGGACGTACCGCTGCGGACAGCGTACAGTCAGGCTGGCCGATTGTGGCAGTCAAAGCCAAGCAGTCTTCGCGTGCAGGCGCAGCTAATGAGAACCGAAACTGTAAAAACTTTAAGACTCTTGAGAAAAAGCAAAAGCGAGGGAGAAACACAGAGGTGCGCGAGCAGGCGTTACCTTCTGCATATCATCGTCAAACTTATCTGTTAAAATAGCTACATTTTTAATTAATTTTTATTAAGTTTTAAAATAAAATAGAAGAAAGACAAACGTCTTGGACCCCTTGTTGTCTCCCACATTAATTTATTTTTTTCTTTCAAATTCTTTTTGCATTTGTTATAACGAAATGAGAACTGATATATCAAATGGTTTAAAAAAAAGGGTTTTGTTTTTAGTTGAAATTAATGATTTAACTACTTTAAATTAAGCATTACGTATTTTATCTCGCACTGTTGTCTTTACACGTTACTGGTTTAAAATATTTCTAAATGAATAGAATTTGAATATTTCAATGTATATTTAGTGTATTTTGATGCAATATTATTTTAACTTGAGAATTTTTGTAAATGCAAACGAGAATTGCCAATAGCCGCATAATTGTTTTTGTTTGAACGCGTGACAATTTTGTTTATTCCTTTGTTACTATCTAAACTTAAATTTAAAGTTTAAAATGGCGTATCTTGGCAAAGGTTGACGCGAAGATTTATTTGTCTTAACCACGGAATTAAATTTAAAATTGATAAATCTATGACCATCGCCACACTTAAAGATCTAATTATTAGTAGTGAAGATTATGACGAAGAACTGACCAAAAACATACATTCAACGATTGTTGAGGATCGCAAAGCCAGAGAAGAAAATTTACGCATTGAAGAGCAAAAAGAAAAATTACGCATTGAAGAACGAGAAGAAAAATTACGCTTCGAACAATTGAGGTTAGATGAGCAAAAATGCAGAGATGAATTTGAGTTGGAAAAGTTAAGAATCCAATTAGGCGCTGATACATCCAAAGAAAGTGATACTAAATTTCTCGTCAAAGAAATTTCAAAGTTTATACATCGTTTTGATTTGAAAGAAGACATCAGTCTTTATCTAAAATTATTCGAACGTCAAGCGCAGAGATTGAATATTGATCAAGAAAACTGGGTTTCTCATCTGTTAGGCTTGTTACCGACGGAAGTATCTCACATCATAGCGAGAGAGCCTGACGATAAAGCCAACTCTTACGAACACGTTAAAGATTTACTGCTGAAACGCTTTAAACTAACTCCAGAAAAGTTTCGACAACTATTTGTCACTCACCAAAAGCACCTGAAAGAACATGGATTGATTTTTACCATGAGTTAAACACTTACTTCAACGGATGGATAGATGGATTGAAGATAGATACTTTTAACAAGTTATCAGATCTAATCATAACAGATTAACTCAAACGAAACACTCCTTTTGAATTTAAAGAATATTATCTTGATGAATGGGCAAATATGAACTCCCCTGTTCAATTAGCAGAAAAACTAGAAGAATTCGAAGACTTTAAAAAAAAAAGGACTCTGAAACAAAAATCTAGCAGTCCATTTGTGAAGAAACAAGAATTCAGATTAACAGAAAAGAATCGCAGATATGAAGCACCAGGAAAATTAGAGTATAACAGGAAAGATAAGTTTCCAGCGTCAACGAATTACAACAAACATTACGAAGCCCCTGTTACAAAGTACGAATCTATTCAAAGATATCAAGACAGCGCGCAGAAAGGGTATTACAACAAAAATTACGAGAAACACTCAAATCACAATGCTTCCAAGCATATGCTCAGACGAACTATTCAAAATCGCAGAAATTCAAAGAACCTCCAAAAAGAAACTTCCACACTCATCGTTAAGAAAGGTTTACGTACTAAAGAGATATTTTTTGGAAAGGTGAAAATCACGGCGCTCATAGACAGTGGTAGTACCGTAAGTTTGCTTCGAGAAAATATGTGCAGAAGAATAATGGATCCAACAAAATTATCGAAGAACAAGATGCTTCTCACAGGTATTGGTGAAGCACAAGTGACAACTATCGGTTCCTTTGAACATAAGTTCAAAATAGATGATGAAAATTACTCGTTAACTTGGCATGTTGTACCGACTGATTAATTAAAATTCGAAGCAGTTATTGGATCAGATCTTTTGGAACAAGCATCGATAAGTTTTACTAAAGAAGGAGTTAAATTCAACAAATATGAGAATCATGCACAGCTTATGCAAATATCTGCTGAAAATTTTCAAGAAGAACTAGACCTACGTCATGTTGAAAATCGTCAAATCAAGAAGGCACTTGAAAAGTTAATTCAAGGCTACAAGCCAGAAAAACAGCATCTACTGACGTCACAATGAGAATTATTCTAAAAGACGAAGAACCAGTCTGTCAACCCCCTCGTCGACTAGCTTTCACAGAAAGACAAGAAGTAAACAAACAGTTAGAAGAATGGCCCAACGAAGGCATTATACGTCCGAGTTCTTCAGAATATGCAAGTCCAATCGTAATGGTAAAAAAGAAAGATGGATCTTCGAGAATGTGCATTGACTACAGAAAATTGAATCAGAAGCTTGTGAAAGATAAATTTCCGTTACCTATCATCGAAGATGTTTTAGACACTTTGCAAGAAGCAAAGGTATATTCTACATTAGATTTACGCAATGGTTTCTTTCACGTCGATGTTGACGAAGATTGCAGAAAGTATACATCCTTTATCGTCCCAGACGGACAATTTGAATTCAACAAAGTTCCTTTCGGACTAAGCACAAGTCCAGGAGTTTTCCAACGCTACGTATCAAGTATATTTAGAGATCTTACTCGGAAAGGAATTGTAATCAGTTATTTAGATGATCTCGTCATTCCAGCGAAAAACGAACAGGAAGGTCTAGAAAAACTTAAAATTATTTTCGAAGTCGCAAAGAAATACGGATTAGAAATTAAGTTCAAGAAGTGCCAATTCTTAAAAAAGAAAATTGAATTTCTAGGTCACATTGTAGGAAGCGGAACTGTTAAACCATCTCCCACGAAGACACTAGCTGTCCGAAAATTTCCAGAACCAACAACAATAAAACAAGTACAAAGTTTTCTTGGTTTAACTGGGTATTTCCGCAAGTACATCAAAGATTATTCAAAGATAGCTAAACCACTTAGCGATTTAACAAGAAAAGAAAACCTCTTTGTTTTCGGGACTCAACAGAAAAAGCATTTGAAAAATTGAAGAAAATCATGTCCGAAGGCCCAGTCTTGCACCTTTACAAGTATGGAAGAAAAACAGAACTGCATACAGACGCCTGTAAACAAGGGTACGGCGCAATTTTGTTACAAGAAGCAGAAGATGGAAAATTACATCCCGTTTACTACATGTCGAAAAAGACAAATACAGCAGAAGAAAAGTATGACAGCTACGAATTAGAGGTACTAGCAATTATCAACGCATTAAAGAAGTTTCGTGTTTATCTTTTAGGACAACACTTTAAAATAGTAACTGACTGTTCATCATTTCAGAAGACTATGCAAAAAAGGAGCTAATTACTCTCATAGCCAGATGGGCGCTTCAATTAGAAGATGTCGATTATGAAATAGAGCACAGAGCTGGAAGTCGTATGAAGCACGTTGATGCTCTTAGCCGATATCCCGTAATGATGGTATGCAATGATACATTAACTTCAAAGCTTAAAAAGCACAAGAGGAAGATGAAAACATCCAAACATTTAAAACACTTCTAGAGAAGCAAGAATCAGAAGAATTTTTTTGAGTGAAATGGTATACTCTATAAGTACTTAAATGGTCGAGAATTAATTGTAACCTAAAGCAATGCAAGCTGAACTAATTAAATTGATTCACGAAAATGGTCATTTCTCAGTAGGAAAACAGAAGAAATTGTGAAACAGGAATTTTTTATCCCAAATTTATCCAACGTCGTTAGAAAAGTAATAGTTAATTGTGTTTCATGTATCTTAGCTAATAAGAAAACTGGCAAAAAAGGAAGGGTTTTTGAATCCTATTTCTAAGGAAAGCATTCCTTTAAGTACGTACCATGTTGACTTCATTGGTCCTTTACCCTCCACAAACAAAAGTTATCAACACATTTTCACCGTAGTAGACGCATTTACCAAATTTACTTGGCTATATCCCGTAAAAACTGTGTCTGCTGAAAGTGCTCTCGAAAAACTAAAACAACAGCAGAAGACCTTTGGTAATCCCATCAGAATTATCTCTGATAGAGGTTCAGTGTTCACTTCAAAAATTTTTCAATGACTACTGTGATGAAGAGAACATTCAACATCTACAAATAGCAACAGGTGTTCCTCGAGGAAACGGACAAGTTGAACGAATTCATCGAACTTTGATTCCAGTTCTCACCAAACTATCATTAGACGACTCAACGAAATGGTACAAATACGTCGACAGATTACAGAGAATACTAAATAGTACTATAAGTCGCAGTACAAAATGGACACCATTGGAACTATTAGTGGGAATCAAAATGCGTAACAAGGAAGACATCCTAATCAAAGACTTACTTCTAGAAGAAATGGCGAAAGAATTACTAGAACAACGCGAATTTTTAAGAAACGATGCAAAAAAGAACATCGAAACCCTGCAGTCTGAAAATAGAAAGATGTATAACAGAAGAAGAAAGAAAGCTTCGTTATACAAAGAAGGTGATTTAGTAGCCATCCAGAGAACCCAATTTGGAGCTGGACTGAAACTAAGACCAAAGTTCTTAGGCCCTACAAAGTAACAAAGTTAATTCCAAGGATAGGTATGAAGTGGAAAAGGTTGGTCAGCACGAAGGACCGAACTCAACCACCACCTCAGCTGATTTGATGAAACATTTTTATGCTTAATTGAATTTTTTATTTGTTATTATTTTTAATTTTTCTCATATCCCTCTTGAGAAATTAATAGATGTTCTATGGTAACACTCGTTTCCATTAATCATTTTATATTCACTTGTAACATTTATTATATTTTCGTATTATTCATTATCTTTTCTATTGATGCGAAGGATTTTTTTATGGTTTAGTTAATCGTAGATCACAACGTAGAATATTTTGTTTTTATATGCTTTATTTTAAGTCCGAATTGTGAATATTAGGTATACATCTTTTCATCTGTAATATTTTATTTTATTATATCTTTAAGAATCGTATTATTTGTCTTTATTGCATCCACATTCCAATAATCATCAAATTTATAGTTGTAACTAAAAATAGTTTGTATTTAAAGTACTTTAGCTCTCAACATTTTGTAAGAGCTGAGAGACCAGCTCTGTCAGAGAGAGGGTGATTTTGTAGGATTTTCCCTTTGAAACATTTTTGTTAAAAGGTTGAGTCATATCCTTTTCAGAGGACCATAAATCTCAATTTTATTTATTACTGCATTCTGAAGCAGCGCCATCTAGTGAGCTTTCGTAGCTCCGGCTTGAATAATTTTTCGGCAGAGGCCAACTAACCCACTGCTTGTTCAACACGTTGCGTCTTTACCGCATTTCGCGTCCTGCGCGCACCACCAGTCCTAACGTCCAATAATGAGAAAAGGTTTATTTCCCCGTCTTCTAA
Source organism: Trichonephila clavipes (assembly GCA_019973935.1). Classification (NCBI taxonomy): domain Eukaryota; kingdom Metazoa; phylum Arthropoda; class Arachnida; order Araneae; family Nephilidae; genus Trichonephila; species Trichonephila clavipes. The sequence goes on from BMAU01017266.1 coordinate 36,808, forward strand.
AGGTATAACTCAACTTTTAATTAACCTAATTCCTGCATGTCTTTCTCTTTTTGTAATTATCCCTTTTGTAAATATTTCCCTTTAACTTTAAATAAATTCTCTTTTACTTTGAAGTATTTGTGTTTAAATGACTTAGATTCACTTTTAATTCATCGCTCACCCTTAAATATTTACCCCTAGACAAGCCACTCGCCAATCTAAAATCCCGCCTTCTGAAGAGTCTGATTTTATTCGAAGATTTATTCTGACTCCCATATATATATATATATATATATATATATATATATATATATATATATATTTCAAAATGAAAAAACTTTAAAAATCTGATATTTAATTTTTTTTAAAAAAGAGTCGGCGGGCCGCGAGTTATACGTACTGGCGGGCCATATGTGGGCTGCGTGTTGGACACCTCTGTTCTAGAAGGAAGCTGTTATGCATGCAATTTACATTATGTAAAAAAAGAGACTACTGTTTTAAATATCTACAGCAAGAAATTAAAAATATTTCAATGTTCAACAGAACAGGCAGCCATTAATGTGCCTTACTGTATGCTTAAAATTATGTTGATAGAAATAACTTTAATAGATCTAATTTCTTTTAAAGAGCATATGAAATTCAAATGAGCTTAGGAATATGATGAAAAAAAGATTAATATAATTTTTCTCTCATTCAGTATCAGAAATACTCAAAGCTTCTAAAGAAAGTTTTCATAATATTTTTATTAAGTATTTTTTTAAGTATATATATATATATATATATATATATATATATATATATATATATATATATATATATATATATATATATATATATATATATATATATATATATATATATATATTACACTTGTACATGTGTGTACCGGATCATAAATTACAGTTCAGAAAGAAAAAAAAAGTGTGAAAAGTTGAGAAGATAATTGTGCTTTTTTCTCTGATTACTGATTTACCGATAAAGAAGAAGAATAAATGAAAAAAATTAAATTAAATTAAAAAAAAACGATCTGTTATAAATATTTTATATTTATTTTTTAAAATTAATTTCGATATTTGTTGTGAAAAACACACTTCTTATATTTATTGAAGCGAATCTCAACAGCGTCATCAATCATGGAATACTTTTAATAAGCATTATGGCAGAAACTGAAATTCGAAGAACGATTTCGTTTTTAACTGAAAAAATTCTTGTTATGATGTCTTTGTGAGAAAGTGATTGGGAAATAATTACATATTATTTTTGCGAAAATAGCAAATTCTTCATTTTAGGAAAACTTTTAAAATGCCACAGTTAGTTTTTCATTTATCTAATGGTCTTTTTTCCATTATATCTGTTTAGACAGATAGCTTATATATATAGTGATGTCACCTTTTTCAAGAATTATTTTACCTTGTATTATTATTATATTCATTATAAGAATAGGAACCGTAAGTATAATTTGAGTCTCTTTTGTTTTAAATTCTTTGTGAGTGTTTTTTTTTGTTTGAAGTTAATTGGGGATAATAGCCTTTTTGTTTCATATCCCACAAAACCTGTTAATTAAAACCTGAATTCTGTATTAATAGCTGTGTTTATTATAAGATGTTTCAGTAAACAAGAAGTATTATGTTGATTGAAATGAAAGAAATGTAGAAGATTAAAACAGCAGTTTTTTTAATTATTGTGTTTCCGTTTTGAGAATATTCAAACAAAAAAAATACACAAATAATCAAATATTTTTTTAAGCTAATGAAAGATGATTGCCGAATAAGTATTGTATTTTTTTTAAAGGATGTGTTTTATAAACTATGGTTTTTTTTTAAAACAATACTAATTAATTAAACATATTCCGTATCAAAATTCATTTTTTTCTTGCCTTTTTCATTTGGGATTGATTATGTAAATGTAATTTGAATCATAGTTCGTTATTACGAATCGTTTGTCAAGTAAGTTTTATTTCAAAATACAAAAATTTAATGCATTTTAAAATTTCTTGATTTTTTATTATATATTAAACATGTTGTTGAGTTATTTATATGACTTTTTATTTCAAGTATAATTGAATTTTTTTCTGGAGCATAAAATTTATTATTATAAATTTGTAGTGCTTATATTATTCTTTTTTGTTTATGTTAGATTTGTAAGATTTTTCATAAAAAAAATTGATTAATTTTGCTTACATAGTCTTCACATTTACAATATAAGTTTATTCAAGATATTTATATTTGTCTGCATTGTATATCATATCTTTTAGATCATCATAATCGTATATTTAAGTTTTCGTGTCAAAAGATTGAAGAAGTCTATAGATTTTAATAATTTTTTATTTTTTTAAGGAAACAATTTACTTCAATTATAGTAACTATCAGAAAAACATCTTTATTGACAGTCAGCGCAATAAACTTTCTTGATGCATTGAATACACAGATAACCTCCAACTCCTGTTTTACACGATTTTGAAAAAACACAGTACACGAATTTAACGAATTTTTTTTTTACACGAATATTTTGTTCTAGCACGAATGTCAAAAAAATTTGGGGCTTCGTGATCTAAGGATGAGGACGATTTGATCGAATTTATGACAGTTTATGATAATAAAGAAGTCGGCAATGACGAAGTTGAAGGTGAAGTTCAGCTATTAACAGCTGATTTAATACACGAGGTTTTGAAATTTGTTGCAAGTATAGAACAACATTTCCTTACTCGTTGTGACGGGCTTTTATCGCTATTTCTATTAATGTCTTCTTGAGGTTTCTTTGGGGCCGAAATGGCAATTCTTTCCAACCAACTCAAGAAGAAGACCGTGGTTATGTAGGTATATTAGGAATCATGTATATATTCAAAGTTAGCAGTAGAGTGGAGTCTATGTCCGAATCTATGTCTAAGGGCAGACGTGATTGCTAAGGGGGAAATGAAGTCGTTAAGTAGAAAGTTCGTTGTAAAGTGATTTGAGATAAAGTTTAGAAGAAGCCTAACTCCGTGAAATAGCCTAGCCGGGCCGGTACTGACGAACCAAAAGTGGGTTCGAGGCTAAGAGGAACACTGTTGGATTAAAGCCACATCAGAACAGATAAAGAACGTACCTGTTTACATAGGATAATTTATATAAGCTATAAGGAAAGGAAAGGACATATATTAGTGATAGAGGAATTAATCTATAAAATTAGATTCAGTGGTCACGTACGCGACTATTTGGTAATACGTGTTGCGTCTTCTCATTCTAGATCATCTTAATTAATTATTATTGTTGGGTATTGTGTTTAAACTAAGATCTTAATAAACAGATTTTAGAATGAATGATTTAAGTGGTTCTTCGTTCTTCCCCACAGAAACAGGTCGCGCAGATCATGTAGAACTGAGGTCTCCACCGGGGGTATAACAATTATATATATTATTTTAAGTCTTAAAAAATGCAAACCCATACGAAATTAAGGACATATTTACTTATTATTACAAGCGAGTGAAATGTAAGAGAAACAATCGACTGTTTCAGCAGGCCAATTTCTTCGATAAAGAGTCTACTGATGGTGAGGATCCCAAGCGTTTATTTAAAATTATAATAACTACAATCGAGACCAAAATGAAACAACTCATGTGGATTTCTATCTACCAAAAACTCTAATCACCCCTGTCCCCTTTTGGATAGCTGAAACCAGACATCGTATGGGTGGATGGAAGGCCCGTTGTGACCCCACTACGGGATGAAGATGAAGTTATCAGTGAAAAATGTGTAATTATATCAAGTTTTATGTTTAAAATATACTTCCGTCTCGAACCCTCCAAGTTTGAACAGAAAAGAAAATTGGCATTAAACATACAGAGTAAAAAATAAGGAAATAAGATACGTTAAATGAAATACCAAATTTACCTTCAATAATATTTCAAAAAATGTATAAAATTTTTTGTAATAACAACAAAAAAACAACAACTTAAATTTGATCTAAATGCCGCCATTAAAACCGGCAGGGGTCCGGTTTGTCCGGTCCTAGAGCCACCCCTGTCCTGACATAGAACATACATTAAAATTTCAACGTAATCATGTTTTGTGTAGCAAGATATCAAGTATTATTGGCAACTTGAGAAATAATAAATAAATAAATAAACAAAAAAAAAAGTAATATAAAAAAAAATTATAAGTCAATTCCTACTTAGATCAACAAAGAAAAATTTTATTTTAGCTACTTGTTATTAAATGGTTACAATTAATATAAATATATATACATATGACAGAATTACAACATTAAGTGGTAATTAATTTTTATTAATTATCATTAAAGTATCGTATTATCATCCAAAACAATCGTGTATATAAAATTTCAGTTCAACTGAATGCTTTAAAACGAGAGAAAAGAACATTTTCAAGTTTTGACACAAGTCGCTAAGTCGCCAAAAATTATGTCAACGCGGCTGTATTTGTAATTCTTTAAATAATTAGTTTCAATCAATTAATTTTTCTTAATTATAATTAAATTACTATATTGGCATCCAAAATAATCACGTATATAAAATTTCAGCTCAATGGAGCGCTTTAAAATGTATTTTATTAACGATTGAAAATTCCACCAAGATAAATAAATAATTAGAGAGTGTGAGCTAATAGTAGGAATTGAAAAAACAACCACTAATAACAGACTTTGTATCAACCACTAAAAGAAAATACTGAGGCTGAAAATACCAAATGAGATTCGTCATTTGAATCAAAGCCGATAGTTGTACTAGACATATCTGACACATCTACTGATAGCATTTTTGATCTAGTTCGTAACAAACGTGTATGCTTGTTGTCAAGTAGAGATGAATAGTTGTTAGTTTATAGTTTTATTCCTAATTTCAATTTTAATTGTAATAGGTTGTATGTACTTATAGACTGAATTTTCAATGTACACTGGTTTTAATCTCTTTTTGTAATAAAAATGAGTTGTTTTTGTTTCATAAGTATCTAATATGGATTTATTTATTTATTTTTTTGCATGGTTATTTGAGAAAATATTCAGATATTTTTTTGTTTTCACAATTTTTAAAATTATGTGTGGAACATATCCCAGATTTACCATAGGTCGCATATATTTTTTTACACAATTGTTTTTTGCATAGTTTTCTAAGGAACCTATCTACCGTTTAAAAAAAGAATTGGATGTAATTAAAATCAGGTAATCTTTTCACTGTTTGTGGATCTCCCTTATTAAAAACTTCTATTACCCCTTTACTATTAACTCCATCGACGATCTTTCTTCTGACCACAATCCAGTATTCTTAAATTTCAACTTCAAACTAGCGGTGGAACCGCCAAATCCCAGAGCGGTTTCCACCGACTAATAGTATTAATAGCACTAATGACTTGGAGCAAAAAATCACAGAATTCACCGAAGCGGTCATCGATACTCATAGCCACGCCTCCCGACCAATAGAAACAGACCGTAGGAACTTCACTCCGCATCATATTAACCAGCTGCTAAAAATCAAAAATTACTTCCGAAAACGTTACCATCAAACTCTCAATCCCATTTTTAAATCGCATTACAATAGAGCCCAATCGGATCTTAAAAAAGAACTTAAAAATATACTGATAACATTTGGCAAAAAAGACTTGAAGCTCTAAATACCACAGACAATAGCCTTTGGCGCACGCAAAGATTTTTTAAAAATAAAAGACCAAAAATCCCAACACTAAATTGTGCAACAGAAACGGCAGTCACTGATCAGCAAAAAGCTAACCTCCTCGCTACTAACATTAAAAATAATTTTGTTGAAAATGAACGCGAAGATGATAACTATAATCAAAATGATGAATTAATTAATACTACCGTAAATAACTTCCTTTCTACCCCTCCTTCATTGAACCTGCTCTTCCGGACGAAATAATCCACTATATTAAACATGTTAATGCCAAAAAAGCTTCTGGTAAAGACTCAATTACTAACCGCATGTTAAAAAATTTTCCCATTAAATTAATCCTTATTTTAACAATTCTAATTAACAAAATCCTCAAATTCAATCACTTTCCAGACAACTGGAAAGAAGCCATTATTTTTCCCATTAACAAACCTGGCAAGGATCCCCACCTAGCATGCAGTTACAGGCCCATATCTCTCCTTTCCACTATCGGTAAACTAACCGAATCTATTATTCTTCATAGACTAAAAAATTTCATCAATGAAAATAACATTCTCAATCCCAATCAATATGGTTTCACTAACAAGCTCTCTACCTTACACCCACTTTTAAGATTAACTGAACATATCTCGGAAGGTTTCCAGAAAAAGAAAAACACGGGAGCAGTTTTTCTGGATATCCAGAAAGCATTCGACCGTGTTTGGATCAATGGACTCACTTTCAAATTAATATCCTATAAAATTCCACCCCCATTGATTCACCTCATTCACTCCTATCTCACTAATCGTTCCTTCAGAATTAGAATTAACGAGACCCTTTCCAACGAACACTCTGTATCTGCAGGGTGTCCTCAAGGTTCCTTGCTCGGTCCCTTGCTCTTTAATCTTTATATTAATGATATCCCGACTACTCACTAACAAAAATTAACCTTTACGCCGACGATACTGCCATTCATGCTACGTATAAAAAACTATCAACAATTTCCTATTCAATAAACAAACACCTACTCCACCTGCAAAACTTCTATGACAAATGGAAAATAAGTATTAACGTAGAAAAATCCACAGCCATCATTTTCACGAAAAAGCTTTCACTCCCACCACCAATCATCATGTACAATAAACAGATCCCCTGGTCTCAGGAAGCCAAATACCTTGAAATAATTTTCGATACGCACCTAACTTGGAAACAACTTTTTTTATACGTTCGTTTAATACAAAAATTATGTTTAAACTTTATCCCCTTATAGGCCGGAGCTCACATTTAAGTATAGAAACAAAGTGCTTCTCTATACAGCCGTTATGCGTCCCATTTTAGCTTACGCAAGTCCAGTATGGGGTTATGCCGCTAAAACTAATATCAATATATCCTAGATACCCTGCAGAATTCCCTTATACGTATGATCGTCAAAGCCACAAGATACATGCGTAATGACGACATAAGTAATGCTCTTAAAATTAATAGTTTCATATCTCATATTCAGAAAATTGCAATTAACTTTTTTAACGATTCACAAGCAACCAATAATTTCAATATGCAAAATTTATCTCAATACACCCCTAATGACAATACAAAAAGACCAAGAAGAATTCTTCTTGATTCCTACAACCCCCGTAATTCTTTTTATTCGTTCAATAATTTTTATTGCACACCTTAATAGCTAAAATTTTACTTTCTTTTATTTTTGTCAATATTTTTCTCTTGTTCTCCCCACTGGACTTGCGCCTCCCCATTTTCTAAAACCCAGCCCCCAGGGCAGCCAATTGGAGTCAATGTTCACTGTACCCAGCATCCAATCAGAGAGCAACCTCTAAGCTCTCAGCCAAGTCAAGAAAACTCAAAAACCTTTCCACCCAGATGAAGCACCATAGCCACTCCTCCCGGATTCCATCGTTCGACCAATCGCCATCATGCCACTCAGCAGAATGGAAAACACCACTTTTGCCATGCCCAGCATCATAGACTTTCACGATATGGGATTGAGGACTGTTTTTACAGTCCGGATGCCCAAAGGAAAACACCTATTCAACACTGTTTGTGGAAAAGAAAATGATTTTACATTATATGATTTTGTATTCGTCTTTAATTTGGATGATTTTTTTCACTGAAATATTATATTGAATTTTTAAAATATCTGTTTATGCTTTATCAACCCCATAAGGATCCTTCTTACTTAATTTTTTTAAGCATATTAAAAAAATTATGTAGTTTTTTTCAGTAATTTATTCATTTTAGAGATAAATACATTTATTTTTCCTGTCTCTTGCAGCCTATGGCTTAGAAAATTATCGTTGAAATTGGCACAATTGTAAAGATACACTTCTGTATTTCATACAGTGAACAATCAATTAAAATAAGTTTAGTAGAATTTTAAATTGAAAGTAAGTTTAAAAGTATTTCACATTGATTAAAGTAGAAAATTTTCACTAACGAAGGTACTTCTTAATTTCTTGAAGAGAATCATTGTTAAACGGATTTTATCTCTAATAGTAAGTTATCCAGAGAAATGTAAATATTGAAAAATAATATGCTTTAAATATTGAAGTCTTCTGGCTGTTAACACTACATTGACCTTAGGGACTCCAGAAAAAAATGAGAGAAAAAACTTTTACTACCCCTCCCCCCTGTAAAGTGAAATGTTCCAGCACGAACGTACGGGTTGAATCTTAAATTTATGTTAGATTTATTTCTTTATTTATCCAACGCTCGTGCTTGGCTTCTGGACCATTTGGCGCCGAGTCTTCCAGTACCGACTGATGATGTCATCAGCCGGGAATTCATCGAGTCCAGTAAATTGGAGCAGGTGATCGCCATGCATTCTGGAATGACCGCAGAGTGGGCAGGTCTCATTAGCAGCAACACCAAGCCAGTGGAGGTATACTCCCAAGAAGTCATGTCCGGTAGTTAGGCGAAAGTGGGCATCAGCCTCGGCTCTCTCCAGGTGCCTCGGGATTGGGACCACAGTGGCCAGAGTTTCCCATGACTTTCCAAAACTCTTCGTGTTTTGGGTCGTGGCAGTATATTTGTCAATGTATGTAGAGATAATGCTCTTTGCTCTTCTGAGGGTCAAGGGGACTTCCGGTTGAGTCGACTGGCCTCTCTACTTGACTTTTTGGTCAGTTTTCATACACACACACACACACACATTCTCGGGGATCTCAACGTGAATTGGGACGCGCTGTAAGGCCACAATCCAGCCATATGAGATGAGCTCCACAATTTTAGTTCGGCACTGAATTGTGGTAAGACAGCCAGTTGGTGTATTACTGCTTCAAGCTAAAATTGCCGCTTGGAAGTCTATGAAGAAGACAACTTTTGCAGGAGTTAGGCCAGCAGATAGTAATGGAGTTGTAGTTTCACAGACAGCCAAGACCTCACCATCATAGTTGATGGGCTTCTTTCCCACGGCCAATGAGCCCTCAAACAGCCGAATATTCACGTATCCACACTCTAAATTAAATTATGTATATCGTACCACAAAGAGGCAACTCCCACTTAAGCCTCCATAACTCCATAAAAAATCCCAATTCAAAACCTATAACAAGAACATAAATTCTGCACACGTCGAAACTGGATCAGTGTAACAGCTGCCACCGTTTCACTTCACGAGTAATTTCTTTCCAAGGGGGCGAGGGTAATCATTTTTCTTCCAGACTTCTTCCTCCACTCGGTTTCTCGCTCAGGTGTACCCATTTTTGCTTGGGTTGCCTAGCTTAGTTATCCTTTTTCTCCCCCTTTTCTGAGGGGTTTCTTTGATTGGTATCGTCGTTTCATATTTTTTCGCATTCCTACTGAGCATAAGAGCACTCACGTTGGCACTCGATCAATCTAATTTACGTTATGAGTGTCGTTCCTGTTGTATTGCAAAGAATCATTATATAGAGAAAATTATACAGCAAAACTGTGTTTCTCTTTTTCCCTGTGCAATATTTCTTCGTTTTAAAGTTTTTTCATTACTCTTTAATTTATTACAAAAGAGATTTCATTTAATTCTTTTATTGTATTATAAAACTAAAAATAAATATTCTAAAACTTATGACGTACCATTAGTTTTAAATGAGATTTAGCAAAACTTTGTGATTCTGAACTGTTCAGAAAAGTAAGACAAATAATCACATGTTAGTCATAAAGAATTCCATATTTGTTTCATAACAACTTATCTGTAATTTAAGAAAGTTATTTAACAAACACTATAAAAATGAGGACAAAAAAAATTAGTAATTGAAAAATCTTGTTTGGAATTTTAGCATTTTTTTTAAAAAAAGAAACTGCTTTATTTATGGATGAAATATTGCATGAAAATGGTAATTAAGTAGAACGCATTTTAGAATAAAGCCATGTAAGCATTGAAAATATCAATGAGTTAAAGATTAATTCTCGGGAAAATAAATTTGAATATTTCTTTAAGTAAATTTAATCTCCCAATATATATTTATTGTCGATAAACCTCATGCAGTTTAGTGGATTATTTTAATGTATATATTTTTTCTTTTTGCAGAGTAAAAACTCCAAGGACAAAAAGGCGAGAAATTGTGGAAGTGAGTTGAAAACATTCTAATTTATAAAAATTACGCGATCTTCTAATTAATCCTCTTGGAAAATCTTTGGGCTATCAATTCGCGTTATTCACAACCAACTCTTCGAAAGAAGGGAATCGTGATATATGTAAATTAACTTATACTATAAAATAAAGGAAGGTGAATTAACGTCGCGCTGTTCAGCTACACGAGGGCTTTTGGCGACGGACCACGTAATTTTGAACCATGGTCAAGTGACGTGGACGACACCTGAGCTGGCGCCCCCTCTCCTAACTACCACACCACACCAACGGGAGGACGTTTCAGCTCTCGACAGATTTAGCGTGCATTTACACGGCGGGTCTTTAGTGGTACTGGGCTCGAACTCGTGACAAAGCCAGCCACGATCCGATGCCTATACCACTCGGCTACCGCGGCCACTTTCTAGCTTGAGAGAGAGAGAGAGAGCAGGAGTGAAGATATACTCGAGACAGGTGAGATTTCTAATAAAAGTATAATATTAGAATTATAGAGCTTTGATTATTATTAGAAGGAAACCTTAAATAACGATTGTTCATAAAGATTGAATTAAGATTAAATTAAATCGGATAATAGTTTATATCCTTAATTAAGATAAGGATCAAGTTTGTTAGTCGCCTAATCGCTAATGTTTTATTGCCGTTGTTCCACTTTCACAGTTTCCATTGAAACATTCTCTTAATATTTGTTGAAGTCGTGTCTGTTCTTAGTGTTGAAATAAATAGATTAGAGTTGAATCATGTTGAGTGTTTCTTCCCTTTCCCCCACACATCTAGGGGCTCGCGAGAGAGGCATGGGTCTCTTACAAGCTGATACAAAATCACACATGCATGTATATTGCGATGGACCAGGTGGTGCGTAGCTGGACCATCGCATTCTGCATAGCCTACTCTGATCTACTGTATCAAGTGTAAAAATTTTTGTGTCCGACTACGCGGACACTTTTTCACCCCAAGCCTTCCACGTGAGCAAATCGGCGTGCCGAATCGCACAGTGTTTGGCGCAGACTAGCTTCCCTAAGGAGCTTCTTATATCTAAAGATTTATTCTCGTTTTTATTTACAAAGTTACTCCAATGATTTACCAATCTCTAAAGTATTCTTTTTATTTTCAAAGCACTTTAAATTAAAAATTCTTAAATCTTAAATTCTAAAAACATTGATACTTAATAATGCAATTCTGGGCGAGGGTAAGGCCGAAGCAATGCTCACCCACAGTTCTAACGATAGGAGGGGAAGTTTCCCTGCGGGAAACAGGAACTCCGTAACCATTCCACGTATCTCTTCTGTCTGTAATCATGTAGCCGCCTGCTGCGTGTTGTGTGTTTGTTCTTTGTTCTATGTTTTGTGCCATTATGTCTACTTCTAGTGAAGTGGAAATGCTCTATGTTAAATGTTGATGAAATTGGATTAACATTCAAGACTGCCTCATAAATACTACAATATCATCCCCTCGCCTCGTGCTTACTACAGTAATCACTTCCAATGACCATGTCCTATCCTTTCGTTGTTCCAAAATAATCGTCAATCAGCCACGACAAATCATGTACCAGAATAAGTTTTATTATTATTATTATTATATATATATATAATAATAATAATAATTCCCCCTAGTATCCTTTAGTTCAGGACTAACGCGTTAATTTTAATCGTAATCGAATAGCAAAATTGCATCAGAAACTCGCTCCCACACCCAGGAGTCACGTGACTTTTGCAGCCGGTATATAAAGCGAAACTTTTTTGTGCTCATCCTCTTAGTCTTTTGTCTGCTCGCCTTTTACCATGTAGCCGGCTGCAGTGCGTAGTGTCTTAGTTGTCTTTGTTCTGCGTGTTGTTTGAAATGGTATGCTTGTGTGTTTCAAGACGGGGAATAAAATTCATTCTAGTAATCACAAGACATCTTCTCATCAATTATATATACACTCAGAAACATTGAAAATAGCGATCCAAGAAGGAAGCTAAGTACAATCGCGAAACTTTGCAAATAAGTACAGTGTAATGTGACATGAAAATGATCCAAGTTTTGTGCCAATACGCATGTTCCTACACGCCGAGGTGGCGCTAGAATCAGGAAGAGGGTGCTATACAAGCCAGCGCAAATTCGAAGATTCATAAACGTGGCGATTACCCGCCGATTGTAGGAAGACTTTGGTAAGCGAAACATGCCAGGTAAACGTGCGAGAAGACATTTCTCACAGTTAAGCGAGTTTGAGAGAGGTCTAATCATCGGGATGAAAACTGCAGGCTGGTCGATGTGCCGTATTGCTGGCCAGGTGGAGTGTGCCGTTAGAACTTGTTGGGAGCAGTGGACACGAGAAGGTACCCACGCGCGGAAAACCGGGTCTGGAGCGACCAAGAAGACCACGAGGAGAGAGGATCAAAGGATCGTGCGGCAAGCACTTGTGGGCCCCTCAGTGACTCGTTCAACGATACGAGCAGACGTAGGCGTAGCAATTGTTCCACAAACAATTTCCAGATACCTTGCAGAAGTAAATCTTAAATCCAAGTGCCCTTTCCGTGAATTCCCTTTAACACCGGAACATCAGCAACTGCGTCTACAGTAGTGCCATGCCAGATCAATGTGGAATGTCACACATTGGCAAAAGATTGTGTTTAGTGATGAATCCCGGTTTGTTTTGGGGACAGATGATAACCGTGTACGGGTGTGGAGACGCCCTGGTGAGCGGTACATTTCCCCCACACTGTTCTACGTCACATCGCCCGCACAGCTGGTGTAATGTTCTGGGGGGCATAGCCTATGATAGCTGGTTCACTTTAATTCTGATGCGTGAAACCTTAACGGGCCAACGTTACGTTGATGATATTCTTCGACCCCATGTAGGACCTTTTCTAAATGGTCTCCTAGGGGCAATTTTCCAGCAAGATAATGCTCGTCCGCATACAGCAAGAGTTGCTCAAGACTTCCTACGTCATTTTCAGACTCTTCCATGGCCGGCCCGCTCCCCCGATTTGTCCCCTGTAGAGCACGTGTGGGATCAGCTAAAACGGCAGATGCCATCGTGTCACTCTGTACATGATTTAGAGTTGGCTGTATAAGATTTGTTGGCCCATCTGCCTCAGGACAACATAAGGCGTCTAATCAACTCAATGCCGGACCGTGTGGTGGCATGTATTGCAGCTGGAGGTGGTCCAACGTGCTATTGAAGTTGCCCAGTATTTGTGTCGTTGCACACCCTGTATTCGTTTAATTGTCTTGTTTTTGAGATGAAGTGAATCTCTCATCTATGTTATTATGTATATATATATATATATATACGATAATATATTCAGAGACCAACACACTACAGAGAATCAAGCTTAGTTTTGGCATGCTCATGGAGGGAAATATAAATAATACTGAAAACTTTATTTTTTATTAATATTTATTAATACAAGAGAAAAATAAACTATTTTATTTTGTTTCAACACAGGTTAGAACTTTCTGGAATATTTAATACAACAGAATTTTTCTTTTTCTTTTAAGAATGTGGAAGGCGTATGCCTCTCCTGGAAGGCAGTCATGGACCATCAAAAATTCTGAATGGAAAAGAAATAAGACCTACATATATGTTCCCTTGGATAGTTAGGGTAAAGTAATTTTCTGTAATTGAAAGAATTACTCTGAATAATCTAAAAAGCGACGCATCAAGAAGAAGTTATCCCAATCCAATAGGATGAAAGCGGTAGATATGATGTACATGTATTGGAAATGAAATCCTAGCAATATAAGACGAATTGAGTTTTATTCTCAAAGAAAATAATAATAATAACGTATTCAGCTAAATTTGGCCCTTATGCAAGATGTTTACCGACAGATCATTGACTCATAGAGTTGTCGGATGTCCTCCTATCGGATTGCTTGTAACGTAAGTTCCAATTAGTGAATTAAATTGGTGCAATCCAAAGAGGGCAGGAGAAGCCTGATTTTCAGTGCTCAAACTTACTGTATTAGGGAGTCATCCAGAGCTAACCAGAAGAGTATCGGAGAAGCACTTTATAAAAAGAAATAGCTTGTCTGGTAGGGGATTATCCTGTCGAAATGTAAGCCCTGGTCTCAGTAAAAAAGGACAAGCCAAAATTAGAATTTCGTCAACATATCACTATGCTGTAGAAGCTCTAGAGTAATCAAGGGATATGGCTATCAAATTAAAGGACATCCCATATCATAGCCCTAGTTTCTCGGCCTCTGTTACCCCATCCGGCATTTGGACAGTTATCTATTGATAATTATCTGTCATTAGTCTCAAATATTGTGATTTGTTCCCTTTTTCTGACGGACGCTACCTTCTCTGGCCCCTCCCATTCAAATGATATAATCGCTCGGATTCAAATGTCAGGCGATCTTGTGATTTAAACGCCCTGCGTCCTCTACTCCAATTTAAGGTCCTATAACAAATAATAACATCTGCAAAGTATTGGTATCATTTACGTGGTTCTACGAATTAGATTCTCAAGAAAGTTTTACCATAACATCTAAATTATTTTATACCTTTATGCTGTATCGAAATGTGCCTAAACTCCAGATAATCAGTCATTGCTAGACATTTACGTATTTTAGAGTAAAATACGAGCATATGCGGCGCGGTTCCTTTCAAATGACTCCTTCTTGGTGCGTCACATTGTAAGTTAAAGAGTGTATTTGAAGAACGTGGAGGATGTTATCATGATAAAAATAAACGTACTTTTTGTTTTTATATATAAGAAAAATCTTTTTTAAATATCTAGAAGTTATGATAAAGCTTTTCTCATAAGTATGCAGTATTTATATCAATATTAAGCTACAAATTTGCTGGTTCTTCAAAATCTTGACTCTGATTACAATAGGTATATTTACTTAGGTTGCTGGAGCACGGCGATGCAGCGGCTCTTTAATATCGGAGAAATATGTCCTCACATCGGCATTTTGTCTCACTAAGTAAGCAGAACCTTTTTGAAACCTGTAATTAGTGTCTAAGTAATTACAGTAATGCTTTGCTAAGTATATTGTCGGAAGTTTTGGGGGCGTCATAAGGCTTAACAGAACAACTGCCATATTGAGTCTTTGTCTATCTGCTTAAATGTAGGGTGTAAGCAAAAAGTCTTGCCCGGATTATAAAACTTTATTACAAAATAATAATTTAATATAATAATGTAATTTTATTATCATTGGGGAGGTCAGTTTTAGTAGTTTTATTGATCCGTATAGAACTCGAATGCTCCTCAGGGGAATATATAAAAGAAAGACAATTTTTGCGGAAATGGTTTCGTTTCAAGACAAAGCCAAATTTGTGCATTGGTTTCATGAAACGAAATCTATCACTAATGTTCAGCACAAATTTCGACGTTGTTATGGAAGCAAACCTCCTGTTGCCAAATGTTGAAAGAAATGGGCAGTGATAAGGATCTTCTTAGAAGTGCCAGGCCGAGTGGGAGAGAAGCAACTGTCGAATTTAACATTTGGCGAGAACTGGAATACCACTTAGACATTCTTCAAGCTGCCAAGGAGAAACTCGTGAAATTTAATGAGAGAAATTGTCTCATAAATTATACTTACAATGTATCGAAAATAAGAACATATGTCTAATTATAATAGTTTTATCAGGGCAAGACTTGGAGCTCACCCTACATATATAGATTTTTCTCGATATGGTTTTGAGATACACTGACGGGAAAAAATCCCGTCACCAAGAAAAAATTATTGTAGAGTAATGAAATATGGAAAATGCAATTGTTTAGTTAAAATGTTTAATTGATTAAATTTGCAAGGTCACTGGTAAATTTAAGCTCAAGAAATTCAAATGTGAAATGCTGTTACATTAATAGCCGGTAGAAACTCCAAAATTTTAAATGCAATCCTGCAAGCGTGCATGCATTGTGTCATACAGGTGCCGAATGTAACTTTGTGGTATGGAGTTCCATACTTGTTGTGTCAATACTAGGATGGTCAGTGCTATCCGTGGCTCATGATGGATTTGCCACCCAAGGATATCCCATACGTAGTCAATTGGTGAAAGATCTGGTGATCTCGCAAGCCAAAGCAACATGTCAACACTTTGTAGAGCATGATGTATTAAAACAGCGGTGTGAGGGCAAGCGTTATTCTGTTGGACTCCTTCTTCCCTTCTTAAATGCTGTGCATGAATGGCAGTACTAAGGTTGAATTACCAGATTGACGTTAAAATTTGCAATCAGTGTGTTTGGGATAACCCCGAGAGTTCCCCTGATTTCATAGGAAATTGTTCCCCAGACCATAACTCCAGGTGTAGGTCCAATGTGTCTAGGCCGCTGGCAGTTTGGTTGCAGTTGTTTCCTTGACCTCCTTCTGACCCAAACACAGCAATCACTAGCACCAAGGCGGAACCTGCTTTCATCAGAAAATACAATAGATCTTCACTCTGGACAACAGATCTCCACACAGCTCTAGCTTAACACCACTGGCGTCTCAAATGGCAATGTCTTGGAGTAAGTGGAACACACGCTACTGGGTGCCTGGCTCGGAGCTATCCTCCAAGTAACCGATTTTTGACAGTTCGTTGTGTCACTATAGTACCAACTGCAGGTCAAATTTCTACCCCAATGCAGTATGATGCGTCACTGCTGCACGCCGAATACGGAAGGTCTTCCTTCACAGTAATGCCACTTGGCTGCTCGGTTTTCTTGAGGCAGAACTATCCCTTGACCACTGGTCCCAACAATCATGCACAGTGGATACATTCCAGCTAAGTATCTCCGCAATATCGTGTAAAGAAAATTCACCTTCTTGTAGCCCTTGTACACGACTTCGCTCAAACTCGGTGAGCTGTTGATAATGGCTTCTTCGTCTTCTGAAAGACATTCTTGGCTGACATCAACTAAATACGTCCGATTTCAGAGACAAATAATGATCACGAACTTTACAGCACTCATCTAAAGCAACCCTGATTTGGAAGTTCTGAGTGGCGCTGCTAGCGCCCCACTTAAGCGTCAAATTTGAATCTACGTCATGTTTCAGATGTAAAGAGTGTTTTTTTTCCAGGTATAGAAGTTTAAGTTGGCATTACTTTCCAAGATGGCGACCGATTTAACAGCTGTCAAGTGATTTATTCTCAGTTTGGTTTGGCAATTCATCAAAACGATCATCAAGCAAGGCGTAGATTCGTCGAATGGGCCCAAAACGAGATTGCCGTTGTTCCCGATTTTCATAAGCAAATTTTGTTTAGCGATGAAGCGCACTTCTGGTTGAATGGCTACGTCAACAAACAAAACTGCCGCATTTGGAGTGAAGCTAATCCACAAGTGAATGTCGAAACACCGTTAAATCCAGAAAAACTGACTGTTTGGTGCACTTTATGGGCTGTGGAATCCTTCTTCAAAAATGATGAAGGCCACAATGTTACAGTCAATGATGATCGGTATAGAGCCATGATTACTAACTTTTCATTCCTGAATTGAACAATCATGATGTCCAGGAGCTTTGGTTCCAACAAGACGGCGCAACATGTCACACAGCTCGTGCCACAATCGATTTATTGAAAGACACGTTTGGTGACCGCCTAATTTCACGTTTTGGACCTGTGAATTGGCCTCCAAGATCTTGTGATTTAACACCGCTAGACTATTTTTGTGGGGCTATGTAAAGTCATTGGTCTATGCAGATAAGCCACAAACGCTTGATCATTTGGAAGACAACATTCGCCGTGTTATTGCCGATATACGGCCACAAATGTTGGAAAAAAATCGAAAATTGGACGTCCAGATTGGACTACATCCGAGCCAGCCATGGCAGTCCTATGCCAGAAATCATATTTAAAACGTAATGCCACAAGATTATCTTTCGAATTTAAAAAATTCATGTCAATCGAATAATACATCGTTGTTTTATTGCAATTTAAAGTTCTATATCTCTAAAAAAAACACGCTTTATAAACAAGCCTGCCAAGTTTCCTTTATCTAGCACAAGTCTTTTTTGATGTTGGGTTCCTCCCCCCGTCAGTGTAATATAGTCCAAGAAGCTACACCTCTCCCGTTGTATGGTTGATTTGCTCTAACACAATTTAGTATCGCTAATGATAATAACTGATTACTTCGAAGAAGGATTTTTAGCCACGAGGAAATTGTCATGGAAGCATTGAATTGAATGATAAACTCAAAGATAAAAATAATTAGATTTTTAGTAACCGAAGCGCGTAAAAAAACTAGGAAAAAAATGCAACTATTAGTTTAACTATTTGTTTAATTTCTGAGATCCTTAATTGAACATTAGAAACAAAGAAATGCACACTCCGTTCTTTTTCTCGCCTTTATATGAACTTATTTCATTGGACTGAACATGAAATTTACATCCAAGTTCTGGTGTATTGTAGGCTAGATTTATTAAAGGCTCGTATATTTTATCTTATTTTAATGCAACTTTTCTTTTCAGGAAAGATGCAGATTCAGACGAAAAATGCTTAAAAGGCAAAACAAATCGCAAATGCTTTGTCTCAAAAGCTCATGTCAAAGTACGCTTGCCTCAGCCCATTGTTTCTAACCGTTTCAAGAAGACTTTGGCCATCGCTCGCCTCATACCCCATCCTGATTACCAACATTCTTGTAAACTTCACGATATCGCATTGATTAAATTGAAAAAAAAGTTTAAGTGTGATTTCTATACTTTACCTGTATGTATACCACAAAAAAATTATACGATGGAGAAATCTAGATTAATTACAACTGGATGGGGAGATATTACCTCAGATGGAACAGGTGAGCTTTCTTTTCTTCATATTGAATATTTAAATTTAGCTTCTAATAACGTAAAACAAGTCCAAGCAAACTGAAATCGAGTTTTCGTTTTCTTTCAGTCAAAACCCATCAGTGTGACTTTCGAGTATAACTTTATTTTCATAAATGTGTTTGTCAAATACATCAAAGATCCCAACGTGTGACGATCATGCTTCTATATTAGTAAGAGACTAGTTTAACTGGTAAATTTAACTTAGTTAACTTATAAGTAAATTTTTCTTCTTGTCTTCTCTATGGATTAAGTGCATTTATGTATTGGTCCCAAAGCCCCAATAACATGCGAAGTCAGGTCTGGATCTTGAGGACTGTAAAGAAACTTTAAATAAATATTTGACTTAAGAGGTCTCAGGGTGTTAATTTTTTCTAGAGGTCTGAAAATATAAACAATTTTCAAACACACAGGTATAATTCTTTTAAATTTAAATTAAATGATTCGAATCTTTCACACATTATTTATAAAAGAATGTGGCTTCAGAAAAGTATAAAATGTTTAAAATATAATGATAATTTTAAAAATCGTAAGCATATGAAAATTCTACGATAAATATTAAGTATTTTTTGCGTTGCGCACGCTATTTTCTAAAATAGTAGCCCCTCCGACGTATAAAACTTTATAGAATTATAAAATGCATCATACTCTTTTAGCCCTACCTAATTTTAGTATTATATATCTTTTGTATTTCAAAATATGTTTTTGTAAAACATTGCAATTTTTTAAATATTTTTAAAAAATGTATTTTTTTATTTATTAAAACATGTAAGTTATTATTCTATTTATATAAAAATAGCTACAGTGTAATAAGAATACATTTAATTTTATTAATCAACTTATGGATAGTAATTAAAGCTACTATTTTAGAAAATAGCATGCGCGACGTAAAACTTAATAAATATTTCTTATAGAAAAGTTTCTTATTTTCATATGCTTATAATTTTTAAAATTATGGTTGTATTTTAAACATTTTATACTTTTCTGAAACCCCATTCTTTTATAAATAATGTGTAAAATACTCGAATTATTTAATTTAAATTTAAAAGAATTATACCTGTTTGAAAACTGTTAATATTTTCAGACCTCTAGAGAAATTTAACACACCCCTGAGACTTCTTAACTGAACTTAGCAGTATCTAAATTTATATAATCTTTTTTAACTTTAACATTTTAATCATTGAATAAATAACATTAAAATAAATGAGGTATGTAGAGCTTTCTGTTCAACTTAACCTAATGCAATACAAGATTATAATAATTTTTTTATTCTACGCCAGACCTATGCCTGACCGCCATCAGTTTATGAATGGCAACCCAATACAGTTCAAAAACATAGTGCAAGCAACAATGGTTTTTTTAACAGCCTTAGCTTCTGTTACGTCACCGAGTCCAGAACAAGAGACCAAATCGTCATTGCATGTGCCTTTAGCATTATGTTAAGGGGAAATTGGGGAATTTATTAAACCGAATCTGTATACAGTGGACCACAAAAGTGTTTGTGCACTTGCAATATCCTATAAAGTTTAATGTTTTCGACCAATAAAAATTAAGGTATCGGAATTGTAATTTTTTTAATTATATCTGCAACTTGTTCTTTATTTAATAACATAATCAATTTTTAAAACATAGTATAACTATTATTTAAAAATTTAATAACAAAAAAAACACTTAAAAATTACGTCACAAAAGTATTAGTACACTTGAAAAAAATCTCAACATAGCTTTAAATATTATATTTCTTTCTTAATGTAGTATTTAGTAAGATATCTTTTAGTACCCAACAACTTTTAAACATCTTGGTATAGATTTAATCAGTTTCTTGTAATTTCTGTAATGATGTTCCTCCATTCTTCTGTAATTATTTTTTTAAATTCACATTTTGTTTTTATGTGTCATGTTTTTCTTTTAAATCAAATTCTCATCAAATATGTTCTATTAGACTTACATCAAGTGATTTAGTAGGTGTCTTCAGAATTTTGGGATAGTTATAGAGACATCAGCGGTGTACATTGATGGTAGTGCGTTTGGCGTTATTATGTTGTTAAAAATGAAAAGACGTCTCTCTCTCTCTCCAATATCCAAATTGTGGACGGATAATTTAAATTTGTTCTTTAAAATATCTAAGTAGAGCTCATGCTTCCAAATACAATTAAAAAAATATCAAATTACCTATCCTTAAGCCGATTTACACTTCCACGCAAGAACACCCCAGCCTCCATGTTTCACTGTTCCAACTAGATACGTCGGATTAAGTTTCAGATAATTGAACATTGACAGCAAATTAGTTAGGATCACAGAAAATTTAACATTTTTGGTTTCGTCGGGCGTATAATAGTTTGCTGAAGAAAAAATGAGGAACTCAATCCCCAAAATTTATGTGAAACAGGATCATCTCCACCTCCATGCTTCAGTATGGAGATGAAGATGCTCTTGCGTTGGGGTGTAAATCGGATTCAGAATTAGGTAATTTGGTATTTTTTAATGGTATTGTGAATCATGAGCTGTCCTTAAATATTTTTAAAAACAATTTTAAATTATCCGACAAAAATTTACATATTGGAGCTGACTTCATTTTTTTAACGAGATAATGACACTAAGTGCACTGTTCTCAATCAGGGGCGTAGCTACCGCCGTATCAATTATACGGGACCCTGACAAAACTGAAAAATGTTATCAATAGTCCCATATACAATGCTTTCACGATGCTCCCATTTTTATTTCATACAGGGCCCGCTCAAGAATTGCTACGCCAGTGTTCTCAATGTACACCACTGGTGCCCCTATAACTGTCCCCAAATTCCGAAAATACCTATTAAATCCCTTGACTTAAGCCTAGTAAACATACTTCGTAAGAATTTGATTTTAAAAAAAAGAAAATATGACTTATAAAAGCAAAATGGGAAGTACAAACAATAATCACAGAAGAATGGATTAACATCGATGCAGAAATTGCAAAAAAAAAAAAAAAAAACTGATGAAATTTATACCAAAATGCTTAAAAGTTGTTGTGTGGATGCTAAAAGATATCCTACTGAATACTAAATTAAAAAAGAAATACAATATTTAAAGCTATGTTGAGATTTTTTTTAAAGTGTACGAAGACTTTTGAGGTATAATATTTTAGCGGTTTATTGATTATTAATTTTTTAAAATAATAGTTACATTATGTTTAAAAATTGATTATATTGTTATACTAAGAACAAGTTTTTTTTGCAGATTACAATTACGATGTATGAATTTTTATTAGCTTAAAACGTTAAATTTTATAGAAAATTGCAAGTTACCAACACTTTTGAGGTCCACTGTAGACGTTTCATGAGGTCCAGTTTTCATTCTAAAGCTAGCAACGCCGACATGTTTTGGTAGGTCAAACCAATTTGGGCTTTCTATTAACGAGCGCTGATTTTTCCTCATCACAGATTTTTGAATTTTTTTTTCTAAAAAAAAAAATGAGCCTTATATCTGGCATTGTTGATTGTTTTAACATTTTGATAGCAAACAAAGGTAATCAAGTTTGGGTAGGTCAGAGCCCTCCTTGAGTGTCTGCAAACTCATTATCCATGATTCCACAATGACTTGGAATCTACTGCAGGGTGGTCTGTTGTTAAGTAGATATTCAAGTTCGACAAATTTCATATTACTTATTGGGCAATTTTTGTGAGTAATAGCGGGACTAGATTCATTGTCCTCAGAATTCTTTTTGATGAGATTATTCTGACCACTAAAGATTTTATTACCTCTGACAATAAAGTTTGGTGAATAGTCATGTAGCATTAACGTAGATGAAATACTAACGAAAGTTACCTTATTGTCTTTCGAAATAGTCATCTCCCATAACTATGGATATCTGCAGAGATCTGCTATACATGTTCTGGAAACTTTACAAGAAGTCTTCTTTTGGGATGTAGTTCAAAAGCCTGTCACGTTTCGTTGGATGTCAGGAATATCGCCAAATCTCTTTCCTTTCAGTGCGAGTTTTAGGTGGCAATAGAAAGAAGTTTGGAGGATTGAGATCTGGCAAGTATGGTGGAGGTTCAATTTGCACGCCCCCTTTTTTGCCAGGAACTATTTGACGATATTGGCTGTGGGGGGGTGAGCATTGTACAAAAAACCATGAACCTCGTTGTACGTACAGAGGTCGCGTGTGTGCCCTGTGTACACGTTTCATGAAACGGGTCAAAATTTCAAAGTACCTTACAGAATTCATCGTCGTTCCCTCAGGTAGTAATTCCTTGTGCTTAATCCCTTGACTATCAAAAGCTGTGATGAGCCTCATTTTTATGCGTGAGTTTTCTACTCTGTACTCTTTCCGACGAGGTGATGCAAGAGAATGCTATTCCATGCTTTGCCGTTTCGTTTCAGGATCGTACAAGAGTCACCATAACTCATCTTCAGTGACAATACAATTCAAGATATTTAGTGTCGTATCCGCCGTTTCGACAAAATCCTCTAAAACCTCTAAATATGGCCTGCTTCTGATCGTCAGTCAAGTGATGTGGCACAAAACGACAACGCGTTTTTCTTATCCCTGAATTTTAGGTAACGATTTGTCATACAGATTCACAGTTAATCTGCATTTCACCAACTATCATGTTCATAGTTAATCGGCGATCTTTCGTGATTAACTTCCTCACTTTCTCAATGTTTTCGTCTTTTACGGAGGTCACCGATCTTCCGCTACCGGGTTGTCAGAAACACTTTCCCAGCCTTCTCAAAACGGGTGAACTACTCGTACACTCACTTCATGGTCAGTGCTAGATCTTCATAAGCACGTACTATCATCGCAGAAGTTCATTTTGGTGTTTTGCCAAGCTTAAGACAAAACTTTAAATTGATCTTTTGTTCGTTCATTTTCCTGTTATCAGTTAAGAACCAATGCACTAAACAAGTATTTGAAAAGTAAGTCTTACACGGAACATAAACAATGCTCAATATAAGAACGCTGGGGGCAAATGGTCAACACCTGCCACTACGCATGTGCAGGGGTTTGTTTCGCTAATGTTGCCAGATCGGTTGTTCTGACTTCATTCAACAAACTTTATCGGCAGAGGTTGTATAATACAAAATTTTTCTTCTATCCTTCTCTTGTATTTGTATTTTCTCCTATCTCTTTCCATTGTCATATTCAGCCTTTCTTTTCCCTTTCATTCATTACTCTTCCACTGGAATAACAATGCTCATTTATATGCATTAAGGTGTTTTCACCTTTTTAGATTTTCATATTAAGCATCGTAGAAAAGTAGCTGCAGAGGTTGCTTCAGCAAAATGAGCATGAGAACACCATGCAAACTGAGTAAGGAAAACAGTACGCTATAGAAATTATATATATATATATAATTTTTATATATATATTATTTCGATCATTAATCGTAGAAAAAGAATTAGCTGAAGTACGTATATTTCTTAGTGTTTAATTTTGGATAACAAGAAGCGTATGTGGAATTCCTGTATCATATAACACTCTAAATCTAAACTTTGCTGCAATTTCTTCCAATAGTCCAGGAAGTCAAAACTTGTTACTCGAAATCGTGAAGTACAAGGGACTGTATGTTAGTTCGAAATAGTTAATTATCGATCCACTTTTCATGTGATATTTTTTAAAAATCTTCTAAATGATTTATCTGATAAATCAATTTAGCCATTCGATTTATTGCTAGTTACTTTTAAGAAAAGTGAGAAATATAATCGTGCTGGGTTTCATTATTTTTCTTCATGGTTAAGTGATGAGAACAACACTTGAGCTGGAACTCCACTTTCCAAATTTTCCCCCCAAGTCAACGCACCTCGTCAAATTTAACATGCATCAGTCCCTCTACACGGAAGAGTTTTAGGTGCATTAGGGCTTGAGCGCACAACTCGAAAGAAATTACGAGATATTATTTGAGATATCATGACCCACGAATATGAATTAAAACTGTTATATATGAGGGCTTCAATCTTATTAACGAAAATATAATTCTGTTATTTATAAGTATCTATGTATATGACCATACCTAAAATTAAAATGTTACTAGCAAATTAAGCTTACTTCTGATTTACGTGGTAAGTACACAGGGTGTCCGGGCTTAAGGTATCCAAAAGTTGTGGCTTATTATAACGAAACTACCCATCAAAATGTAATAAACAGTTCATCCGTGGATTAGAAACCCCTCTGAGATTTTTTTGGTCTTGTCCGATCGGTCACACGTGCACGGATTGTCCGGCAATCGCAGGTGGCAAACTTTTTACACTGACTTCATTAGTAAAGATATGAACGCCACAATAAAAAATGTAGTGCGTACTTTGTTTAAAGGAATTTAAATCAGTCACGCGTGTACAGCGATGTGTTCGAACAGAATGAAAGGTCGTTACTGGCTTGCCTAATAGACTTACGAAGACTCCTACAAAATGAATCCCGCACGCGATCAACCATATCTTCTATCACAAAAACAGAGTAGTCGGTACCCCCTATACCGTCAATGTTAAATTGAGCCATTTTAGGAACCTGTTTCTCAAAAACTGTTAAGTATAAAAACTTCAAATTTTGTTTCTATATTAATTAGGCTTTTTTATTTAAATATTGGTAAAATATTTCAAATATATTGTTTACTTTTTCAAAAAAATTTATCGTAAAAGTATCACTGAAATGTGTTTGAAAATTGTCATTTTTTTACGATAACTGCTTTTCAGCAAAATATTTTGGGAAAATCTTCAAAAAAGGAGCTCTATTATATATAGTTACATATTATTTATGCGCAGTAAAAATTGCAAGTACATTTATTCAGTAGATTCTGTGAAAAAGGTACATGCAGTTTGAAAACAATCATTTTGAGAAATTGCATTTTTAATGTAAAGCATTTCATCACAAAAATAATGAATTACAACATGTATTTGCCCTATTTTACTAAACATTAGTATGTTCTTAATTTTTAAGAGCAGTCAGTAGAGTAAAAACTTTTTGAAAATCGATTTTGAGTTTTTGATATTTCTAAAATCTCCAAATCATTACCTTTCCAATGATATAACATACAAGCCATTATATGTATTAGAAGTATTTTAAAATGACTTAAAAATAATCAGCTGCCACAGGCCACGCCCACTTTGGCAGATTAAATGTAAATATTGACTTTTCGAATCTGAGAACTTGCAAAGCCTTCTCAAAATTTCATTTAATCATACACAATTAATTGTAGATTAAATGAAACTTAGCTGCAAGTTTAACTGTTAGTTTTTTTACGTACTTTTGAAGCCAAGTTTGTAAAAATGATGAAAATATTTACTTTTAATTTGAAATTTAGACGGAATTTTTTTTGTAGTGTAATTAGAAACAAATAGTGAAATTTCTCCTTTCGAAATTTTTATACTTCTAAATACTTAATAACTTGTGATGATTTTGTTGAAAACATGCATTTTGAAAAAATGATAATTATAAAATTATTTCAATAGCTTAAAAAGTGAGATTAAGGCAGAAATGAGGATGCACTTATTGCAACCAATATAAATACTGAACAGGCAATAATTGTTAAAATATTGCATATGTAAAACACCTGCTTTTCATCTAAACAACAGTAAAAGACATTTCATACCATCCATTAAACCAATAGAAATTGAAGGGGAAACAAGAAGCTTATCCTTCATTACCGAGCATAAAAAATTATAGGATACATTTATTTTTTTGATAAGGTAAGATTTTTTTATAAAATTTCTTTTTTCTCAAATTTATATTTTTAAAAATGTGTAAATGTACTGTATGCATGTACTCTATGTTTTTTAAATGCAATTGTGTATATTGAAGTGACATTTTGGAAATATTCTTAAAACATCCAAATAGAAAGCAGATATAACAAAAAATAACAATTTTCAATAACTTCATAATATTAATGCTCGGTAAACTAACAGTTCGTCTTTGAAAAAACTAAATATATTTAAAAAAGTTTCACTTCAGTATAAATATAAATGTCTAATTGATATACAATAAAAATCTGAGTATTTATGTTTAATAGTTTCTGAGAAAAAGGTATGAGATGACACATCAGATGTGATGTTTGTTGTCTTTGCGAGAAGCTTGTTACATAAAAATACATAAATTTCATGTTTAAAAACATAAAAACAGTTTTATTTTGGCTGTTTTAGAAATCATTTGTCCAGTTTAGAGTAACTTTTGAAGTTTAAAACTTAAAAACTGTCTGCAACAACAAAAACTAATGATAACATTACGAAAGCCAAATATGGCGAAATATCGTATAATAAGGTATTTTTATTTACCTTCTCAAATTCATACCAAAACCATATTGATACATTTTCACATTATATTTATGATGCTTTATATTCAAATTTGATATCTGTAAAGCTACTAATTCTTCAAAAATTGATACAGAATTGAGAAAATTGATGTAATACTAGAAATTATCTCGTTAAAAAAAACTGAAAAATGTTATTCTGGGCAATTTAAGACTTTTTTCGTTTCCTATTTTATGCAAAAAAAATTGCAAAGATGCTAATGTGTAATAAAATAAGACAAATACATGTTGTAATTCATTATTTTTCTGATGAAGTCACACTTTATAGTAAAAATTCAGTTTTCTCAAAAAGGATATTTTTAAAACTGCATGCATCTTTTTCTCAGAAAATAATATATGTTTGCACATGAAATGCCCCCTCTCATGTTACTGATGTGTAACTATATATATTCATGTGAGTTTTTGGGAATTTTCCCAAAATATTAGACTGAAATCCATATATCGCGACAAAGAAATGTCAATTTTTTTTAAAATTCATAGGGATACATTAATGTTACATGTTTTTGAGAAAACTAAAAGCAATATATTTTAAATACACTCAGGAACATTGAAAATAGCGACCCAAGAAGGAAGCTAAGTACAATTGCGAAACTTTGCAAATAAGTACAGCGTAATGTGATATGCAAATGATCCAAGTTTTGTGCCAATACGCATGTTCCTACACGGCGAGGTGGTGCTAGAATCAGGAAGAGGGTGCTATACAAGCCAGCGCAAATTTGAAGATTCATAAACGTGACGATTACCCGCTGATTGTAAGAAGACTTTGGTAAGCGAAACATGCCAGGTAAACGTGCTAGAAGACATTTCTCACAGTTAAGCGAGTTTGAGAGAGGTCTGATCATCGGGATGAAAACTGCAGGCTATTCGACGTGCCGTATTGCTGGCCAGGTGGATCGTAAGGAGTGTGCCGTTAGAATTTGTTGGGAGCAGCGGACACGAGAAGGTACCCACGCGCGGAAAACCGGGTCTGGAGCGACCAAGAGGACCACGAGGAGAGAGGATCGAAGGATCGTGCGGCAAGCACTTGTGGACCCCACAGTGATGACTCGTTCAACGATACGAGCAGACGTAGGCGTAGCAATTGTTCCACAAACAATTTCCAGATACCTTGCAGAAGCAAATCTTAAATCCAAGCGCTCTTTCTGTGCACTCCATTTAACACCGGAACATCGGCAACTGCGTCTACAGTGGTACCAGGCCAGATCAATATGGAATGTTACAGATTGGCAAAAGGTCGTGTTTAGTGATGAATCCCGGTTTGTTTTAGGGATAGATGATAACCGTGTACGGGTGTGGAGGCACCCTGGTGAGCGGTACAATTCCCCCCCACACTGTTCTACATCACACTGCTCGCAACAGCTGGTGTAATGATCTGGGGGCCATAGCCTATGATAGCCAGTTAACTTTACTTGTGATGCGTGGAACCTTAATACCCCAACATTACGTTGATGATATTTTTCAACCCCATGTAGGAACTTTCCTAAATGGTTTCCCAGAGGCAATTTTCCAGCAAGATAATTTGGCGCAGCTTGGCCAAAGTTGGCCCTTGCGCCATTAAACCCTACACTCAACTCAACCCAATAAGATAATGCTCGTCCTCATACAGCAACAGTTTCTCAAGACTTCCTATGTCATTTTCAGACTCTTCCATGGCCGGCCAGCTCCCCCGATTTGTCCCCTGTAGAGCACGTGTAGGATCATCTAAAACGGCAGATGCCATCGTTTCACTCTGTACATGATTTAGAGTTGTCTGTTCAATATTTGTGGGCCCATCTGCCTCATGACAACATAAGGTGTCTAATCAACTCAATGCCGGACCGTTTGGCGACATGTATTGCAGCTGGAGATGTTCCAACGCGGTATTGAAGTTGTCCAGTATTTGTGTCGTTGCACAACTCTGTATTCGTTTAATTGTCTTGTTTTTGAGATCAAGTGAATCTCTCATCTGTGTCATTATGTGTATTAAATTTCATTTCAATTCGATGCTTTTTACTTGGGTCGCTATTTTCAATGTTTCTGAGTGTATTTCAAGACATTGCAAGTATTAATGTTTATTTATTGTTCAGACAAGTTTTTAAACTTTAATATCCGAAGGTATTACAATAAATGGTAACTAATTATAACTCAGATGTGTACTGTTTTTGTCGTTGCGAAAAGCTTGTTATATGCATAAAAATACACAAATTTATGTTTAAAAACATAAAAACAGTTTTATTTTTGACTTTTTTTAGAAATCTTTTGTACAATTTAGAGAAAATTTTGAATTTTGAAACTTTTAGAAATTGTGTTTGCATGTGAATATACAAATCCATAATGAATCCTTTCGCAATGTCGTAAAATCACATATTCCTAAATCATTACTTTTACATATTGATACATGTTTACATTATATTTATGATGGGCTTAAGTGTAGTATAGGGGGCCACATCGTATTTAGAGATTTTTCCTTGGATTTAGCGATTTTTATCTAAATGTCACGGTGAGATATCGAATTCCTTCTAAAATAAATAAATAATTCCGGAAAAAGTACCTTGGCGACCGCTTTTAGTCACCCCCCAAAAAAAAAAAAAGGAGCGTGCCCTATACTACACTTTAACCTTTATAATATTTTAAGGTCAAATTCGATGTTTGTAATGCATGAAAGTTAAAAATTCTTCACAGATTGCTACAGAATTTTAAAAAATTGATGCAAAATGCTAAAAAAAAGCTCGCTGAACAAAAACTGAAAAATACTATATATGTATTTTCTGAACATTTTAAGACTTTTTTGTTTCCTATTTTATGCTTTAAGGAAGCTTTCCAGTTTTAGATATCAAAGTTCTCGTCTCCTTTAAAATTCTTTCCCATTGGTGGATAGATTTTGATGTCGGAGAGTCGACATTCCATTCTGTTCGAACACGTCACTGTACACGCGTAAGTGATTTAAATTCCGTTAACCAATGTACGCACTGCACCTTTTTCTGTGGCCTCCACATCTTTACTGATGAAGTCAGGGTCATCTGCGATTGCCGAATAATGCGCGCAAGTGCTGTCTATCGGACTAGACCCAAAAAATCTCGGAGGGGTTTCCAATCCACGAATGAACAGTTTGTTACATTCTGATGGGTAGTTCCGTAATAATAAGCCACAACTTTTGGATACTTTAAGCCCGGACACCCCGTAAATAAATGATGATAATGCGGATTACTTGCAACATTGAAGTTTCAACTGTTTGCATTCAGACTGCAGTAGAGATATTTAAAACTTTTGGATCTCATTCTAATTTGTAATTCTGTATATAAAAATTTAGGACTAAGTTTATAGTAAATTGTAAGAACGTACAATTGTATCGGAACGTAGTTATGTACGTATATTGTATTTACAGTTGGAAGGGTAAAGCTGAGGTTAGGTGAAATGCAAGTGACGGAGCTCAAAACGTGTGCACCACTGCCCAAATGCTTGCGAGCAAATGCGTCTACGTTACTGTGTACAAAAGGAACGAACAAGAGTCAGAGACCTTGTAAGGTATTCATTTACATATTTTATAAGAATTATAGCAATAGTTAATAGTTCGAGAATACTGTAAAAATTACTTTGTTACTTAATTTGATTTTTGTTTGTCATAATTCATAAATACAATTATTTTAAGATTAAATCAGCGTTTTTCAAACTGTGGGGTGCGCCCTACTAGGAGAGCGTGATAACTTTACGAGGGGGCGCGAGCAAATTGAAAAGTCGAAAACAAATTATTATTTTAAAAAAGTTATTAATTCACTGAAAGTAAACAAAAAACCCCATTCTGACATAATAAAAAACAAAATACAAATTTAGACTCTGGTATTATACACTTATAAATGTAACAGTACTGCACAATGTTTTTTACAATTAGTTTAACAACACTAAGTTAAGAACAAGTTTTTAATAATTAACAGAGACCACATGAGCTTGTCATACATAAAATTATATGAGATTATTTACACTTTTCTTGATAATTTGTGTACCGTTTATAATTAATCCCTTTTCTGCCCATTAAAAGTTGTGTAATTTGCTGACCAATGCCACCGTTTTCTACGTAGGCGCATGTGTGTGATGTATTGCGGGTGGGGGGAGAAATAATTAAAAAAATAAACAAATCCTAAGCAAATCTGAAATAAGAAAATCTTTCGCAAGCACTGTCAAAGTTCTTTTAATGCATTCCAAAGTTTTCGGAATAATTTTATGGATAGCAGTGCACAGAAAAGATCATACTTCGGAAAGACGTATATATACGTCCTGGGCAATTGAGACTTTGGCTGAGAGAGACGTTTATATACGAGGGGGATATTTAAGAAGTTAAAGTCATATTGTAGCTTTAGCGTCAAAGTATAGTATTATTGAATTTAATGCATTGTTATTGTATGGGATATCCGTCGTTTCCTCCTGTATTTAGCAATGACAGATCTGCATCACTTGGTTTCGTGCAACACGGTAACCGATTTCTCGGAAGGATAGTACGCAATCCGTATAAGTTACTATTTTTCCTCGGTCGAATTCAGAAACTTCGTCAAAAGACGCCCGATGTCTTCCACGAGGGATAAGTAAACAGCTTACGCAAAAAAAGATATATTGGTAAAAAAAAATGCCTTACTTTAGTGCTTCTCAAACTTTCTATAGTTGTGACCCAATTTTCAGTCATAATTTTCATCGCGCCCCCCACTTCATACGATAATGTATTGAATTCAATAATAATATACTTTGACGTAAAGCTACAATACGACTTTAACTGTAAACCGTACAAATTATCTAGATAAGTATGTAATTTTATGACATGCCCGTAGGGTCACTGGTAATTATTAAACTTGTTCTTAACTTAGTGCTGTTAAATTAATTATGAAACATATTGTGCAGTACTCATACATGTATTATAAGTGTTTTATATCAGTGTAAACACTTATTTTATTTTTTATTACTTCAAAATGCATTTTGTATTTTTTTGCTTCCTTTCATTACTGAAATAATTTTTCAGTAAATCAATATATTTTCTCAAATAATCTTTTATTTTCGACTTTTGAATATACTCGCATCCCCTTTGTAGGGTTATCACGCCCCTTAGGGGGGCGCGCCCCACAATTTGAGAAACACTGCCTTACTTTAAGTTCCTAAGCCGATTACGTTGGATGTCACTGGGCATATAGCTCACGAAGCGAACCTTCATCCCATATCATAGGAATGACGTTTCTTGGGGATTTTTTGGTGGAGAGTGAACAACCTGATTGGTCGCTTGTACGTGGAAAGGGGGTGTGGCTACGAAGTGCCTGGAGATGAAGTCAGAGTGGATAAAAGGTTCATCCTAGAATGGCTGATAGTCTGTCTTGTGATTGGACGAGGGAGATGAGTGAAATGGCTCTGGATTGGCTGCCCTGAAGTTATTGACAGAATTAGAGAATATAGGAAAGTTCCCTGTGTGTGTGCAGAGAATAATTGAGAATTATAAAAGGAAAAATAAGTTATATTAAAAACTGAGAATTATAAATTTTAAATTTAGCAAGTCATTTGCGAACAGGTAAATGAAATTAATTAATGTATGGAGGATTGTAGGAGTGAAAGAGGATTCTCCTTGGCCTTTTAGTATTGACATGCGGAATATAATTTTCAAAATTGAGGGTAGTGTAATTATTGGTGAGAGGTAGTGAATCGAAAAATTTTGTAGCTAGTTTCTTAGTAAAATTTTTAAAAGTTGGGAGTTTAAGTGCATTATAGGTATCGAAGTTTTTCATATACATGCTCGCACGAACAATCATGCGAATAGTTTTATTTTGAGAAATTTCCAGCAATTTAATATCTGTTAGCAGCATATCCTCACACAAGATAACCGTAACTCACAATGGGCAACAAGACGGCTGAGTAGAGAAGTACACTGCTGGACAATTGCTAAGGACGGATAACACTATCATCCATACCAACCACAAAATGAAAGGAAGCAAAATGTGGAAAATTAGAATAAGTGCGGGATATTAGTAAGAAGTATGAGTATGCAAATTTTTTTTCCACGTCTGTTCATCACGTGATAGCGTTCATAAGAGCTTTAAAGGTTTTGACGCGTGTGGACAGTTGTTGTTTCAAGTCAGTTTTACAGGAAAGATTTAATAGACGAACTTAAAATTTTTGGCATGTCTTCCCGACATCACATAGATGATTTTATGCGTGGCCGAATTATTGGAAAGATCGAAGAAGGGCGAAAAATAACAGATGTTGCCAGGGAGTTCGATATCGCTCACAGCGTTGTTTCACGGCTGTGGAAGTCATTTAAAACTACTGGAATGTGTAGTAGACGGCACGGGGTAGGTCGTGTTAGAAGTACGACGCCTGCAGAAGACAGATGTATCGTCCTATCAGCAAAAAGGAACAGGCGCACCACAGCTCAGCAGGTGGCAAATCAGTTTTTTGCTGCCTCAGGAAAGCAGATCTCCCGAAAAACTGTTGCCAGACGTTTGAGGGGAGGAGGACTGCACGCAGACCTGTTGTGTGTGTCCCATTGACCAGACAGCACCGTACTGCCCGTTTGCAATGGTGTCGTGAGCATCACAATTGGACTGAACAGGACTGGGCATGCGTACTATTCTCAGATGAGAGTAGGTTCAGTCTGTCATCGGATTGTAGACGCCAACTGATCTGGCGCGAGAGTGGTACTGCTTATCGTCCAGAAAATATCCAGGAAAAGGACCGATATCCGACATGCAGTATTCTGGTGTGGGCCGGCATCATGATCAATGGCCGCACGCGCCTACATGTGGTTACGAATGGGACTATGACGGGTCAACGATACATTGATGAAGTTCTACTTCCTCATGTTCGTCTTTTCCGTGGTGCTGTCGGTGATAAATTTGTTTTTATGGACGACAACGCAACATGTCATCGAACACTCGCTGTTCAGGATTGTGTAGACAGTGAGGGTATTCAACGTCTCGTATGGCCAGCGCGTTCTCCAGATCTAAACCCCATTGAAAATGTGTGGGATGCTTTGGGGAGGCAAGTTGCTGGTCGAAACTATCTTCCGACAAACAAGAACACCCTCATCCGTGCACTCACAGAGGAATGGGATAAATTGCCTCAACAGCTGCTGGATAATGTTGTGCAAAGTATGGTACGACGTGTGGAATGTTGCATCACACTCCACGGTGGACATATCCCGTACTGATACCTTTCTATAAGGTGCCTGCTGACTTTTAGATACATTGTTCCATTTCTCCGTACGCAGATCAAATGAACATTTTTTTTCCTTTCAGATGTTTTACAGCTTTTGTACTTTCCAGAACAATAAATATTCTTCATTCTAATGTCTGAACAGTGTGGCAACTATATTTTATCCTACTAGGCCTCATGTCTCGCTTAATGTTATGCTACATAGCAATTTGTGATCCGTCCTTAGCAATTGTCCAGCAGTGTACCTTATTTTCTACTGTCATTGTTGAATTCCTGTAAATAAGAGGGTATATTAATCTTAGAGCATTTCGGAATTTGTTTCGTGCATAAATAATGTGTTGTTTCCAAGTGAGTTTATTATGAAGTAAAAAAAAAATTTAATCAAGTAATGATTTGCATATTTCGTCGCCGCCAACGCATGATATAAATTTCACATGCTTCCTTTAGGGTGTTGCATTTTGTGTGGCCAGCAGTGTTTATATATATATATATATATATGTCGAGACGAAGATAACACAACCAAATACAAAACGAATTTACATAAGTATTGTGAACTATTAGCGAATGACTATTTTGCGTTAATTCTGTATAAGTACTACTAAAAAGTGTGACAGAAGAAACACCACATTCTCCCAGCCAGGGAGAATAATTGGGGGTTTATAATCACATGATAAAATGAAGGGAAGTAGTAATTATTCTTAAAACAATACTTGTTGCCAAATAGTCTCTGAGGAAGGCACGTGTAAAGCCATTCTTTTACTAGGTATGTCAATACACAGGCTATAGCCACACTAGATCCGTCGGAGATTGAAAAAGGTATTTTCTCCCAGAATATACACTTTTGAATTTCTTGCTTCAGGAATACCGAGAAATTCTCCAAGCAACAAAGGGGAAACACGTTGAATTTTACTGAGGTATTTAGTCGCATAAAAAATTCGTAATTGTACTTAAAATACGACCTCTGACGGTAAAGTTCGGTGAATGAAGTCAGAACGGCCGATTTGGCAACATTGGAGAAATAAAGCACTGCACATGAGTAGAGGCAGGTGTTGACTATCTGCTCTCATTGTTGTTCAGTTGAGACACATTTGTGTTCCGTATTTTACAAAGTGCTTGATTAGTACGTTGGTTCTTAACTGATAACAGGGAAATGAACGGACAAAATATATCAATTTAAAATTTAGTTTTAAGCTTGGCAGGACACCAAATGAAATTTATGCGATGCTGGTACGTGCTTATGAAGATCAAGCAATATCCATGAAGTGTGTGTACAAAAAGTTTACCCGTTTTCGAAACGCAAGGAAAGTGTTTCTGACAACCCCCGTAGCGGAAGATTGGCGATCTCCTTCTGTGTCAAACGAGGAAATTAATCACTAAAGATCGTCAGTTAACCGTGCGCATGATTGCTGATGAACTGCAGGTTAACCGTGAATCCATGCAACAAATCATTACCCAGAATTTAGAGATTAGAAAAACGTGTTATCGATATTGATGATATTCCTAGCATCCAACGAAACGTGATAAGGCTTTTGAACTCCATCCCAAGAGAAGACTTCTTGTAAAGTTTCCTGGACATGTATAGCAGATCTCAGTGGTGTATAGTTATGGGAGAAGACTATTTCGAAGGACAATGAGGTAACATTCGTTAATATCTCCTCTACGTTAATGTTACAGGACTATTCACCGAACTTTATGGCCAAAGGTTGTATATCCAAACAAGCATGTGTCTAATTCAGTGATTCTCAAACTTTCAATACTGGCGCCCCCCTTTTCGATCACAATTTTTTCGCGCCCCCCTTATATATTAATAATGTACTGAATGTAAAAATAATGCACTTTGACGCTAAAGTTACAATAGGCGATCTTAATTATAAACCATACAAATTAGTAACATAAGTATTAAATTTTGTATACTACTTTTAAGCAAAAAAAAAATAAATAATAGGATAATTATTATGTTATTTTTCCTTTCTCTAATTTTTAAATTGAACATACTGCAAAATGCGGTAGCTGCTTAGAAGACAAAATATAGATATCTGCTAAATATAGAAAAAGAACTCAGAGGGTCAATTTCTAATAATAAAAGCATTCCTTATAAAACTTTGCTTTCCAAGACAAGCTCATTGACGTCATGAATACTTATTAAACTTGTTCTTAATTTAGTATTAATTTATTAGTTATAAAATATTCTGTGCAGCACTGATACATTAAAAGTATACCGGCTGAAGTGCCCGCTCTTTGCTCGAGTTCATTTATAAGAAAATAAAATATTATTGATATAATAGCTGAATTGTAAGGGAAGCACAAAGCCAAGTGCTCGACAATGTTTACAAAAACGTAAAATGAATTTTTTAAAATCCTTGCTCAAATTATAATTAGTTTAAAGTGAATTGTAATTTTAAGCCTCACAGAATTAGCATTTATAATTGATGTTAAACAGTAGCGCACACAGGAATTTTACAAGGGGGGCGGGGTCGAAAGTTCACCAATCTTGTATCAGGTTCCTTTTGATTTTGTCGATTTCCGGGAACAAAACACAGTAAAAAACTAATTCTTGAATAAATAATTAGCATTAATGAATAAAATTAATCATAAATAACAAATACTTAACTAAATTTTGCGTACTATAAACTTAGAATTATAATCAATCGGAAAAAAATCAAGGGCTTTGGGGGAGTCCGGACCCCCTTGTGTGCGCGTCACTGATGTTAAATAATGATCAATAGTATAAAATATCGATGAAGAATAATTGTATTATTTTTAATATTTAAAGCGAAAAGACTTCAACACGTTTTAGCCCGGGAGCAGACGCGCACTCGATACGGTCGGGGTTATTGAGTCACCCCAATCCTTTTTTTATAATTATTTTATTGTACACGATACAAATCGTGATTCCAGTGAATAATTTAACTAAGAGAAAGTTTACTTACCTACTTTCAAGGACTTTTCAATTTTTCTTTGGAAATAAATAAACAGTTTTGCCAGAATTAAAGATTTCGTAATCTGTGTGTCCCGCGCGACCAATTCCGGGTAAAAAGTATATTTATTATGATAATATGTATGTTACTGCTAAAAAAAAATTGTGCGAAACGTTTTTCGTTATGATTTATACGTTGAGAATATTTATAAAAATATGTCTTGGCCAAGTAATCCTTCATGTGCTTGTTGTGTGTGTGTGTGCTCTCCGTGGTTTTCCAAATATCATAAAACTCTTTTGCATGAAAAAAAGCGCAACAGAGAACACATAAGAGAGGGGTCATAACTAACTGTACCAATAATTTAGAAGGTCAAACAGATTACAGCTATAATGTGCAGTATTTCAAAAATAATGACAGTGATGAATTTTTTATGTTCCTAAAGTTTTTCGATTCTGGGTCCGGGATCTGTTTTTTCCTCTGAAAGAGTAGTATGTTAGGTTAAAAAAAAGCGTAATAAAAAAATCTCTCATCATGGGATTACAGCAAATCAAATAAAAGTTTTTTTATTTGGTTATAGGATCAAAGATTGATAATTAGGTATTGAAGAAGTTTTTATTTTTGATGGCTTAATATCGCCTATAAATTATATCAGAGTAAAAGTGCATTTTTTATTATGTCTGAAAGTATTGTTTTAATTCATTCCAGTAAACTAATTATTTTTTAAATCTTTTATTTTCGATATGCTCGCGCACCCCTCGTAAGGTCATCGCGCCCCCCCAGGGGGGCGCGCCCCACAGTTTGAGAATCACTGGTCTAATTATAATACTTTGTGTGATCACAATAAATATTTGTAAATAAATCAAGATTTTGTGTTCAGCCTATATACATTTTATGCTTTATACCAGGGTGATTCAGGAGCTACAGCGTTCTCGGACGTTGGAAATGGTCGTGCCTATTTCGGTCTAGGGGTGACCAGTTTGCCCGACGAAGAGAAGTGCAAACCTTCAAGACCTATCACATACATCAGCGTGTTTGCCTATTTAGATTGGATAAAAAAGTATGTTAAGAATCTGCCTAAGCCCTATAAAAGATACGGAAAATTGGAGGAAATAGAACGGTGAGGTGGGGCTCCTTTGGTAGGTATAGCCGTTTTTTATCGTTTCAATTTAGACAAATTTAATGTTCAGTGCTCAGATATGTTTGTGAACTTCGGATATATTATGATACCTATGCATAGATGCATAAGGTTAATCTGGTACTTAATGTATTTTTTTTTTGCAAACTGGAGAATATGTGGATGAAAATGGATTGATGGTTTGATTTTAATTTTAAAATTCAAGTTAAATATAGCTAAAAAATAAATCAAATTTTCTCTCTGAAGACTCAGAACTTCTTATACAAGTTCAATGATTTAAAATGTACACTCAGGAACATTGCAAATAGCGACACCAAGAAGGAAGCTAAGTACAATCGCGAAACTGCAAATAAGTACAGCGTGAAGTGATGTTCAAATGATCCAAGTTTTGTGCCAATACGCATGCTCATACACGCCGAGGTGGCGCTACAATCAGGAAGAGGGTGCTATACAAGCCAGCGAAAATTCGAAGATTCATAAACGTGACGATTACCCGATGATTGTAGGAAGACTTTGGTAAGCGAAACAGACATTTCTAGAAGATATTTCTCACAGTTAAGCGAGTTTGAGAGAGGCCTGATCATCGGGGTGAAAACTGCAGGCTGGTCGACGCGCCGTGTTGCTGGCCAGGAGGATCGTTCGGAGTGTGCCGTTAGAACTTGTTGGGAGCAGTGGACACGAGAAGGTACCCACGCGCGGAAAACCGGGTCTGGAGCGACCAGGAAGACCACGAGGAGAGAGGATCGAAGGATCGTGCGGCAAGCACTTGCGGACCCCACAGTGACTCGTTCAACGTTACGAGCAGACGTAGGCGTAGCAATTGTTCCACAAAAAATTTTCAGGCACCTTGCAGAAGCAAATCTTAAATCCAAGTGCCCTTTCCGTGCATTCCCTTTAACACCGGAACATCGGCAACTGCGTCTACAGTGGTGCCAAGCCAGATCAATGTGGAATGTCACAGATGGGCTAAAGGTTGTGTTTAGTGATGAACCCCGGTTTGTTTCGGGGACAGATGATAACCGTGTACGGGTGTGGAGGCGCCCTGGTGAGTGGTACAATCCCCCCACTGTTCTACGTCACACTGCCCGCACAGCTGGTGTAATGTTCTGCGGGGCCATAGCCTATGATAGCCAGTCAACTTTAATTGTGATGCGTGGAATCTTAACGGGCCACCGTTACACTGATGATATTCTTCGACCCCATGTAGGACCTTTCCTAAATGGT
The DNA here is from genome assembly GCA_019973935.1 of Trichonephila clavipes. NCBI lineage: Eukaryota > Metazoa > Arthropoda > Arachnida > Araneae > Nephilidae > Trichonephila > Trichonephila clavipes. Next base: position 76,406 of record BMAU01017266.1, read on the forward strand.
CTCCCAGTGGCAATTTTCCAGCAAGATAATGCTCGTCCGCATACAGCAAGAGTTGCTCAAGATTTCTTACGTCATTTTCAGACTTTTACATGACCGGCTCGCTCCACCGATTTGTCCCCTGTAGAGCACATGTGGGATCAACTAAAACGGCAGATGCCATCGTGTCACTCTGTACATGATTTAGAGTTGGCTGTATAAGATTTGTCGGCCGATCTGCCTTAGGACAACATAAGGTGTCTATCAACTCAATGCCGGACCGTGTGGCGGCATGTATTGCAGCTGGAGTTGGTCCAACGTGCTATTGAAGTTGCCTAGTATTTGTGTTGTTGCACACCCTGTATTCGTTTAATTGTCTTGTTTTTGAAATCAAGTGAATCTCTCATCCCTGTCATTATGTGTATTAAATTTTATTTCAATCCGATGCTTTTTTCTTGGGTCGCTATTTTCAATGTTCCTGAGTGTATATTGAATGGAATATCTGTAGCTCTCTGTGACCTATAGAATAACAGCTTGGTTTACCGTTAAATAATTTAACAGTCACTGTTAAATTCAGTTTTAATGAAGCCTTTATAGAGCCGCTCAGAAGCCAATGCGGTTAAGTCCAAAACACAAAAATTGAGGAAATTAATGTTTTTTGATATATTAGTTTTTAAAATTCTCTTGGTTTATTAATTTAATTAGAAAAGGGTATAAAATCTCTTTTCGAGTTGTAAACTCTGCAAAAAACAAGATATGTACAGGATGTGTAAATAAAAACGTAAGTGTTTATTGAAATAAGGACAGCATTTTTTAAAAATTTTAGGACTTATACCTTTTGGCAGCTGAAAAACGTAAGAAATTTATGTAAAAATAATAAAATAACATTTATTGTCATACGTTTTATGTTTATTCATCATAACAAACATCATCTTCTTTCGAGTTATTTAAATGTAAATCTTGATCTCCCCACGTGTTGTTCTTAATGTCCTGTAAAAGTCGTGTTTAATTGGAGGTATATACTTTAATAAACACATGTCTTTTTTTGTTTCTCTTGAAATTGTTCTGCCATTAGGATATAATATAGGTTGAGTTATATTTTTAAATTTACTGGCCTACCTATTTTTGTATTTTTTTATATCAATTACATGAAAGGTATCATCCTCGTCAAAATTTTATTTGAACTTAATGCTGCTTGGGTTTGACCTTTCCAATTTTATCCATCTCATATTAAGCCAATTGACTGTTAGTCCACTTGTTGATTTTTCTGTTGGTAACAGCTTCTTCCAATGGTTTTGTGGAAAGAAATTCTTGTGGATTCATTTCGACAACTCTAAAAGGGTTCTTTCTTTTACTATTTTGTATTATATGATACCAGTCACTAGGGTTATAAATATACGAATTTTTTTGCATAAGCTTCTATAACTGCAAAATCAGCATCATTGGGCAAATAACTGTGCCTACTTAATAAAAATTTAAGCTCAATTGATTCAGCATTTATATCTTCACTCTGAATCAATTTCAGTAAACTTAACACAGTTTTTATATTTCGATTCTGTCCTGAACATGAATCTGAACACATTATAATTTTTTGAAAATCCTTTGCGTACAATTTAATGTGTTTAATTAAACACGATGACGCTTCTTGTGAGCCCCGCGATGCTTGGATTATAGGCCAAACATGCATGTAGCTCTCCTTAGTCTTTTAATCATGGCAACCAAGACTGTATACATATAAGTTTCTCTTGTAATAAGCCACTGATGTGGATAGTTTCGGAAATGGTAATGCTTTTTCTTAATCAAAACTAAACACGTATATTTCGTCTGCAGCTCTTAATCGATCATTAGCCATATACTATTACGAGCAATTTCTGCATTTCGCAAGTGTTCGTCATGTTCAACTTCAGCTGCATTTTTTTCTTCATCTATTGTAGATTGTTTTTTTATTACCAAATAATCACATTTTGCACAAGTATCTTTTGAAGGTTGCTTAAAATGTAAGTTAAATTTTGTTGAAAATATATGGTAATAAAACTTTTCCTTTACTGTGTGTGTGTGTGGTACAATTCGCTCTTCATTACATTGTTCGACATACAGGTTATACATTTTTGCAATAGAAAGGTCTGAATTTAAGAATCTGCGTCTGGGATTATAACCTCTTGTATAATGGCTTGAAATAGCAGGAAAGGAACTTATATGTTTTCTTACATGGGAATCATCTATTTTGTTACCTGGAATATGTTGCCCCCAGTGGTCCTTCAGATCTTCCTTTGAACAGCAATTATATAGTCGATCGTTGCTTATTTGATATGTTTCTATAAAATATTTTTTGCAAACACCAACATCTTAGCCGTTAAGTCTAATAAAATATTCAAAAGACTGAGATCTTGGTCCTTTGGTGTTATTCCTGAGTCGTTGTCTTTTGATAGTATGAACTCTAATTAACCCACTTAAAAAATATTTTGCTTATGATGATCATTAAGCTCGTAAAATTTTTCCTCGCCTGTTTTCTTTGATAAAAGGTTATCTTGCGATTACAAAGTCGTAAACAGTTACGAGGTTTAGTATCAAATTTCTTTGCCGGAATTATTCTCTTTTATTTCTGTTTTGATATTGTTTACCTTGTATGCTTTCTTGTTTCTCAACATTTCTAGACCATTTCCCAGGATTGCTGCTGCGTTTTCTACCAACTTTTCCGTTACTTTGATTACTTTCTATATCTTCGTTATCTGACGATGTATCAGAATCAATACGGTTAACTCTCCTTGAATTAGGATGAAATATCGTATCACTTTCACTGTGTTCTATTTCCATTGACATTTTTAGTTTTATAATCTTTTTATTATAAATCTTTTAATAATAAATCCTTTTTATTATTTTAGAAAGTCAGAGTTTTTACAGTTATTAAAGAAAATTTATTTAATGTTTTTGATAACACAATAATTTTCGCAAACACTTCAACGTAATATTTTTGTGTTTTGACGCACGTGCATAAAACTCAAACAATTCTAATTAGAAGTAACGGTTACAGTTACTATGAATTTCTTGTTTTTCAGTGTTACCAACAAATATCGAAAGAAGAATAATTTAATTTTTATTTCAAAGTTTATGTAAAAAAATATTGATAAAAGGTGGACTTATTCACAATGGCTTCTGAAATTATTATACAATATATTCAGAAGCTATTAAAAAAAGGGCTGTCTAACCTAGAAAAAAGTAACTAACGAGTAAATCCTTTAATAACTAAGAAGAATATTGTTTATTTCATCAAAATTTCAAAAAATCAGAAAATATCAAAAAATGGACTTAACCGCATTGGCTTCTGAGCGGCTCTGTCTATATCTGTGGCCAACTGCCACTGGTGTTTAAAGAGTGGAATAGAACATACAACTAAAAATTGCAAAAATAAAGGAAAAGCACGATAACCCTTACTGTATTAACTGAATGGAATAGGGACGTAAAGCCTTCTACACCAAGAGCACAAAATTCCCTAAACCATAAAAGGGTTCTCCTGAATACTTTCAATACCAAAGAAATACAAGGAGTATCCTACGCTAACATTGTTAGTGGAGTTATCCCCAGATTTTCCCCTCAAAATAATAATGAATTCCAAAATTATGACATCAAATTAATTAAGAATTGTCAAAGTATCCGAGAACTTGACCAAAATCAGGAAAGCAATATCTCTAATTTTCTTCTTCGAGTTTTCGAACTTTTCAATATAATTTCTAAACTAAAAACTAAACTCAATGGCGCAACAGCCCATGAGGGCCAAGGCCTACTGTGTCCATATATTTTCGAGCTTACTAAAAAAATGCCAAACATGTTGCAGTTACTACCTAAACTTAATTCAGCTAAAACAGGAAAGCAAAACGTTTATTTACTAGTTAAATTCATGTTACATGATTTGTAAATTTTCTTTTACTTGGCTTTAAAAATTTTCATTTCTTTCTTTAAAATTCCAAACTCCTTCCATTTCTTTTACTCTAAATCGGGCAATCAACACCAATAGCTCACTCCTAACATCCAATTAAAATATTCCATTCAAGAAGTCGAGATTTTTCTCTATCAGCCTACACCACTGATTTTTGAAGTTATGCCTCCATCTGGCCATCCAAGGTCGACAACACCCTGCCACCTCTAAGTTCCAGACAGGGGATTGAGGGCTGCTAACGCAGCTCATTTGCACTGCAAAAACATCAACGTCAAGCCTTTATATATAAAACTTTTTCAAATTGCCCTCATTGTGTATTAAATTATAACGACTTCGGATGTGTGAAAGACTATTGAGGTCAGTGCTAAATTTAACTTTTGTTAATAAGAACAAGCTTCCCCAAATTCATTATTCTGAAGGTAAATAAAAAAAATTATAACTTCCAGCAGTAATTTCAATGGGCTTACAATAAGAATTTGACTTGTACTCTCTTTGATTTTGATCTCATTCGAAATGTACTATTAATAAATTTTAGAACAAAAGATTAGTATGTAAGTAAATAGCTAAGAAATGGAAATGTTTATTCTTTGTTTGACTTATTGTTACGATAGTCACTTACAGTGAACTGAAAACACGGCAAAACTAATGATAATTATACCAAACTGACAGTTGCAAATTAGGAAAAACTTGACTACCGTTTTCTTTGTCCTCCTTTTTATTCCTTATAATGTAACAACACGTATGAAATGAAATTTTGGAAGTTTTCGTGAAGTACAAGAGAAATGAAGACAAATATATAAAATCTTTGAGAATAATTTCCTCAAATAATTGACATCAATCAATCTCCTTAATGTTTTTACCTCTCTTGTGTTTCTGTGAGATGTTGACTGTCATGGTGATACTTCAAATGCAATATTAAAAACTTACATAAGGGTTGCCCAAATGAAAAATGGACAAGTTGAATAAAAATAATACTTTCATTGGTAATCAAAATAAATCACCATGGGTGTTGTAACACAGACCCCACCATTTCAACAGTAGGTCTATGCCTTCTCTGTAAAATTGTTGTTGATTCTCGAGGAAGTCCCGTATAGCTTCCTTCCTCTCATCCTCCGAATAGAAATGTAATGCTCTCTTAAGTTGAAAAAAAGTATTAAAATTTCAGAAGGACAAATCCAGACTGTACGGTAGGTGTTGCAACACTTTTCAACAAAAATTTTTAAGTTTGTTTGGGTTTCACGGGAGATGTCTACGCTAGCATTGTCATGGAGATCTGCCACGCTCCTTGAAAACTTTTGCACCAATGTTTCGAACTGAGCAATGCTAGTCATAGACTGCTCCATTTAGCTGATAATTGCCTGTATTCAGCTTACCTTCCACAATCAGAAACCTTATTACCACGTATTGTTCGAATATGGATGCATCCATGAATAGCGTGACTTTACTTTTGATCTATTTCCTCTACAACGAACAGGTTTCATTATTTCACGTCGTATGGGGTGCACGATTAGACGATTGACTTTTGGGCGTCTGGACTGTAACACAGTCCTCAATCCCTTGTCATGATAACTTTGATGTGGGGCTTGGCGAAGGTGGGGTTTTACATTCTGCTTAGTGGCATGGCTGTGATTGGTTGGTCGATGGAATCTGGGAGGCGTGGCAAACGTGCTTCATCAGGGTGGGAGATGTTCAAAGTTTTTTGGCATGGCTGAGAGCTTAGAGGTTGCTCTCTGATTGGATGCTGGTAAAGTGATAGTTGACTCTGATTGGCTGCCCTCAGGGCTAGGATTAATAAATGGGGAGGAGCAAGTCCAGTGGGGAGAGCCGGAGAAGATTAATGACAAAAAATTTTAAAAAGATAAATTTTAGCAAATAGGGTGTGCAATATTAAATTGCACAAGATTTAAAAAAAATCATGGAGGATTGTAAGAATCTAGAAGTATTCTTCTTGGCCTTTTAGTATTGTCATCAGGAGTGTAAGGAATTAAGTTTTGCATATTGACGTTAGTGGTTGTATCCAAATCAGAGTAAAAAAGTTAATTGCAATATTCTGAAAATATGGGTTTTAAAACTATTTATTTTAAGATCATTGTGAATGTCGTCATTGCGCATGTATCTAGTTGCTTTGACGATCATACGAATGAGAGAATTCTGTAAGGTATCTAATTTATTGATATTAGTTTTGGCGGCATAACCCCAAACTGGACTTGCATAAGCTAAGATGGGACGCATAACGGCTGTATAGAGAAGCACTTTGTTTTCTATACTTAAATGTGAGTTCCGGCCTATTAGGGGGAAGAGTTTAAACATAATTCTCCGGAACTTATCGCGGATGTATGAAATATGTTGTTTCTATGTAAGGTGGGTATCAAAAATTATGCCAAGGTATTTGGCTTCCTGAGACCATGGGATCTGTTTATTATACATGGTGATTGGTGGTGGTAGTGAAAGTTTTTTCGTGAAAATGATGGCTGTGGATTTTTCTACGTTAATACTAATTTTCCATTTGTCATAGAAGTGTTGCAGGTGGAGTAAGTGTTTGTTTATTGCAAAGGAAATTGAAGATAGGTTTTTGAATGTTGCGTGAATGGCAGTGTCATCAGCGTAGAGGTTAATTTTTGTAAGAGAATAGTCAGGAATATCGTTAATATAAAGATTGAATAGCAGGGGGCCTAGCAAAGAACCTTGGGGACACCCTGCATTAACAGGGTACTCGTTTGAAAGAGTCTCGTTGATTCTAACTTTAAATGATCTGTTAATGAGATAAGAGTGAATGAGGCGAATCATTGCGGGAGGTAGGTTATAGGATATTAGTTTGAAAGTGAGTCCCTTAATCCAAACACGGTCGAAGGCTTTCTGGATATCCAGAAATACCGCGCCCGTGCTTTTCTTTTTCTGGAAACCTTGTATGGGGTGCACATCTCCTTTCTCCCTTTATATCCCTGTTCGGTGGCGCTGCTATAGCTGCAATCCTTCCGACACAATTGCCCTCTTTTCATTTGGGCAACTCTTATATATTTAATTTGCAATATTGCGATACACTGTTCCCACGCCCTACAAAAATATTTTCTTATTTTCTAGATGTTTTTCGAAAGGATGAGAACTGTGATCTTATAAAGGAAATACATTGTAAATCACTATCTTGTACATTAGTGCTCCCGAACTTTTTTTTATCACCGCGGAGCAGTCACTGGTTGATTATTTAACCGTGGCCCGCTGAGGGTGGGACGTTGATTGTTAATGTTTCTGATTGTTTTAATATAATAATTTTAATTTAATTGTACTTACATATGCCTTCTCAGAATAAAATACAGTTACATAAAAAAAAGGAATCTTAAGTGACTTATCATTAAGAGAAATGCCCTATATTAAAAAAAAAATGGAAATAATTTAATATTCCTTAAGCGGCCCGCGGGGTATGGGGAGAACTATTGTACAAGAGACTGAAGTACTATTTTACTGTAAAAGTTAAATTTGTACTACTTTTTTTCTCTGAATGTATGTTTTGAATTATCTTGACTGTGGAAAACTTCAAAAATGTTCTAAAAATGAATGAATAAATAAATTTTAAAAATTTTTTGAAATTTATTTATATATAAGTGTGTACTTGAAACAGCCGTAAGAAAATTGAATTTCCCTTTTACTTAAATAAATTTTATGAAGAAACTCAGAGGGATTTTATTTTATTTTTATGAATATCACACTGCGAAATTTCTCGAGGACTATTAGAAATGGATTCCTCATTTTAAACCTCAGTCACATGACGGGGACGACACATGAGCTGGAACCCCAGTCTTCAAATTTTACCACCACACCAACGTGATAACTCTTAGCCTAAACAGGTTCAACGTGTATCAGTCCTCATCACAGTTTATTTTCAGTGGCAACAAGACTTGAACCAATCATTCGAAAGACCAGCCACGAGTTTGCGCCATGATTACTTAGTTACAAAAGCCACCCAACTAAGAAGGAACTAAATTAGGCTCTCTATTTAATGCGTTAATTAATTTACATTGCGCATATACATGAGAGTCGGGTAATATGGAATATCAAGGTTTTGGCTCTATTTATAGCTTTTAACGCGTGGAAAAAACTTGAACACTACTGACGAAAGATTCTCATGATGCTTTGCAGTGAGAGTTGACCACACTTGTTGCCATATCCCTCACTACAGAACAAAGTGTGTTTTGCGATTTTCAAAAGTTTTTGCAGGTAAGTTTTCACAAACATTTTAACCTACTAGTACACTTGTGACTTGAACATTAAAGTTAAGCACAATGTACACTTAAAGAATTGTAATTTCTAGTACTGTGGTCGCTTCTTAGCTGACAACGTTTTGTCCTTCAGTTTAAAGGTTAATCTTCCAAGATGGCTTATGGGGTATTATGGAATACTAGATATTCCATAAAGAAGCGAGTGGTAGCGTATCGCGATTCCACATCACTGAACCGAGGTTCTATCCTTGGGCTGGGCAAGGTCGACTCAGCCTGTCATCCCTTCAGTGGGTCGATCAATGAGTACCAAGCTTGCTTGGGGACTAAAACACTGGAGGTTTCGCTTCAGACTGATCACCTGATCGGGACATCTGCTCACGCACCTCAGCGCCCAATGGTCCCATACACTGGATGGACACAGTAGATCTTGGCCCTCATGGTCTGTTGCACCCGCCACTGAGTTTGAGTTCAGATATTAAAATAATACCCGACGTGCAGCAGTGAATCACTCCATTTTGATGTATCATTTATAATAGACTTCATGCCATCAACTAAAGATGCTGAATGTATTTTCTGTAACGGAAAATTCTGCGAAGACCAACGAGGGGAAATTTGGATTCAATGCTTCAGCTGTTTTCAGTGGTCTCACCTCAATTGTGCTAGAGCAGAGAAAGATTATGTGACTCTTGTGAATAGACTCAAAACTGGAACGACTTTCACGTATTTTTATAAGTATGGCTTTTGTACCTAAATATAATTACGTTTTAAGAAGTCTTAATTAGTTTTCCAATGTTGTAAACTACCTATTCCATAAAACCCTCCATTTATCCTTTTTCTTTAAAATAATTTATTTTATAACAGCAAAATAAATATTATTCCTTTTGCGAAGTGATAATTCCTTACAATCGCTTATAATATATATATCCATGGCAATTTTGGAGATTCTTTTTTTTTATCAAAAAACAGTTATTTTTAGAAATGTAAATATGATATTCCATAATACCCAGGGCCGCTTTTCCGCTTAGGCACGCTAGGCATGTGCCTAGGGCGCAAAAAATTGAAATGAAAAAAAATTTAATTACAGCGAATGTACCACCGTATAGCGAATCGTGAGAGAAGCTTTTCTGCTCTCAAGAGAATTAAGACTGAAATGAGATCCTCTGTGGAGAGGATACTGACCCGTCCGAAGGGGCAAAGAGGTGGAAGAAACTTCAAAAATTTTTTTAATGACATTGATATTGAAATCACACACACACCAGGAAGTGTTGACACTAAGAGGGAAAGTTTTCAATACAAAAAGCTACACACTTGAAGAAGTCCGTGCAACGCCAGGCCATTTAGCTCTGTGTTTGTGTCTTGGCAAATTTAGCAATGCAATGAAAATTTGGAACAACTCTTATTTATCCAAGTTTCTGTTAAAAGTAATATAGTTACATGTTGCATAACACTGTCATCGAGATCCAAAGCATGTGCGCGTAAACTTTGACAATTCAAAGAATATATTGATATTCCCTTTTTTGTGGAAATGAAGTTTGTGAAGATATCTGTGATTGTTTTAAGTTTGTTTTGTGATAACCTTTTAAATTCATTTTGTTGATCTTTGAGAGATGTAGATTCTCTTAGGCATGGAAGAATTTTGGATTGGGATTTTCCGTAACAGTGCAAAGTCCTTCAAGACTTGTTGCTCTTGATAAAGCAACATATACCAATCAATTGTCGAGAATTTTTTTTCTCATACTTATAACAAGTATTGAAGGACTTTACATTGTTACGAGCATTACAAACCCAAGCGTAACAATGCTTGGCTTTTTAATACGCATCATTCAAGTTCACTCTCCAGCAAAACGTGCCTAAAGAAACCATCACTTCAAAAAAGTTACAAAAGTGTAATAAATTATACACTACAGATATCGTATAAAAGTTTTAATTAGAAATACACAAAAAATATATATATTAAAACTTTTTTTAAAACAACATAATAGTTATGGATTAGAATAAAGTTCCTGTCACAATAAACCTGCGGATTTTGCTAATTGGTAAAACAAAGATGACGGATTCTCTAGTAAAGCTTCTGGTTTCCCATCTTCAGCAATTTTTCCATTCTCCATAACCAAAATCCTAAAAATGAAACAAATGTAGAAAAATCTTATGAGAATTGTCAGTCAAAACATCTAAATGGAGAGAATTCAAACATATTAGAAAATAATTATTTTTAAAATGGAACAAAATAATCTTGAAAAAATATAATACTTAGAAATATTAGTGAAATCTTATGTAATAAAATAATCGGTGTGTACTTACGTATTATCATAACGTATTGTCAACGTTCCAGATAACTCGCCAAGTTGGCAACCACCACCTCGTATGTATGCGCTGAATTGGTAATCATGTGCTTCGTTTCAAATAATGTCGCCAATAGGTTGCGATAATACGCAAGTACCAAATAATCTTAAGTTAATCTATTAGCCGTCCAGAAAGCTATTGTTTTGGCTATCAACAAATAGATTAGTTTTTCAATATGTAGTTTTTAGATTTTATTTATACTTCAATGCATACATCTTTTAGCAATAATGTAGCTAATTTTAACAAATACGGGTACTTAATTGTTATATAGTCGACCAAGTCAAAAGACGTCGCCAAATACCACGATATACAGCCAATAATGGAGAGAGCCAGAGAGAAAAACCGTTCCCGCACAATTTCATATATTTGGCGACATTTTTTGAATTGGTGACGTCCTTTCGGTACTTACGTATTATCGCAACTTTATGGACGATATTATATGAAACGAAGCTCATGGTTGCCAATTCAACACGTACGGCACATACAAAATCGGGGTTGCCAACTTGGCGAGTTATCTTGAACGTTGGCATTGTTGCGGTAATACGTATGCACCGCCTTTTCGTTTGGCAAAAGTTGACGGTGTAACACACGTGTTTACTCTTTTTCAGGAACAGTTTCTCTTTTCCTCTACATAAAATAGGTTGTCGTAATCGGAAAATTTTTAGTGATTTATTGGTGGCATGTAAATATGAAAGTAAGTCACAAATAACAGATTGAAAATAGTATAATTTATATTGAAAACGCATTACAAGGTATTCACACTGACCTATCGTAATCCAGAACTGTATATAACCTATGTGCGATCGTGATGACAGTACAGTCCCAAAATTCTTGTCTTATGGTATTTTGAATCAGTTTGTCTGTTTCCAAATCGACTGCAGCTGTTGCTTCATCTAGAACTAGGATCTTTGTCTTTTTGAGAAGTGCTCTTGCGAGACATAGTTGCTGTCTCTGACCAACACTAAATGCAAAATAATGAATATAAAGAAACATATTTAATATTATAATATGTAGTTAAAATAAATATTAAAAACATCAGAAATTCTATATTTTTATTGGTTATAAATAAAACAACCTCTTTCTTTTAAAACTATGAATAATAACAGCTTAAAAATAGCAGCAATAACCAAGTTAAAATTTACACAGCTATTAAGAAGTTAAAAATAATTTCTCAATAATATATTCTGAATTGCAAATTCCCTCTAATTGTTCCTTTTCCTCCTTCTGAAATCTGAATTTTTCACTCTCTGATTTTTGATTTGTGGAAAATTCGTCATGAAATGAAGCTTTGAAATTATTGATAGAAATCGTAATGAATATTTAAAAACATAACGCAAATGATAAGAAAAATAACGAAATACCACAAAATTTATAAAACATACAATTTTTTTGCAGCATATAACTAGAAAGTAAACTAAAGTCAAAAAGGAAGACCTCAAATTTTCTCCTCCTTCAGTGACTTCATAATCTAATCCAGCCTGTAAAGAGTAAACAAATGTTTTCAAGTGCGCATGCTCAATCGCTCTCCACAAATCTTCATCCGAGTGTTCTCCAAAAGGATCCAAGTTGAGTCTTAAGCTCCCACTGAATACCACTGGATCCTTAAAGTTTAAAATAATATATAGCATCAATCAAACACGCATTATATACAAATTTTACACAAGAACTTTAATAATTATTAGAAAATCATAGCAGATAAATAGCAAAATAAAACTCTATTTCTTTTCCTTATTAAAACAAGAGAGTGTGAGTATAAACAACAGAGTGAATTGTTTTAAATAGTGATTCTCTACCTTGTTTAGGTTGCGGTACACTTTTAACAATTTCAAAATTTGGCAGCACACTAACAATAAAATAAGTTCAAAAGAATTTTACTGATTTGAAATAAATTTTGTAAAATAGCTTATGATTATAATTTTCAATGAAAAATAATGTAATATAAATGACAAGGAAAATAAAATATGTATTGAGTAATTAATAACAAATTAATTAGAAAAATCCATTTACTGCGAATTTTGGACTTAGTTATTTTTCGATAATTTCGTTTATACTGGGTCGTAAAATGATAACGCCACTCTCATTTCGTCATCCACATTTAAAAGTCTCCATCTTTTTTTATTTTTATATTTGTTGATGCTGAAAATCCGAATTCACACAAATAAAATGTAGAAAATTGTAACAATACTTTTAAAGCTTTTTTGATTACTATGAGATAATCATCACCTTTTAAATCCAAAATGAATTAATGGACTCTTCCGAATCTTTTGAAATTAAATCTCGATTATTACAGTGCGAAATTAGTTTTTCCTTTCCATTCAAAGTTAATTCATATACAAATGTATCCGTTATCACAAATGTGTGTGGATTCCGAATCCAATCAATTTTTTTTATATTCAAGTATACCACGAATACCTTTAGTTTATTTCTGTAAAACGGCCTCAAAATTGATTGAGTTCTGGATTTTTTTTTCAGATTATAATTAATAACTTAAAAAAATTGGCGGCACATTTCGAGAATTTGGTGGCACATAAAAATGCCGTGGTACAACGGTTGAGAATCATTGGTTTAAGGGGGCTCCCCCTTGTGACGGCCTGTTTTGTTAAGCATCTTTAGGAAATCATTTTTTGACGACCAGTAAAATGACAGAACTTTACATTTTTTATCTTTTATTAACATGTATCTTAAGAGTATGTATATAAATTTTTAGCCAAAAAAATCCAATAGAACGTGAGTTATAGCGACAAAAAATAGACGTTCACTTCCTCCACGATTCCAGCTGATTAGCACACCTAAAATAAAAAATTAACGGCGTTTTAATCTATAATCTTAAATGCACCGAATGAACTATACTCAATTTAAAGTATCAAACATTGAAACTTTGGTAGACTTCTAAAGGAAAAATTTCGAATTTCATGTGGTTTTTTGTTAGGTTTATGTTTATGCTGTTATGTTATGTTTTTGTTATAAATTTGAAGTCATTCAATTTAACTGTTTTTGAGATATGATGCAAGAAAGTCAGAAAAACACAGTTTTGAGAAAAACGCATTTAAGTCTGATTAAAACAATGAAAACCTTAACTTAGCGCACGGAACAGCTGTTCTTCTAACACCTACTTCTTTATAACGACTTCGAATTTTAAAAAAAATCACTTTACCACCGTATTCTAGACATGTTAAAGAAGCAATTTATGAAAAAAAACACGTTTTTTAAATTTTTTGAACCCATCACATGGGGGAATCCTCTTAGAGCACACCACTGACTACATCCAATTGTTGAAATACTATATATAAACACGTTTTTTCACACACATTGATTGTTTCCATCAATCCATAAAGACCAAAAATTACAACTACAATTTGAAAATCGCGTCTCGGAATATTGTTAATTCTCTTTTGAATGCGTACATTTCCGAAAATATGATCGGTACAATTTAAATTATACTATGACTTGATGTACTATGCTGGTACATCTTTCGTGTGTTTTCTTTCACTAGCATTACATCTTTATTTTTATAAGTATATTATAACGTGATATCATTGAGATATTAATAACTCTTACAGACACATATTAGGTTACTACTTTTAATTGAATTAAGGTGAAAATTTGATATCACACGAATGCTACGAGCTAAATTGTTGTTTATGTTCGTTAAGATGGGCGATAACATTAAAATATAGTTACCTAGATACTTTTACTGTGCGTCGCCATGGGGATAACGTATATTACAGTTAATTTTGTTTTTTTTCCAGCGGTAACCCTATTAATTTCAGACGAATTTAATTCAATTTCTTTAAAAATGTAACCATCTGCATTGCGATCTTTCTTCAAGCTAGCTCCTTCAGTCTTCTGTTGGATTTTGTGCCATTTTCGAATATGGATATTTCTAGCATTGTGGGTGAGTACCAGGATATATTTAAAAAGAATGCGAGTGTTGTGATTTCAATCTTTGTTGCAAATCGCGTATTTCCCCTTTATTTTACTTTTAAATAATGCATTTTTAAACAATCCTTGTGTTAGATGAAATGTATTAAAGAAACTCGTAGTTTTTAAAATATTGCAAGTTATCAGCAGTAATTAATTGAAATTCATTATTAATTTTAATAAATATTGGGTAATTATTTTATTTATAATGTAATATAGTTATATGATACAATTATTACTATATATAATAATAAATATTATTATATAATATTTTTTAATTATAATTGTTATTATTATACTATATGAGTATTATTATATGTAATAATTAATATTATATTATATTATATTATATGAGTATTACTATAAGTAATAATAAATATTATGTTAAATTATTTGATTATTATTAGGTATAATATACTATAAAACGACCGTATTTTCCTGTATATAATCCGCAGTGACGTATTATCCGCAAAGCCTTTTTTTCGAGTAAAAAAACATTGTGTAATCCACGGCATTTTTTACGGCGAATAATCCAATATATATATATATATATATATATATATATATATATATATATATATATATATATATATATATATATATATATATATATATATATATATAAACTGCGGATAATAAGTGTCATACAAGATAAAAAATACACAATATAATTAAAAATAGAAGTAAGAAATTGTACAAAATTTTTTTTATTATGGAACGTCTTTTTAAATATATATATTTTTTACGATAATCTCGATAAAACGAAAAAATTCTTTGCTACTGCCATTTATGTTTCGAGCTGTTAAACAAAACATCCCACGCGGAAAATTTTTTTTTAAAATTTAGCAAGTTAACAGCAAACAAATTAAGATCGAGACTGCTATCCCACTGTCTCTTTCTTTTAAAATCCATTTATTTATTTCATCCTCTAATTCTGGCCAGTGAGGTTTTTCACGATGATCGCTCTTTAACGTCGATCATAATTTTCGAAGTTGGTCTTGTTTTTTCTCCACAAACGAGTATTCAATCCGTCAATGTTGAAAAACCTTGCAGCTTCCCGATTTCCGACTTCGTTAGCCTTCTCTATAACTTTTAACTTGAAGTTTGCAGTGTAACTTAACGCTTTCGCTTCAACATGATGAAAACTTTCAAAGGACATCATAGTTTTAGTCAAGAGAAAATTGGAAATGGCGCCAGCGACTAGTAACTGTTTTTTCCTTCTGAGGAATCGAATTCATTTTTAAATGTAATTGGACAAAAACTAGTCATGGCTGAAATACATCATCCGAGTCAAGAAAAAGCGCCATCTATTATTTATTTTATAAAACATAAACGGCATTTCTTACAAAACTCTTTTGTTAGCTTTTCTGATGGAGAATGTTTTCTCTCAGATAATCCGCGGCGGCGTATAATACGCACAACGAAATCTGAAACTTTTTTAACACATAATCTGCGGATTATATACAGGAAAATACGGTATATTAAATGATTATTATTTTTAAATCTATTCCTATATTCTTTATTTGAAATATATTTCAATATATTTCAAAATAGTACTTTTAAAAGTATTTTCTGACGATTTGTTACTGCTAAGCCACCATCTTCGATTCCAGACACTCGACAACGAGCGTTGTTTGACGCAATTAAGGAATCCCACCAAACAGCGCTTGGTGCGTAGCACTCAGATATCAAATTAGTTCCCGAATTAAAACAGATGACGTAGACAAATAAAGCCCATGAAAATAATGATTTCAATGAATTAATATAAGCACCTGTGGGATGACTGTTATCTTCGAGCGAAGATCATGAAGTCCAAGCATTGCTATGTCGATGCCGTCGATGAGGATGGTGCCATCTTCAGGTTCTACAATACGGAAAAGAGCAAGCGCCAAAGAACTTTTGCCAGCTCCCGTCCTTCCAACGAGTCCCACCTGAGAACAAGACAATGGAATACACTGAATTTTCGAATGATTTCGTGGAAGAGTAAATAGAACTATGAAAATGTTAGTGATTCAGGTATTAAATCTGTTTTACTTTGTCACGAACCATTTAAAACTTTGGGTACTTAAGTATTATACCGTCGACTAGTTTCTTCCAATCAAAAAACGTCGCCAAATACTGAGATATACAGCCAATAGGGGAAAACCATTCCCGTGCATGTTCAAAGGCAATGGTAATGATGCGGCATTAGGCGACGTCTCTTCATTTCTCGAAATTGGTCGACGGTATAATACGTATGTAATAACTTTTGCAATTTTTCCTCTGCTAGCTCTTTCGTATTATAATCAAATTAACGAAATGTTAGGTGTTTAGTTGCTGGAATCTCAATCGAAATTTTAAAAAAGAGAATGAATATTTCATTTCAAAATTCAAAGAGAAAATGTTAGTTTTAGTGATTATTAAATGTGTTTTTTACTCAATAAGTTTTAAAAGAACTGTTTTGCACTATCCTTCTTTAAGTGCTTAAAAAGTTAAACGTAACCTGTACCTTTTCACCAGAAGCAATTTCCACATTAATACCCTTAAGCACAAGATCCATTCCTTTTCTGTATCGCATTTTATAGTCACGGAATGTAACAACTCCTCTACTCGGCCAGTCTTCTCTTGAAAACTGAATGCATTCCGTTTCCCAAGAAGACTGTAAAAAAAGGACAACATCTAAGAATAAATGGGCCAATGTACTGGTTTAGCTTTGAATAACAAATGAGACTATAAATTCATATTAAAAAAATGTACTAGTTCTTTTTACATTTTTTTTACATATTTAGTTCTCGCTATAGTAAAAAAGTTTTCAAATAGAATCTTTTTAAAAAAATAAATAAATGTTACAAAAGAAACATTTGGGGATACAACAATAATTAACTTACTATTATAAATAGCTTTTTATTCAAACTGAATTTCAATAGATGAATATTCTAATCATGTGTTTGTTCATTCTGATGATGATCTCTAAAATGTGTACATGTACTTCAGTAGGTAGGGTACACAGAATGATACTTGGGCGCACGCGAAAGACGTAGGCTCATTTCATGAAGAAGGTACTTCATACAATTTTTATCGATTTAGGGTTATACAATGAAAATATTTTGGAGGCCACTAGCATAGAGAATATATTGTTACGCATTTTGTGCAATACATAAATAGCGTAAATAATATATATCTGAATGCAGGGGCGTAGCTACAGCCGTATCAATGATACGGGTCCTAGGAGCCCCAAAATGCAATTAACAAAAAATATTAAAATGTTAAGGGACCCCATTAAGGAGCTCCCAAGGAATTTTGATACAGGGCCCTTTCAAGACTAGCAACGCCAGTGTCTGAATGTGTAATATATTTTTTATTACTCTATATTGTATTTATTTTATGTAAAAATTGTAATATTCGCAAGCAACGACGCTTCTTATATTATAATGTCGATTCAATGGAAACTTGGCAAAATCTTGGCGCTAGAGCCAAGTTGGCATCTTGTTTGGTGACGATTTTGGTGACTTTGATGACCATGTTGGCGACTATTTGATAAACTGGTGACTTAATGGATTGTTCTGGAATCTAGCGAAGAAATCTACTAATATCATGATCTATGACGCAAGTGGATTTTTCGAGAAGAATATATGAAGTCTCAGTCGCTCGCCGAAACTGAGTTCACCTTGTTTTGATCGTTGAAGAGTATTCTTGATTTGACCATGAAGAGTCGACCAGCGATTAGTTATTACTTCGACTGTTGTGTAGGACGAGCGAGTGTTTGTGAATTATCTTTTATATACTTGTATGTTAGACACTGATAGTTGTGTTTGAACACTTTAGAAAGTGTGAAGTTCGTTTTGAGATTCATTCTGCTAATATAGTTGCTGTATTTCAAGGATTGTTTTTCTACAATAAATTTCCATCTTTCCTGAAGAACCGTCATTCTCTTTGCGACTGATTGCATAAAATCCTCGAATCCTGATCTACGTAACAATATCCTATTTGTAGCTCTTTCTTTCGTTTTCTCTTTTTAAAGTAAATTCATATGGAGCAATCTGAGTTTTAGACGCTCACAAATTGAATCACGTGCTACACGAGAAAAATTCCCGAATTGATACTTTGACGCAGCTTATAATGGGAATATCTGAAATAAGACAGCTGAAAAGCACGATAAAGGGAGGTGTATAAATGATCTTCTTTTAAAGTAATCTTAACATTTTAAGAATTTAAACTATGTATTAATACCAACCTCTGATGGGAGATCAGAATACTCGTGTATTCTTTCAACAGATACCATCTGATTCTCAAGCTGAGTAAAGAGTCTCACAAATGTTGCCAAATTGTCTGTTACCTGCAAGAGAAATGATGTAAAATTTTACACCAGTTTTGCTAAAATTAGTTTTGATAATGATGATCAATACAACTGTGGCACTTTGAATGTAGGAATTTTGCAAAACTTTCACAATGGGATGAGTACAAAGACATAACCCTGTGTCTTAGTAAAAATGTAAATTATATTAGCAAGATACTTCAGTTCCGTCTTCACAGAATAGAAACAACAGTTTGTCTTTTATCTGAAGTCAGTTAGGGGTTTCCTAATTTGGCATGTTTGAGTTGCATGAAACAGATTTGTGTGGCACAGAAGAGTGGTTAGTAATGTATTTCTTTGTGCCCAAAGGACCCCTACTGTTATCTGAAATTTATCTTAACTTATTTGAAAAAATCGATTTAGATTACAATACCTTATTATTTACACCCATGATTGAGTTATTACAGTTATATTGAACTATTTAGGCAACATTTTACTAGTGATTTCCTTCCTTAAGGTATCCGACAACATTCAGAACCGTGATTTTCAAAAGCGCATAAATGGATAATTTTCATGATATTTAGTGTCACTCAGATCAGAATACATGCATAAAATTGTTTTAAGGACATTTTGACAAAAAAATTTATTTAAATAGAATATTTTGGCAAAAAAATTAACTTAGAATAATCTTTTTTCTAAAAGTTCTCCTTTTGTGAAAAAGGCTTCTATTAGAATAATATTTTGCCTGTATATAGCTCGGACTTCTGTTAAGAGGCTGAACTAGAATTTTTGAAATATATAACTTAGAAGTGGGTTTATTCTAATTTTACGATAACAGAGGGGAGCAATTTTAAGAAAAAAACGCGAATAATTATTTCAATGGGTGGTAACTCTGAAAATAATGTGAATTTCTCAAAAATTCTAGTTGAGCCTCTGTAGAGAGGTCTGAGCTACATACAGGCAAAATATTATAATAATAGAACCATTTTTCACAAAAGGAGAACATTTGGAAAAAAGATTATTCTAAGTTAATTTTTTGCCAAAGTACTACAAATACATTTTTTTTGTCTAAAAATGTCCTGAAAACAATTTTATGCATGCATTCTAATCTGAGTGACACTAAATATCAGGAAAATTATCCATTTATGCACTTTTTTAAAATCACGGTTCCGAACGTAGTCGGATACCTTAACTTTTTACCAGAAGTGAAAGACCAAGCTTAATTATTTTTGATCAGAAAGAATAATTAAGCCATAAGAAAATAGTAAATACATCGATTTTTCTGTGTTGTTAGAGTACAAAATGTGCCTTTACTATGAAGGTTTCTTATGATTCTTTCTATTCAATACTGCTCTAGGTAGCAAAACACTATGAAGGAATAAGGCTTATACTGTATGTCAGCCATATTCAGCATAGATTTTTGAACACCGAAGAGTTATATAGTATCGGTACTACATTCATAAACAATTTATATTTTTACCAATAGAGTGAGTGAGTGAATATTAACGTCGCGCTGTTCAGCTACATGAGGATTTTTGGCGACGGACCACGTCATTTTGAACCATGGTCAATTGACGTGGACGACACCTGAGCTGTCATCCCCCTCTCTTAACCACCACACCACACCATCGGAAGGACGTTTCAGCTGTCGACAGATTTAATGTGCATCGCTGCCCTACACGGCGGGTCTTTAGTGTTACTGGGCTGGAACTCGTGACAAGGCAAACAACGACCCGATACCTTGACCACTCGGCTACCACGGCCTTTTTTCCCAATAGAAGGAAGTATGTATGAGTGACACCGTTACAGGACTGAAAACTCAAATGCACGAAATATGGTAGAGTGAAGCTATAAGTGAAGATGGTGTTTTCTACTGATATTTCTTAAAATTCGATGCGGCGGAAGCCATTTTTGATACTCCTTGCTGCCTGGCTCTCGAACGAACGGCTGCAGGTTTTTATAATTTTTGCATCATTGGAGAGATTTAAATTTTCTGACTTTAACGAAAATTGACTTTGTTTCGGGTGAGTAAAAACACTAAGAAATGTTAGGTAAATATTTATAAACAGCACGAAAAAGCATTTAATTTCGAATTTTTTTAAAACTTTAAATTGCTCTGTACAGAAGCCTGTCTATTGAAACGATACTGTGTTCGTATAGTGTATGGCAGGGGTGGGCAGACTTTTACATGCTACGATCCACCTAGTGGCGTAGGTGTGGTAAGCTACCCTATACAGCTCAACAATATTTATATTCTAGCAATAAGAAATAAAGAATATACACTTGCCTACATAATTACAATAAAAAAAAACTTATTCTCTTAAACCATGTTTTAAGCAAAACACAAGATACAAACTTAATAATTATACCAACTAATTAAATAACATCAAATAATGCATTTATTATAAAACAACTCAAAATACATTAAAAAACAAATCATTTTCATTTAAAGTTAGTTATCGTAGAATTTTATAGTCTCAGTAGAAGACTTCGTCTATACATACGGTCCACCTCAGTCTTGAATATTTCAGTATATAATTTCTAACTGCTAATCTTGCACTGGATTCCAAGGGATCATCGTTGAAATGCAATTATATTCATCGTTGAAAATGCATACTTACACAGATAGGTAGTGCAAGAGTATGTTAAATGAAATGCAGCTTTTTTAAATTAAGATTCTATACTTCGTCCATTAACCGATATTTGTCCTTAACACGTTCGCTGCCGGGTATCTTCTATCGCGGGACGTAATATCAACGCAAGAATCCAATCCCACGGAAGCGTGAGCTGTGGGGGAGATGCTTTAGTAGCCAATCCGTATTATAGCGGGAAGAGCTGGTCAACGTTTATTTTCCCCTTTAATTGGTGTGTGGGTGGAAACGTATTTCTATGGCTAGCATCGTGGTGATCACATTTTCCCTCTATAGTCGCAGAGAATGTGTCAAGTGTCATCGTGTGCTTCCAATAATAGTACATGTGTCATCTACGCATAGTCGCATGCATTGTGAAGAGCCGATACTCCAGTCTAACTGGCATTGGTGTTCCACAGATATATTTATTTTAGTATGCGAGTCTTAGGTCTTACGTGAAGGCGGTCACCCCAAAATGTCTTGGCGGTTTACCGGTCAATCGCGATCGACTTAATGTTTACCCCGGGTGTACGGTATATGAAATGAACATTAAGCTATCTTTCAAAAGAAAATTGGAGAAATTAAATTAAAATTGTGATGCCTATATATATACTTATTAAAATATTATGTTTACTAATTCCCTAGATCCAGGGGTACTCAAACTTTTTTCTGCTGGGCTGCATACATATGTCAGCTATTTCCCGCGGGCCGCAACATGGGGATACATGGTGGAGGGGGCGGGTGAAATCCTTTAAGACCAAGGTAATATTGGTAATTTAAAATGTGGATAATTGATCAAAATATTATAATTTCTTTGTTTCGCCTTTTTTCAATTATTATTTTTTATGTCTTATATTTTTGTCACTAACACTAAATTAGAAACATTTAAGTAACACTCCTTCACAATTTTTGCATCAGTAAACGATTTTATATGATTACCAATAATAGAACAAACTTCATAGGATATGTCTTTGTTACCGCTGTGATATTACTACTGACAAAACACTGTGTTGCTGTTGCAAAGATTATTCAAGAAAGCCTATTTATCACCTCTTGAAAGAGATCTTCGATTAAAAGTGTCATTGAATTATTCCCGTTTATTGGTATTTTTTAAATACAGCACTTTCGTGACAAATCAAACACTTACTGATCCCGGTTCGTTTTTTACTACAAAATAGTCAACCTCCGAATCGTCTTGAAACGATCTATTTTCTTTGAATATTTTTCGCTTGCAAGATGTGAAAGATAGTTAAAAGTTAGTTCCACCCGTAGCCGTAACGGTTCAAAATAGAAAAAGAATATCAATTCGTACCCGTACGACACCGACAGCAAAAACCAAAATTGATATATTTGATTTCTTGACGAAGAATTTCCCACCAAATTTTTAATACAATGTTCTTAAATAATTAAATGTCTCAAAGCAATGGGCCATGGCCGGGCCACTTAAAAAGGCTCGGCGGGCTGAGGTAGAGTATTGGTGGTCTAGATTGCTAAGTTTTAACTTAAAAAAATCTCCATGCTCAGAAACTTATCCCTGCTGGGTACTTCATCTCGTACATTCTAAATATAGAACCTCACAAATCAATTTCCAGTTAATAATTCTGTCGTGTATGAAATAGTGATGGAATAAACTTACATTGAGGGCATAGGTCAATGTTAAACCGACAATAGCTGCACTGTACGTTCTTCTTTCAATCACACAAAGAAGAGCCGTGATGAACACAACGGTGTTGCCCAAAAACTGCAGACGGATTCCTAACCACCTGAAAAATAAAAAAATAAAAATTATGAAAAATTTTTTAAAGGTTTTAATAGCGAAATGTCCTGTTGGCCAATGGATTTGAAGGAAGGTTCGTTCTTGGTACCTTCCGTTCCGAATGAAAATGCGAGTACTTAACCGATCACGCCAAAACGATCGTCTTCGCGGGATGTTGGTACAAGTTCATATAGCTATCACACCGCTATATACTTCCATGCCAATGATTCGGCGAATAGGCGAACGAACGATACCATATTCGTGGCGAGCATGTAAGCAGTTGCGTCACTTGGTGGGTTGCGTCAGTTTCATGCGTGACGGCTTGACAATTGCGTCATGTGTGTGACGGTTGTTAATTGCGTCATTGTTTGACGACTTCGAGAAGTAGCGGCTTATTTTGTGTCAATGTTTGACGGTTTGGTTGCTGTTGCATAGGTGGCGCCACTACAGCGGCGCGTGAAGGGTGCGGTTCTTTGCACGTCCAGGGTCACCAATGAAGGAAGATTCGTTCTGGGTACCTTCCGTTCCGAATGAAAATGCGAGTACTTAACCGATCACGCCAAAACAACCGTCTTTGCGTGATGTTGGTTCAAGTTCATATAGCTATCATACCACTACAGATTGGATGTCTGACCATTGAGAAAGCAGCTTTTTGCGACTGAAGCTTGAGCCAGAAGTTCTAGTGAGAGACGCATTCCTTCCAAATGAGACGAGAAGGAGCGTTCTTATTGGTTTTTGCATTAAGGTGGTATACTAAGGTTCCGGAAAGGGTACCGTAGCAGGACGAAAGCTCTTTATCAGTACAATTATAGGAGTGATCTGACTGGCTATCGATGAGAAGAAAGAAATTACTAATACACCCTCGCGCATATTAGAGACTCGGTGATTTATTTTGATTAAATATAAAGCCAATGGACCCTATAAATACTTTTCGCACAATCGAATATCATGAGGAAATCCACCCTGCAAGGATCAGTGCTTATTTATCGGGATTAACTTTCAAAATACGTAAATATCTTTTTGCTGATACAAATTCTCCTTTAAATCCTTCATAAAATTATTTTTTACCCTCTTATCTACTTTTAAAACTATACGAGTTTCTAGTACTTCGTGTTTTTTTTCAAGTACTTTTAAAAATTGCTCTTTTATAATTTAAGATATGTCAAATAGTTTTTTTTATTAATTACATACAAAAGTTTGAATTTAAAGCAAATAATTTGATTTACGAGATATGTGAACTGAATTAATCAAAACAAGATGAAAAATACTTTAAATAATTTTCTAAGTAAATTATCAAAATAAAATCAGAAATTAATGTGGTAATAATTTTTTTCATTATTTAATACGAAGTAAAGCATAAAAGTTTAATGGATTTGAAACAAAATTTGAATCTCAGGAAGCATTTTAAGCAACAACGACACAAAAAGAAAAAAAAGAAGTTTCAGAAAAATTAATTCATTTAATCACAAAATAAATACAATTAGAAAATACTCCTTCGGTTTTTTCATAAGGACTCTTGGTCATCAAAAAAAATTGATTTAAATGATTTAACCCATAATTGCTTATGGCTTTTTTCAATTACAAATACACTCACTTCCAAAGGTTAAGCACGAAGATGTAAAATGCAAAAGAATCAATAAATACTGCTTGATAGACACAAAATTTGGCTGTAAAGTAGCATATATATTTATACATAAAACAAAATCACTAATTATATACAGAAATGAAAACAATATTAAATTTTTGTAAGTTATCAGGTTATGTCATACTAAAGAATTATGTATAAAGTGAAAACAAACAGCATAAAATGAAAAAAGGACATTAATAGGGTATGTGATCCCCCCGTCATTTGTATGCAAAGTTTACATCTTCTGACCATGCTTTCAATTAGGTGGTCAACCACCGCAGAATTAAGTGATCGCCATTCTTCTTGTAGAGCAGTTTCCAGCTCAATAAGAGTGTCTGGAGGTAAGAAACGTGAAGATACAGCACGGCCGAGAGCATCCCAAAGACTTTCAATGAGATTAAGGTCGGGCGAATATGCTGGCCACGTCATACGCACAATGCCTTCACTCTCCAGGTAGTAATCGACGATGTCAGCTCTATGGGGACGTGCGTTATCGTCCATTAAAACAAAAGTAGGGCCAACTGCTGCAACGTACAATCTCACAATGGGTTCTAGGACTTCATCTCGATACCGGACAGCCGTCCGTCACAGAACTCCGTTTAAAGATGTGCAGGTCGGTGCGGTATCCTAATGAAATCCCTTCCCACACCATAATGCTTCCTCCTCAGAATGCGTGATGTTCGGTGATGTTTTGGGGCTGATTGCGTGTTCCTTGTTTACGCCATAGGCTTATCCGCTTGTCATCTGGCTCCAGAGCAAATCTTGACTCATCACTAAACATGACATTGCCCCAGTCAGACACAGTCCAATTGCCCAGTTTCCGGCACCATTTTAATCGTGCCCCTTTTGATTGGACAGATAGAGGAACACAAGAGGTACCCGGACATACAGTCGATTCATATGTAATCTTTGGCGTACAGTAGCTGCAGATAAAGCCTTACCAATGAACGCTGTAACCATTGATGTCACACGTGTGGAGGTCTCTCTGCGATTCAGCTTGGCTACAATAGCAATATATCGATCTTCCTAGGGGGTTGTAACCCTTGGTCGACCACCTACGGGCCTTCGGACAACTGTCTGTGTGATTTGGGATTGTTTCCATAAACGTGAAGTTACAGAATGATGAACGCCGAAGAAAAGAGCAACATCTGTGATCGACTGTCCTGCTTCAATGTGCCCCACAGCACGCCAGTGTCCAGAATCTTCCATTCGTTTTCTGGAAGTCATAGAAACACGTCTTGAAAACAAACTGTACGAAAGTTTTAAACACCTTCTATCAGCATTTAAAATCAACTTCTGTAACCCTTCATGAAGCTGGCTTCTTATAAGACTGCCCTTTTCGCGTATTTCTTGACATAAAACTACGATTGACTGTTACCTAACATATTTGCATACTTCCATATACCTCTGCAGCGAATTACATCCTCTTCAATTCTGATTGGTTTCCAAAAATTAGCATTTTTCTCTCCGTGCTTAACTTTTGGAAGTGAGTGTATTAAAAAAATTAATGCACTTTATTTTTAATAGTATATGAAATGCCATATTTTAATAGGATTTATAATATAAAATATTTAAAATACCATTATATGATAAGACAGAGCTAAATCATTTACGGCACGAATAGTTCTGGCATTCCAAAACATAGATTGCAATGTGCATTTATTGCAGTTGCCTTCTTTACACATAAATTTTTTCTATACATATTAACCAGCCCAGCCAAATCCGGCAAGACCGCGAAGATACAAACAACTCAAATTCTCAAATAGCTACTGCATAATAGTGGCAGAACATGTATACATTTTAAAGCAATTTAAAATAATTTATGACTGGTACATAAAAAAAAGAAAAGTCAAGATGGACATCAAATCTTGTGTAAGTTCTGTATGCAAACTTTGAGAATGAAATTGAAGTAATAAGGAATATTTTAAATCTCAGATGAAGGAAAAGAGATTAATGATTTCGCAATAATGTACTCTTTTTGTAAAGCACCTATCTAAGGAAACTACATTTTTCCAAGTAAGGTAAAAACATCATGATTCATTTAATGCAATTGGCTTTTGATGTTACAGTAAATAAAAGATTAATAAATAAAAGATAATGGAACCGAAACGTTCAGAAACACACTATGTGAGTACTTAGCAGAAAAACTTAAGGCATCGGAGAGAGAAAAAGACATAGAATGAACAAAGAAATATAGGACAAATATATTTTTAAGGATTTTTACTATTGCTATTTAAAATAAGCTTGCATTTTTGGGTTTACGTAAGATCATCTGAATTGTGGAAATTCATTTATTTTTCATATAAATAAAGGAGTCGCGTTTGCTTAACAATTTAAAGTTGAACGTATTTAATTTTTAAAGCGTACGATCTCTATAGAACGATTGAATCAAACTTTTTAAGTTAAAAATTTTAATGTTATTGAAGAAATATATATATTCTTTTTATAACTGTGGAGTAAGAAATTTACACTTCTTTCAGTTGTTTGAAATTCGATATTTAAACACTAGAAACTTAATTCACACACACTAATGCATATTTGATATACTAAGCCCTCATTACGTTTCACAATTAGTGCAAAGATAATATTTTGATAAAGTGGTAAGTCGTTGATTTGAAATCTGTTCTCTTAAAAAAAGCTATTGTGCTTGGTAATGATGCAAAATAATGGAATATGTGACGTAGAAGTTAATATGCCGTACACGTCGTCTTATCACTGATAAAATCTGCATTGTCTTGCGCTCAAATCACATTGCAGCGATTCCATTTCTCGTTAGTCGCAATCAATAAATAACAGGGACAAAAGCGCTTCACGATTAGTCCGAAGTCCTCCCAATCGTCTAATGCGTGCATGACAGTTGTCGACCGATAGGTTGGTGGTCCCAATAAACACCCTTGCCAAGATCAACTACTGGCATCAAAGTGACAGGATTTGAATACGTCCGGGTCACCACTTTGGGCGACAGCTGTCGACCTTATGATGTCTCTAGTGACATTGGCTACTGCTTTGTAACAGAATGATTTGAACTGCTAACCACCGTAGGGTCCAGAAATTGCTTCGTGCAAGCATTAGACGACTGGTACGAAAAGGAATATCTATTCGAGCCAGTCGTTAAGTGCTTTTATTCCTGTCTTTTGCTGGGGGTTGAGACTTGCGGAGAAAAGGGTCCCTGTAATATGTTTAACTTAAAAAAGTGGTGTTTGTAACGAAAAATAAGCCAAGCAAAGCATTGAATTCCACGGTGAAACCCTACTTTCTTTTTACGTTACAAAGAAGTTGATAGCAAAAAATGAAAATGTTTATTAAAGAACAATGACTTATTTGTCTACATGAAATCAAGTTTAAATACTCCTTCTATTAGAAATAAATCTAAGATCAGTATTTTTACTATTTTTATAACCATCCATTATTTTCTCGAATCACTTACCTGTTGAGCAGCGTGTTCGAGAAAAATACTCTGCAATTTGTATCGATGTGCTTGTCTTGCTTGTCGATGAACTCATATTGAGCTCCGTAAGCCCGTACGGTACTCACTCCCTGGACAGTTTCCGAGAAGAAACTCAACACCGGAGACAGAGTAACTGATTGTAGTCTTCGGACCTGACGTGAGCATGCCATGTAGAAACACTGGAAAGAAATTCACGCTACGCTTTAAAATATTCCAGGGGCTCAGCAATTTCATAATAAACTGTTCCAATTATATCTTTTGAAATAAGGAAAATTTACTGTTAAATACTTATTCGAATCAATAAAACTCGACATAAATAGAATTTGAATTGTGACGGGGCTTTCATCGCGATTTCAATTAACGATCCTCTTGGGATTTCTTTGTTCTTTCCAACAAACTCAAGAAAAAGAACGTGTATAAGTAAATTAGGAATCATATATATATGGGAAGTTAAGTGATATGAAATATAGTCTAGAACAGGAATCTTTAGTCTGGGAATTAGCCTAACAGTGCCGGTGCAGATTAACCGAAAGTGGGTCCGAGCCCAAAGGAGTATAGCCGGATTAATGCCAGAATATAAGTTATAAGGACCGTAGCTGTTTATCTAGGATATACCGGTAAGCTTGATAAATTAAACTTGAAGTATAAAGCATTTACTATTGAAATAGTATTTAATCTATAAAGTTAGATTCAGTGGTTAGTTGCACTATTGATTGATGATACGTGTTGCGTCTTCTCGTTCTTGATCCTCCTCCTTAGATTACTCTTGTTGTTGAACTGTGTTTAAACTAAAAAATATCTTAATAAACAGATTTAAGTATAAATTACTTTAGTAGTTCTTCGTCCCTCCCCACAGACACAGGTTGCGTGGATAATGTAGAATGGGTGTCCCCATCGGCGGGGACCTCACAAAATCAATAAATACAATTTTTTCAGGAACGGAACGTAGTTTGTTTATATCAAGGGACATAACCTTTACTTTTGTTTGTTCGTGAATCCCGTTATGGTATTCCTAAAAGCGTTTATTTGTAGAATACTGATGTTTCATTGACGTTTTTGGAGAATGAGGTAAATGGATTGCGCCAGCAATCCTTAGCACTCTATGTAAAATTGAGAACCATTGTGTTGAAAACTTAGCTAGGAGCCTGGAGGCGTGGCTTCGCAGAGAGCGGGCCAATAGGGAGGCTTTGTCAAGAAAGTCCAGTCTCTTCACTGGTTGGCTAGTGGAAGTTAGAAGCAAGCTTAGGTAATGACTGCACTATGGAAATTTAGGTTTAAAAGTAGAAATGAAAAAAAGAAATATTGAAATAAAGTTTAAAAGAATTTAATAATTTAGAATATGGGTGTTAATAGAGGTTTTATGTTAAAAAGCGAGAAAAATTTATTTTTCCTAAATCAATTACTTCCGTCATTGATTTTCTTCGTCAGTTACTGCAGTTTTAATTTTGGTTAGTAAGCTTAAAAGTTTGGGATTTTTCTTTTGATTAGGTATGAGATGATCGAAAATAGTTCGAGAATTTGTAGAGTACTAAAAGGGGAAACTGAATTGAATTTGTAGGAAATTTTTGAAAAAGTGGTCTTAATATTATTTTTTATAATGTCACATTACATATAGGTGAGTGTGAATTTATGAGTGTCTCACTCTAAAGCAATACAATGGCTATTGGCGACGGACCTCACAATTTTATGCATCTGTCGAATGACGAAAATGACACCTCAGCTGGCACTCCACTCTCCGAACTTCCACAGAACACCAACGTGAGTACATGAGCCTTCGACAGATTTATCATGCATCAGTTCCTCTACACAGTGGGATTTCAGTGGCATAAGGGCTTGAACTGATGACACACCGGCTGCGAGTTCGAGATCATTATCAAAATTTTAAGGCATTGAGTAAAATTCCTCACATATTTAATCTGAGAGCTCCTTTTTTACAAAAATCTGTGTTAGGAATAGAAAGAGGCAGCAGTAACCTCACCGGTAAATTTACGATGAGTTATTTGATGAGTAACATACAAGTTCATGTATCCTCCAGAGGCGTATCAGCCATATCAATGATTCGGGCCCCACCCTTCAGGGCCCCAAAATGTGTAAGCAAAAAATTGAAAAATGTTAAGACGCCCCAGAAAAGTGTCCTTGGGGAGTTTTGGTACAGGGCCCACTCAAGGCTAGGCTACGCCAGTGGTGTCGTCCATAATTTGATGTTCAGAATTTCAAGGTTTACGGTAATACGCAAATAAGCAGCAGTATGAAAACATTATTTTAAAAATTAAAATAAGTTAATTTAATCGGAAAAGTAATTTTAAAAAAGACAGATAGAAGGAGGTTTTCTTTTCCGAAAAACTTGAGTTAGATAATGATCTTTTTAAACTTGTTGTTGTTGCTTATGCCACCTGATTGACAGTAACATCAGATTAAGGTCCACGAAATTCATCGCGGCTAAGGGCTAGATTTTTACGCCTGTCGTTAGCCTTAGCTTTGAGCACTATGCAGGTGATAGTACGATTTTGATCGGTTCCACCCTAATTTCGAGGGAGAACACCCTGGGGGGGTCAGGGGTCTCCCACCTTTCTTCCCCTTCAACCAACTTCACGATAAGATTTGCGGCTCGACGGCTATTTAGAATACCCCCATGCCGCAAAGGCACCTTAAATTTACAAATATCCATACCTTCTCCGGGATTCAAACCCAGGCCCTACGGTACAACAGCGTCACTGAACTTCTTGTCGCCCTTCAACATATATTAGTTTCCAACCACCGTCATTTTTGTGTGTACACTGACAGCATGAGTGCTCTAGAATCCTTACACTTTTTAACAGAATGTAGACACCCCACTGTGATGGAAATACTTATTATTCTGCGAAAATTAGAAAGAAAGGGTTTTGATATAATTTTTTCCTGGGTACCTGGACTCGTGGGTATACTTGGTAATGAACAGGCTGATATAATGCTGCACGATCTATGTCTGATCACATGCAGCAACCTGTCTGTTGCCAGGATTTAAAAACTTCTATACAGAACTATATCCATCATGTATGACAAGAGACTTGGGATTAACAGATCCTCAACAAACTACATAGCATTCATCCTTCCACTGCTCATTGGGCAGCACTACCAGTACGAAGACATGTCCGCTTGACTCGACTTCGTATCGGACACACCCGTCTAATGCATAGACTTTTGCTGCTAGGAGAGAGCCCCCAGTATACGACTTTTGTTAATGTGACCTTTCCATTTTACACATTTTAATAGAATGTCCAAAATATTCATCTAAAATAAACACCTTTTTTTAAAACCAATCTTTTAAATTTGACTGATTTGGTTGAGGAAACTCCCCCTCCAAACCTTTTTGCATTTTTACACTTGATTGATGTTTTACATGAAATATAATTTTCTTATAAGGATTTTATTGTACCATATTAGACTATAAAATTTTACATTTACGCACTTTTAAATACTTTGCTCAATTTTATATTTTTCTTCCGACATTTTAAAAAACATTTATATATTTATATATATATTGTATATATATATTTTTAAAATTTTAATATACTAACGAATGTGTGGCGCAGTATAGCCAAACTTGGCTCTTGCGCCAAAAAAAATCAACAATCAATCAACCACAGCGTCACTAACCACTATACCGGATGGGCGGCTTTTTAAAAATGTAACCTGTTTGACTTTAAACAGCAAAATATTTTCATTGGGTTATTAGATATAAAAACAACTACCTACTTGAACGAAGATGTAAACAATACAAAGAGGGATCATGATGACGATGAAAATAGGATGAGTTGTTATAATGACCAAAAACGAACCAATCACAGCGATGGTCACTGTTATTAAATTTTGAAGCCTGGAAGGTATATTGGTATCAACAGTATTGATATCTTTTCCGAATCTAGAAAAAAAATCGAGTTCTTTCATTAAAAACAAGTATAATAAAAATCATATAATGAGTCAGAAATTGTGTTTGAAATACTTAACTTGAAATAATAGCTGGTTTACAGGAAAAGGGATTTAAAAGACCACTTGTACAGAGTGGTTTTTTTCCAGGTATAGAAGTTTAAGTTGGCATTACTTTCCAAGATGGCGACAGATTTAACAGCTGTCAAGTGATTTATTCTCAGTTTGGTGTGGCAATTCATCAAAACGATCACCAAGCAAGGCGTAGATTCGTCGAATGGGCCCAAAACGAGATTGCCGTTGTTCCCGATTTTCATAAGCAAATTTTGTTTAGCGATGAAGCGCACTTCTGGTTGAATGGCTACGCCAACAAGCAAAACTGCCGCATTTGGAGTGGAGCTAATCCACAAGTGTATGTCGAAACACCGTTACATCCAGAAAAACTGACTGTTTGGTGCGCTTTATGGGCTGGTGAAATCCGTCTTCAAAAGCGATGAAGGCCACAACGTTACAGTCAATGGTGATCAGTATAGAGCCATGATTACTAACTTTTTCATTCCTGAATTGAACAATCACGATGTCCAGGAGCTGTGGTTCCAACAAGACGGCGCAACATGTCACACAGCTCGTGCCACAATAGATTTATTGAAAGACACGTTTGGTGACCGCTTAATTTCACGTTTTGGACCTGTGAATTGGCCTCCAAGATCTTGTGATTTAACAACGCTAGACTATTTTCTGTGGGGCTATGTAAAGTCATTGGTCTATGCGGATAAGCCACAAACGCTTGACCATTTGGAAGACAACATTCGCCGTGTTATTGCCGATATACGGCCACAAATGCTGGAAAAAGTTATCGAAAATTGGATGTCCAGATTGGACTACATCCGAGCCAGCCGTGGCAGTCATATGCGAGAAATTTTATTTAAAATGTAATGTCACAAGATTATCTTTCGAATAAAAAAATTCATGTCAATCGAATAATACATCGTTGTTTTATTGCAATTTAAAGTTCTATACCTCTAAAAAAAACACCCTTTATAAATGTACGACAAACCAACACCAATTGTTGAATTTCCTTAAAATACAGCCAAATTAGCAGTAACACTTTTTAATCTTCAAAATTAAATGTGTTTTAAAAAATCCTGTTTCATTTTAATGAATAAAATACATACATTTTTATCTTTGGAAAGAAATTTATTTTCCACTTGTCATAAAATTCTGCGCACCAAGAAGTAAGAATGCGATTATTACGAAACATCGAATGAAGTTACGTGTCAGGTAAATAATTAGAAAGATTGCGCATTGCGTAATGCCACCAGAGAGCGTGGAATGTTCTCTTAGGGTTTTAAAACAGATAGGCAGAGCTTGTTTGTGTGTATATAATCTGTTGCAAAGGGACGCTTTTTTTTAACTAGATGTGTCATTAGGCCACCATATCAGACAATATGAGCAGCTGTCAGATATCCAGAAAGGAAGAAGCATAGTCAAGATGGAAACTTGACGATCAGCTAAGTGAATAGCTCGCCACCTAAGCCGTTCTGAATTAACTGTAGGAAGGTGTAGGGATCAGTGGATAAGAGTAAGATCTGTTACACGGTGGGCAGGCCCAAAAGACCTTCAACAGACCAACAGTCGAGAAAACAATCCCATCATACGACACGCACGCATAGCGTCGATTGCTTCATTGTCTGTTATTTATCAAGGCAGCACCTTCACAACGGGCCTCTGTATCAGACCGTACCACCACCTGGCTGAAGGCAGTTACTATCGTGGCGCCCAATACATGTCCTGCCATTGATACTAGGGTTTCTGAGATTTCCCGGGTTCTTACATTCCCGGGAATGCATCCAAATTTCAAAAAATTTAAAAACAAGTTACTTTTAAATACAATCAATAACAATTATATAAATAAGAATACCTGTGAACTCCAAAATTAATACTCATTTATTTAATGAGATAAAAAAAAGAAATATATAATAAATTGTTTATTCATTTTTAAACTAGGATTTCAAAAAGCATACGCATATTTATTTTATTTTTTTACAAAAATGTGTTAAGAATTCGGCGTGCGATTTAGAATCGATGGCGGCTTAGATTCGAATAAATATGGTATTATTTTTATTACGCTGTATAGATTTTGTGTTTTAACAATTACGAAAGTATTAAATTTTGTTAGATAAGTATCTTGCGTGTGTAATATACTACGTATTGAATATTAAGTAAGTACTAAATGCACTTGGATCGATTAAAAATTGGTAATAAAAATTTCTATCAAATTATGTTTTTCCATAAAATACGTCCTGCTGGATACATTAGCTTTACTTAAATATTAATTTCTTAAAAACAAGATTAACAAGTTTCGTTTTTGTTACTTTTCTATTCTTTTCACATTATGAAGTATTCTTAACAAAATTATGTTATTTTCCTTGTTATTTTATATAATTCTTAAGGTATCCAACTACCCTAAAATTGATGAAGTTTTTTATGATTATCTTTTTTAGGCCATCTTATTAGCTTTATAAGAATACCAAGTTTATTCTTTTCCATTCACTAGGAAAAAACTGCAATTTTTTTAGTTTTGCATATACCATACTTTAAGCAAGATGTTATACTTTTAAATACGTTTTACTCGAAATTTGGAGGCTGCGGTAGCCCAGTGGTCAAGGTATCGGATCATGGCAGGCATGTCATGAGTTCGAGCCCAGTACCACTAAAGACCCGCCATGTAGGGGTGCGACGCACATTAAATCTGTTGAGAGCAGAAGCGTCCTCCCGTTGGTGTGGCGTGGTAGAAAAGAGAGCGGGGTTCCAGTTCAGGTGTCGTCCACGTCACTTAACCATAGTTCAAAATTACGTGGTCTGTCACGCCAAAAGCCCTCGTGCAGCAGAACAGTGCAACGTTAATATTCACTCATTCACTTGACTCGAAATTTTTTTTAAATGCTCAAACGGGACAGCAATTGCTCAAAAAGTTTTGTAAATATTTAACTTTAATTTTTTGTGTATGTTCTGAATAATAGTAGAAGCGTTTTAACATTCATATTTATCAATAACTGTTTTATTACAAAATTTACAGTCCCTTATGTGAAAGAATCACTTTTTTTTTCAAGCAATTTCATAAACTAAGATAAAGTGCTCTAGTTTTTGTAAAAATTCAAACATCTCTTATCCTGAAGGTCATTTCAAAAATGAAATGCAGCGCAGCTCATTAAAATTGAAAAATTAAAAAGTTGTTCATATAAACTCTCTTTGTACAGAATGTGGGTCCCATTTTTGTAATTTTTTGTAAATTTTTACCAATTTTTTTTCTTATATCAGTACTAATAATTTCTTTTCTCTTCTCTTAATTTTAGCATATTTTTCTTAAAAAATGTACTAATAAATCTAAAAAGCACAAAAAAAATCCACATATCCTCATTTTTTTAAAAAAAGTTGTCGTAAGTAGTCGAATAGCTTAAATAAAAATTATTCTAATTGCTAAATTTTGTGTTGTGTATTTTTATTTATTTTCCTTGGTTTATAGATTCACTATATGTAAGGTATATATTTTACTGTAAATTTAAAGTAAATATCTAAAGTTTCGGTTTATATTTTAAAATATAATAACAATCGTTACCTGTTTAGGATTCTACCCATGGGTGTGGTATCGAAAAATTCCATGGGAGATCTTAAAACACTCCATATCATCGATACATGGAAACGAATGGAAGCTCGGGTAGAAGCAATGGCGAGTATTATCGTTGCTATTAGTGTCGATAAACCTAAAAAAAAGAGGAATTTATTCAATATAGACGGTTCACTTCTAGAAGAGCCCACACCCTTGGCGCGAATTACTTTGGTTGGCGATAGTTGCACCATCTTGGTAACTCTACTTTTTTTTTAAACACCACATACGACAACCCTAACTATTTCTAGCATTTTCGTATTTTGTGGGCGCGCATTTCGAATTTCATTTTGTTGTTGGTCTCCGGCCTGGTTGCGTGTGTGAGGGAATCTACTTTAGAATTTTTTACTTTATTGAATGTGAAAGGTAAGAAAGAATTGATTGAATGGTGTATGAAGGAAGGATTGATTGCTTCGAGTTATGAATGTCCTAAATGTAATGATCAGCATGATGTAACATGGTCGGCAATAAAACGCTTTCTTCGAAATCGTGCCAGCCACGCCGAATGTATGTTCGACCATTACCTCGCAGAATAAATATGCGTTCACACGATCATTCGCTTAGCGATGAGGCCTTTAAGACTTTTTTAAAATCTGTTGTTACGCTGTCCCCTCCACTCGGAAAAGATCCGCAGTAAGAAAGTAAGTGCTGTTTTTATATTTTTTATCTCAAATGTTTAATTTCTGTATTGCTTACATATATTTTCATTATGCATCCACCTTATCCCGCTATATTTCCTTGCCACCATTGTCGCTTTCGCTTGGCGCCTTTTTCGGTTTGTCGCCAAGGGTGTGGGCTCTCCTAGGATTTTACCCAATACCGGTGTTTTGAGCCATTTTGGCAATTTTGTAATACCGGTATTCACAGTTTAAACACCAGTTTTTCAGTATTTACTAGAAATGTTTTAAATAGTCTCCACTCTATGTTCAGAGATCGCCAACATGGAAAAATAGTTGGAACTAATTTGATAACGGAGGTAATTGCGTCAAGTTTTGCTTGGCGCGATAAGATCGCGCCTAGCAGCGTTTACTGTAGTTAGAATGGAATCCAATATGGCGGCATAACGGTAATTTAATGATGCACAATAATTTTAAAGAATTGTTTTGAAATACATTGAAATGTATTTCAAATAAAGTATATAGGAAGAGATTGAGAATAACCTAGATCAATCAATAAAATAATGAATATCAATAATATCTAATAAAAATTAACATGTAGTAAGAATAGTATTTATTATAAGCAGCATATTATAATCTTATAATATTGTTTTATCGTAATTATATATAATATTCATATAGTGCGATTTAACAACAGTTGTCAGAAATAATAATCATATAATAAAATTTAATAGGAATTTTAAAAAAGAATAATCGGTGAATTGTAAAAAAATAAAAATAACGCTTAAAATTACTCGTATTACATAATTATAAATAAATAGCATAATAGCTTTAATTAAATAACAAAAATAGTTATAAATAACATAATTGTAAATGAATAACAGTAATAGTTATAAATAAATAATATTAATTATAAATAAATAAGAAAATATGTAATAATACTTATAAATAAATGTTCAAAAAAACAGTTATAAAGAACGAGAGAGAGAGAATATTAGATGATTACTAAAAAAAGAAATAATTGCATTTTTGTATTAAATTATGAATAAAATAATTACATGATGTATGTTTAAATTAATTAAGAATTCTAACTACAAAGTAGTGAAAGCTTGCAATATGAAACTTGCACTACAAATTTCCTTCAACGAATTGTATCGAACAAAGAACATAAAAAAAAAAACATTTTTAAAACGTAAAATAAAACGAAAGTAAACGATTTATAGCGATAATTAAAAGCACAACACTTATTCTTCTAAGAAAAAATATTCTAGAACTCACTCATTTTAGAAATATCCATATTCAAAAAATAGCACAGAATTAAACAGAAGATGCAAACACTAGGAAAATTTGCTGAAAATGGTTAAATTTTTAACATAGCGTTAGGGGCAGGAAAATCATTACAAAATAGGGATTTATCGATAGGGGAAAAAGGGATTTGTGTGAACAGGAAGAATCCTAGAGAGTCGCATCCTAGATCATTGAACAGTAAGAATCCGAGATGTAATGCTATAGTAGTAATGCAATATGTGAGGAAAGGAATAAAATTGATATTTATTGATGCAACAAGATTCTATTAAGCTTTTAAAGAAGCTTAAATGTATCATAATTTTCTAACTAATTGACTTTTAGGATGATTAAATTAAAGTTTATGTTTATATGGTTTGAAATAGTATTAGTACTGTTGAGAGATTTTGAAAGAAAATTTTTAAACATTTGATGCATTTTTGGAATGATATTTTTCATTATCATACAAAATAAGCACACACACAAAAAAAT
The DNA here is from genome assembly GCA_019973935.1 of Trichonephila clavipes. NCBI lineage: Eukaryota > Metazoa > Arthropoda > Arachnida > Araneae > Nephilidae > Trichonephila > Trichonephila clavipes. Next base: position 114,494 of record BMAU01017266.1, read on the forward strand.
GTGTGTATGTAAACTCATTCTTCTAAGAAAAAAAATATTCTAGTACTCACTCATTTTAGAAATATCCATATTCGAAAATAGCACAGAATTATACAGAAGACGCAAACACTAGAAAAATTACACTGAAAATGGTTCACTTTTTACAGAAATTAGAAATTTTTATTAAAATCGTCTGAAATTAAAAGGGTTACAGCGGGAAAAATCCAATGAAAGTTATTTCTAATCTATACGTTATCCCCATGGTAACCATATCAACAGACGATAAAAATATTAAGGTAACCATATTGTAATGTTATCGCCCATCTTAGCTAAGATAAACAGCAACTCGGCGCTATTACCCCTGATATCAAAATAGCACCAAATAGTTTACGTTTCTGTTTTTATGTCTCCCTAACGGGCGAAATTAATTAGACTGTGAAAATAAAGTTGTATCGTACAATTAAGAGAAGTGATAAAATATGTGAATCACCCAAGGAGGCAGGCAAAAACTATACTATTTCAGCTCAGGGCGATATTGCCCACGCGTAGGATCCGTAGTCTGATATTAGTATCTGTGACAATAAAGTTGTAGTTGTGAAGAAAATGCGTAGTATTTAATTATTTTTTAAATTGGTAAGTTTGTTATTCCCATTTGTATTTCAATATCATATTTTAGGGTTCAAAATATTTTTCGGACAAATTATATATATATATATATATATATATACTCGTAAATAATAACCCACACAAATAATCAGTTGATAAAACTACAGTTTAGTTTCATTATTTATATGAAAATATCGCACATTTTAAATGCATATCACGCATTGCTAACAGTACCACCAACTAACGTAGATAACGAAAGAGCGTTTTCGACAGCTCTGGTAATTTTTGTACAATAATACGTTCCAGAGTTAATGACAGTACAATTGATGTATTTTGTTTTTTAAGATCGCAATTCAAAAATTTGTAATAGTTCCACAGACTGAATAGTGATATTTACACTTTTTTGTGATTTAATTAAATAAGATGTTCCTTTACTTTTTTGTTGTTCTTTATGTACCATTATAATTTATAAGTTACAAATTATTTGTTGTGATGTTTACACTCTAATAAAACTGGCAAATAAAACAGAAACACCTGTGTTTTCTTTCTAATTCTAAAATGTCTACTACCGGTATTAAAACCGGTATCTCGGTATTAAGACCTAAGAAATACCGAATACCGGTATTGAACTTTTGGTCCGATATTGCAATCCCTATTTGACCCTCTTTTAACTTCAGAACGACCGTTATATTCATAAAAATGGTGTCTAGGTATAGTAAAGTAGCTATGCGGTACTGTATAAAACTCCTTACCTGCCATAGGCAGCCACTAAAAGGTAATCTGTGGAGTTAGTATTCTTATCTCGAAAATAGAGCGAGATAGGGGGAAAAAGGGATTTACAAAATTATACAGCTGCGTCGATTCGGTACGAAAAGGTACCTTGTGGATATTAATGCAAAGAATAAAATGATTAAACCAAGAATTTGTTTATTCGGGATTTCCTACACTGTGACATGAGAAAAAAGATCTGAAATCAATTAGTTACAACAATATACTTTTATTTAGAGAGTTCAGACTTTTCACCATCAGCTGCAATGTACATTTGGATCCGCGTTTGAATGTCTGGCCGTGCACGTTGGAGCATAGAGCGTGACACGTTGTAACATGCGTTCGTAATACATTCCTCACGGTTCTGTAATGTTTGTGGAATGGTTGCATTCCCCTGCTGCTTCAGATAACCCACTGGAAAAAATGTAGGGGAGTCAGATAAGGTGAACGTTTAAGTCAATTTTCGAAACCGCCATACCGAATTGTTAGATTCTTGAATTCTTTGATAAGGTAATGCTTCACTGAAGATGTTTTATGAGCAGGCGCGCCGTCATGTTGCCAACTAATTAGGTATGGCGGTTTCGAAGAATAGTCTCCACTTTCATCTGATCTAAATCCACTCGACATTTCCCTGTGAGGATACCTGAAACGGTAGGTGTATGCGATCCCTCCACAAACATTGCAGGACCTTAAAGCACGCATTACGGACTCTTGTGCCAACGTGCCACACTCTATGCTCCAACGAGCGTGATGTGACATTCAAACGAGGAGCCAAATGTTCATTGCAGCTGATGGTGAGACGTTTGAACACCTCAAGTAAAAGTATATTGTTATAACTAATTGGTTTTCCCCCTCAGATCGTTTTTCTTATCTCACACCGTAGGATATCACGAAAAAGCAATCGTGAATCAACTGTTTTATTCTTTGCATTAATGGACACAACGTGTCTTTTCGTACTAAATCCATGATGCTGTACAACTTTGTAAATCACTCCCCCCCATCTAGTACCATTTTCGAGATAGGAATGCTAACTCTGCAGTTTACCACTAGGAGGCGCAGTAGAGTTTTTTCATTCGCTCATGGCTACTTTACTATACCCATATTCCATTTTTATGAATATAGCATTAGCCGTTTCGAAGTTAAGAGTGTGGCAAGTGATTTTATTGGGCACACTGTATATAGATACATACACATGTAAATATAAACATATACACGTACAATATACACATACACATACATATACACACACATATACACACACATACACACATATACACACACATATACACATATATACACACATATGCACACACATACACATATACACTGCTGGACAATTGCTAAGGACGGATAACACTATCATCCATAGCAACCACAAAATGAAAGGAAGCAAAATGTGGAAAATTAGAATAAGTGCGGGATATTAGTAAGAAGAAGTATGAGGATGCAAATTTTTTTCCCCGCGTCTGTTCATCACGTGATAGCGTTCATAAGAGCTTTAAAGGTTTTGACGCGTGTGGACAGTTGTTGTTTCAAGTCAAAGTTTTACAGGAAAGATTTAATAGACGAACTTAAAATTTTTGGCATGTCTTCCCGACATCACATAGATGATTTTATGCGTGGCCGAATTATTGGAAAGATCGAAGAAGGGCTAAAAATAACAGATGTTGCCAGGGAGTTCGACATCGCTCACAGCGTTGTTTCACGGCTGTGGAAGTCATTTAAAACTACTGGAATGTGTAGTAGACGGCACGGGGAGATCGTGTTAGAAGTATGACGCCTGCAGAAGACAGATATATCGTCCTATCAGCAAAAGGAACAGGCGCACCACAGCTCAGCAAGTGGCAAATCAGTTTCTTGCTGCCTCAGGAAAGCAGATCTCCCGAAAAACTGTTGCCAGACGTTTAAGGGGAGGAGGACTGCACGCAGACCTGTTGTGTGTGTCCCATTGACCAGACAGCACCGTACTGCCCGTTTGCAATGGTGTCGTGAGCATCACAATTGGACTGAACAGGACTGGGCATGCGTACTATTCTCAGATGAGAGTAGGTTCAGTCTGTCATCGGATTGTAGACGCCAACTGATCTGGCGCGAGAGTGGAACTGCTTATCGTCCAGAAAATATCCAGGAAAAGGACCGATATCCGACATGCAGTATCCTGGTGTAGGCCGGCATCATGATCAATGGCCGCACGCGCCTACATGTGGTTGCGAATGGGACTATGACGGGCCAACGATACATTGATGAAGTTCTACTTCCTCATGTTCGTCTTTTCCGTGGTGCTGTCGGGGATAAATTTGTTTTTATGGACGACAACGCAACATGTCATCGAACACTCGCTGTTCAGGATTGTCTAGACAGCGAGGGTATTCAACGTCTCGTATGGACAGCGCGTTCTCCAGATCTAAACCCTATTGAAAATGTGTGGGATGCTTTGGGGAGGCAAGTTGCTGGTCGAAACTATCCTCCGACAAACAAGAACACCCTCATCCGTGCACTCACAGAGGAATGGGATAAATTGCCTCAACAGCTGCTGGATAATGTTGTGCAAAATATGGTACGACGTGTGGAATGTTGCATCACACTCCACGGTGGACATATCCCGTACTGATACCTTTCTATAAGGTGCCTGCTGACTTTTAGATGCATTGTTCCATTTCTCCATACGCAGATCAAATGAACATTTTTTTTCCTTTCAGATGTTTCACAGCTTTTGTACTTTCCAGAACAATAAATATTCTTCATTCTAATGTCTGAACAGTGTGGCAACTATATTTTATCCTACTAGGCCTCATGTCTCGCTTAATGTTATGCTACATAGCAATTTGTGATCCGTCCTCAGCAATTGTCCAGCAGTGTATATGTCGCAGGAAAATGATGATATTAGGAATTTTATGAAGACCCTAAGGGATACGATCAATTGACGGGAGAAGTTTAGATAACGTCTCTTTAAGGTCATTTACATGATAAAAGTAAGTGATTTTATCAAAATCTGAACTGTTTCAGTGAAATGATAAAATGAACTAGTCAGAATTTGCATTGGCAAAGTGCTGTCCAGGGGGGAAGACACCTGGGGTTCGAGCCCTTGTACTTCCTAACCATACAGGTAGTACTATCGATCCCCTAAATATCAATCCCATATCTTAAAAAAATAGCGCCATAGCATTAACATAGGGATTGATATTTTAGTGTGTAAGCAACCAAGAGAAAAGTTGTTACACATAAAAAAAATACCAGCCCTATTTTCGAACTATTTGTGAATTATTTTCGAATAAATAATTTGTATTTCATTGACTACTGTTGTGTTACTTACTTCTACTTTTAATAATGCTCCCTATTTGTTAAATAAACATTTTTAAACTCTTGACAATATTATTTCATCATTTCACTGAAACATGTCAAGAATTTGTTCAAATCCCTTACTTTTATCAGGGAAATGACCTTCAAAAGAAATCATTTTAACATCTCCCGCCAATTGATCCTCTCCTTAGGGATTTGATGAAATTCCTAATTCCATCATTTTCCTGCGACTTATATACTGTATGCTCTCTAAAGTCTCATGCCACTTGGAAAGTCAATCCAAACTACACACAAAGGAATAACGAGCTCGGATGTACGAAATACGAGCTCTGACTTAAGCGCAAATAGGAGGAATAGGAGGAAGCGTAGAATTATTTATACACATAGAAGCTACTAGACAAGATCTCTCTACAACACTTACTTTGTGCCAGTCCAATAAGACCATAAACTCCCATTCTCAGGTTTCGAAGCGGTATGTCTTGAGTTCCATCCGGTAGTGGAGGGTCACTGCTCCATTGACTCAACCACACATTAGAACCTATCTAAAAAGTACTTCATTGAATAAGCATGGGATAAAGAAATATTGTTTAATTTACAATTAATATTGAGTGGACTTACTTCGAAAGCCTTGTAAGCAGCGAATCCCAGGATAAAAGAGAAGGCTAGATGTACAGTTGCGTATCGGAAATAGATCCAGAAAATACCAGCTTTAACCTAATATTACATGAAGAAAAACTTGTACATTGGTTTCGAAGTATAGATTATATTAATTAATATTTTTATTGATTACAAACTACGCCATCGCCATAATTATTCTGACGAAAGAGAGAAGCAATCTAAATTTTGTATATTTTTTAGTGAAAAAAGACCAATAAAGATTTAAAAAAAGGAAAATATAAAGGTATTTGCATATTATAGCGTTGACCAATTTTTTCTAATTAAAAGGCGTCGCCAATCGCCGTGATGTGCAGCCAATAGTGGAAAACTCTGTTCCCTATTATGTAGCAAAACTATAATAATGATGACACTATTCGGGAAGGTTTTTTTAATTGGCGATGTTTTTTACTTTAGCAAAATGGATCGATGGTATAATATGTACAATATAATTACCAAAAAAATGTAAGTATCAATATAAATATAAATTGATATTTAAATAAAAACATTTTCAGAAGTGGGTTAAAAAGATTACTAACTTCGCTCTATCAGTTTATTTCATGAAAGAATCATATTTACGAAATAATAAATTTCACAAACTCTGTAGCAAAATATAAATATAACTGACTCAAATTTTGGATCAAAATGAGACTTAATTCAGTCTTAGCAAAATGTATTGCAAACGGAAAATTTTATCTGCCTGCAAAAAATTCAGATTTTTATCCAATGCAGAATTTTTTGCTAAAAAATAGATGTGTCATCAAAAAATTGTAAATGCACATTTTTTCCGCCTTTTCAGATTCCTTTTATTTCTGGATTATGGATAAAAAATGTCAATTTTTTATGCTTTTTTTCAAATATACATAACTTTTTCGACATTATCGCATCATTCACATACAAAATTTCCTAAAAATTAATGTAAAAAAAATCTATTAGAGTAATTTAGCTGTAAAGTTTTTTTTTTGTATGGTCGAAAACATTAGGCTTAGCAGCTGATTCTCACTAACTATAACTATAAAGCTTAGAATACCTAACTTTTATCTTGAATTACAAGTTTTATTTACATCTTTCACATTTACATAAATGATTATGAAATTATTTATCAAAATATGATTGTGTAGGATAAATTCGAAAACACGATACTCCACACAACCCAATATCGCAGTCTGGACAGAAGGTACTTCTTCCTTTTACTGTATCTCTTCGAGCAGTAAGCAATACATTGTCATGTTGAATTAGTTTTCCCCTTTGTTGGGGGAATGTAGTCAACAAAGAGTCTTTTATACAAGCTTGAAGGGGGGGGGTGCTCAGCAGAAGGACGTGCTCTTTTTGCAGAAAATTCCACCGAGTGGCACGCACTATTTAATTATAAAGGGTGTTTTTTTAGAGGTATAGAACTTTTAATTGCAATAAAACAACGATGTATTATTCGATTGACATTAATTTTTTTATTCGAAAGATAATCTTGTGGCATTACATTTTAAATATGATTTCTGGCATAGGACTGCCACGGCTGCCTCGGATGTAGTCCAATCTGGACGTCCAATTTTCGATGACTTTTTCCAACATTTGTGGCCGTATATCGGCAATAACACGGCAAATGTTGTCTTCCAAATGGTCAAGCGTTTGTGGCTTATCCGCACAGACCAATGACTTTACATAGCCCCACAGAAAATAGTCTAGCGTTGTTAAATCACAAGATCTTGGAGGCCAATTCACAGGTCCAAAACGTGAAATTAGGCGGTCACCAAACGTGTCTTTCAATAAATCGATTGTGGCACGAGCTGTGTGACGTGTTGTGTCGTCTTGTTGGAACCACAGCTCCTGGACATCATGATTGTTCAATTCAGGAATGAAAAAGTTACTAATCATGGCTCTATACTGATCACCATTGATTGTAACGTTGTGGCCTTCATCGTTTTTGAAGAAGGATTCCACCAGCCCATAAAGCGCACCAAACAGTCAGTTTTTCTGGATGTAACGGTGTTTCGACATACACTTGTGAATTAGCTTCACTCCAAATGCGGCAGTTTTGTTTGTTGACGTAGCCATTCAACCAGAAGTGCGCTTCATCGCTAAACAAAATTCGCTTATGAAAATCGGGAACAACGGCAATCTCGTTTGGGGCCCATTCGACGAATCTACGCCTTGCTTGATGATCGTTTTGATGAATTGCCAAACCAAAAACTGAGAATAAATCGCTTGACAGCTGTTAAATCGGTCGCCATCTTGGAAAGTAATGCCAACTTAAACTTCGCGATACCTGGAAAAAAACACTCTTTACAAAACCATAACAAGCACATGTGAAATAATTCGGGGAAGATTGATTGCACAGCATATAAGTTTTACAGTACCCGAGCTAAACTCGGATTGAACAAGAGGGTACGTTTCTCCTGCCCGAGCTCAACTCGGGAAAAACCGGAGAAAGGTTAAAAATTAAAAATCTACTAAACATTGTGACATTACAATGGATGGCGTGATATTGATTATTTTTGCAGTACATCACTGCGGTAAACCTTTTCTAAGTCTTCTTTTCCGCATTTACGATATGTGAATAAAGAATCAAAATGCGCTTTGCCGCAAAACAGCTGTTAGTTCCAGCATGCGCGCGTTTACCGCTGAGTTATTGGCAAGCAAGGAAAAGTATTTCCAGATTGCTGACTTAAACGGTGCTTATTTGGCGAGAGAGAGTTTAAAAAGTTGTCCCGCCTCACGCAAGATACGATCAGTCATCCTTCTCAATGAAAGGAACACGTTGTGGACATGGTAGCTAGTGGTCACGAATTCGTGACCGGCGTGTTATGAGCTCGAGCTCTTGCGCCACTGAAGACCTGCCTTGTAGAGGGGAAGATGTCCATCAAATCTGTCGATCTCAAAGTCCTCCCGATCGGCCTTGGTGCGATAGCTTATGACAAGGGCAGATACCATTTCAGATTACCTGATGCATCAAAGGCAGGAAAGAGGCTTCGATATATTATTTGGAATTTGTAGAGTTTGAGGGGGGTGGGGGAGAATGATGCACACCAGGGATGGGTAACTTGTTTTGGCTGGCGAGCCACATTGTGGGAGAAGAAGATATTGGGGAGCTGCACCTTTTTAAAATGATGACAATCATTTTAAAAAAATAATAAATATATACTTGAGTGAGTGAGGGAATATTAACGTCGCACACTGTTCAGCTACACGATGGCTTTTTGGTGACGGACCATGTAATTTTGAACTATGGTCAAGTGACGTGGACGACACCTGAGCTGGCACCTCCTCTCCTAACTACCACACTACACCAATGGGAGGACTATATACATAAGTTAAATGAAAGAGTGATACTTTAATTTAATTTATTTATTGTTCTAATTTCATATTATCTTTTGTGAAAACACATTTAACTTTAGAATAAGTTTAATGCGACAAAAGTACCCTATCGTACTTTTCTAAATTTTTTTTAAAATCAGGAGTGAAATTGCTTTACCACATCCTGCAAGTTTCTTTCAGCCAACTTGCATCTATATTTGCTCTTGCTGATTTCCATGCAAGACAAACGTTGATCACAAATACAGTGAGCCACAAAATTGAGTATACACCTTAGAAGCTTAGAGACTTTTAGCAATTACAAATTAAGTATTGCTTTAAGATGATTGAAATTTTTACCTTATATACTTTAGTCCATGCTTTACCGTACTCTACTAGTAAAATTGTTACGTTTATTTATTTTTTACGAAAAAAAAAGATCTGAGACGAGAGGAAAAACACCACCACAAAAATAAGTATACACCTTTATTAATTTCCTTTTAACGCGTACAAATTAATATTTTGTTGCATAACCTTTTGCTTGAATTACAGTTTGTAATTTTCTGGGCATAGATTCTACCAGTGTTTTAGTGGTTTCAACAGAAAGTTTAGCCCTTCTTCTCTCAGAACTTTCTTGAGAACTTCCTTGCTTGTGATTTCGTGATGTACAGCTTTCTCTAACTGCGACCACAAATTTTCTATGACGTTTAGATCTGGAGACTGGGCTGGAGTGTGTAATTGTTTCCTGCAATGGTACAGCAAGTATAACTGCACAATCATCGCTGTATGCTTGGGGTCGTTTTCCTGCTGGAATATGAAGCCTGACCCAAGCCCCCTGGCACTTTTTTCCAAGTTATCCTTTAAAATCCCCAAATATACATGTTTGTCCATAATACCATCAATAAAAGCAAGCTCTCCAACTCCTCCAGCCGACATACAACCCCAAACGAGGACAGGTCCACCCCGAACTTGACTGTCTTAATGGTGTTTTTAGGTGCCAGTGTTTTCCCAGCTTCTCTCCATATTTTAAATCGTCCATCACTTCCGTAAAGATTAAACTTACTTTCATCAGAAAATATTACAGTGTTCCAGAAAGAAATAGGCTTTAAACGATGTTCTTTGGCTAAAATCACTCTCTTGTCTATTCACATGTTTGATGAGTGGCTTTCGTATTGGTGTACGGCCATGAAACCCATATTGGTGAAGGGTACGTCGAATTGTTTCATCTGAGATCTTTTCCCCGATTATAGAGGACATCGATAAAGCTAGTTTAGAGGCACTCACCCTCGTATCTTTCTTTACTGAGGGAATGATCTTCCTCTTCGCTGTAGTACTCAGTATTTCTTTGCGTCCTCTTCCAGGAATATTGGCCACAGATCCAGTTTTTTTTTATACTTCTGTAGAATTTTTTGGACACAATCATGAGTTACACCAATCAATGAAGCGATTTCTCGAAGAGATTTGCCCTCTTTCGACCATTTTGCAACCAATAAACGTTCAAATGTAGTAATTTCTCTACGAGAGCTCATTTTACGATTTTTAATGAGAAAAAATACTATTTAAAACCGTTGAAGTTCAATACCACGTGTTATAAGCAAAAGAAGTTGGGGGGGGTCTTTGGGAAACTGGATTTTATGAAATCCGCCGTCCCATATCGAAAGTAGTTGAATCATTAAAAAGTGGTAGTTGGAAATTCTAATGCACATAATGTAACTATAGTTCACTATTGTTCTTAAAAATCTATTGTCCGAAATGTTCAAAATGTTTAATCATGAGTTCGTTTGCTGTCTTGGGTGAAATAGTAGAGAGTCTTGAGAGTTCGTTGTGGCTCGCGAGGAGCCGTGCTTTCCTTAGCAGTGTGGTTGGAGCATGATGATTGATGGGGTGACATCGGAGGTGAAGCGCTTGTCCGGAGGAGTGACGTCATCTCGTAGAGGAGCGGGCTGTCAGTCTTGATGGATGGCCTTTCTGTCGTTGTCGATCCAGTTGTGTGAAAGAGGGCACTTCTATTGGATGTTAGCAGAAAGTGAGAATCCTCTCTAATGGCTGTGCCGAAGGTTGTGCAGAAAGTAGTGGGGAAAGATTGAATATTTCCTGATAGATGCATTGAATTTAGGATTGATGGGAGTTTAGAGTAAATTAGAGTTTAATGAAAATTTAGAGAAAAGTAGATTAAAATTTAGTAAGAGGGGTTCATTCGCCGATTGGTGAATGAACATTTAAATAAATTAAGGCGGATTGTAGGAGTCTAGGAGAATTCTCCTAGGTCTTTTTGAGTATCCAGAGGGGTGTAATTTTCTAGATTGATGATGTTGGTATTATTGATGTTGGGGAGATTGTCATAAAAATTTTTGGCTAAGTCTTGTATATGTTTTTTAAAAGGAGGTATTTTGATGGCTCTGTAAATATTTTCGTTTGAGTTGTATCTGCATGCTCTTACGATACATCGGATGATAGAATTTTGTGCAGTTTCTAGGATTTTTTATGTTTGTGTTAGCTGCGTAGCCCCATATGGGACATCCGTAGCTCAGAATTGGACGCAAAACGGCCGTATAGAGAAGTACCTTATTGTATAGATACATATTGGAATTCCGGCAAATTAAGGGGTAGAGTTTCTTTAATGCGATCCGGAATTTATCGCGCGCATAAAGAATATGAGGCTTCCATGTGAGGGTTTTGTCAAAAGTAATTCCAAGGTACTTGGTTGTTTGAGACCAGCGTAGTGGTGTGGAATATAGAGTGGGCGGCGCAATTGGTTTGCGAGCTTTAGTGAATAACACCGCAACGGTTTTATCCACGTTGATTTTAATTTTCCAGTCATTGAAGTATTTTTCGAGTAGGGCCAGGTGTTTGTTTAGTGCAATTGTGACTGATTTTGTATTTTTGTAAGTGGCTGAGATCGCAGTGTCATCAGCATATAGATTAATCATAGTGCGTGGGTGTGAAGGTATATCATTAACGTAAATGTTGAATAACACAGGTCCCAAAAGGGAACCCTGTGTTACCCCAATGTTGACGCGGTGTGTAATTGAGAGCGTGTCGTTCACTCTGACTTTGTATTTCCTGTTAGTGAGGTATGAGTACAGAATATGAATAATAGCAGGTGGAAAATTATACGTAATAAGTTTATAAATGAGTCCGTCTATCCAGACACGGTCAAATGCCTTTTGGATATCCAGGAAGACAGCACCAGTGGTCCTGCCTCTCTGAAATCCTGAGGAAATTTTTTCCGTTAATCTGAGTAGCGGGTGGTAAGTAGAAAGTTGTTGAGTGAATCCAAACTGGTTAGGGTTTAAAAAGTTAGTGCTATAGATGTGATTTTTGATTCTATTTAAAATTATGTGCTCAGCAATTTTGCTGAGCGAAGATAATAGAGAGATTGGCCGGTAGGCATCTGGAGAATTTTTGTTTTTCCAGGCTTGTGAATTGGAAAAAAAACAATTGCAACTTTCCATTCAGTTGGAAAGTGCCTGAGTAATAAAATTTTATTAATAATGTAGGTAAAGATTAAGATAATTTTAAAAGGAAAGTTTTTAATCATTTTATTGGTGATATTATCGATTCCAGGTGCTTTGGAGTTTTTAGTTTTTCATATAGTCACAGATCTCGTCTGGGTCTGTGGGAGAGATAGGAGATGAAGGTGGAGTAGAGAAAAATCTTGTTAGTGTATTAGTGACGTCAGAGTCTATGTTGGTAGTGTGCTTCCCTGGTCTTTTATTTTCCGTGTAATTGTCTATGAAAGTGTTTGCAATTAAGTTGGCCTTCTGTTCATCGTTGCTAGCGATGCCATTGGGTCCGGTTAAATTTGGAATGTCTGAGCGTTTTTTGCGAAAGTATTTTTGCATGCGCCAGAGACTGTTATCTTGGGTTTCAAGTGATTCGAGTTTGGCGTTCCAAGTGTTTTGTGCGTGTATCCTGATTTCTTTTTTAATTAATTTTTTGAAGTCTGTTGGCTTCAGTTTTGTGTAGTGGATTTAGTGTCTGTTGGTATAATTTCCTGGCCCTATTTTTACAAGTTATTAGATAGTTGATGTGTTGTGGCGTGTAGCTGTGTCGGGTGTTTTTAATTGGCTTGGAAGCTAAGTTGTGGGCGGAGCTAACCGCATCCGCGAACTTTGCTACTTTTCTTCTAACGTAGATTCACTGTTGATTTTAGCATAGTCGAAGAGTTTAATTTCATTTTTGAGATTTTTTCTGAAAGCAGACCAACAGGTGGTAATTGCTCTAGGATTATCTTTATGGATGGGGGTAGCAATATTAAAGTTTAACATGACAGGGTTGTGGTCTGACGAAAGGTCGTTTATGGATACAATATTGTAGGGGTAGTTGAAGTTACTAATTATTGCGAAATCAAGAGTATTCGAGGAGTTGTATCCATATCTGGTTGGAGAGTTGGGAAAAGCAATTTCTAGGTTATTGTCGTCAGTGAAGTATTTTAATCGAATGCCTCTGGGAGAGTTTTGGAGCAATTCCATGCACTGTGTGTGGCGTTAAAATCGCCAAAAATCACACAGTTACTGTTGGCCTGAATGAGAGCCTCAATATCAACAGTGAATAAGTTTTTATCAGATCTAGGGGGAATATAAATACAAGTAATTGAGAAGTTGCTAATATTCGGGGAGTAATAGTTACGGTGGTAGCTTCTATATGATGCAGAGTGGGGGATGGGGAGAAATGCGGAATAGATTTTTTAATAAAAATTATTGTACCACCGAGAGTAGGAGTAGTTCCGTTCGAGATGCGGTCGTTCCTGTAACATGTATAATTTGAAATGTTTATGTTGAGGGTGGGTCTCAAACGTGTTTCTTGGATTAGTAAGATGTCGGGATCGTACTTCTCTATAAAAATTTTTAATTCTGAGATTTTGCTTAGTAGGCCGTTTGCGTTCCAAGAACACAAACTCAGGCCGCTTATTTGGTGTCTATTCATCGTAGTCATCTAGAAGAGCCTCTACTAAGGCGCGTATTTCCTTCTTTCGTTGAGATTTATTTTTATTGGCATTGGATGGTTGAGGGGTGTTAGATGAGAAGTCTATACTATTAATTTGTTGAACAAGTAGTGATAGAGCTTGAATAGTTTGAGTTAGTGTTTGGGTTATGAGACCCATACATTCGTTTTTAGCATTACTGGTTTTTGTTGCTTTGCAATGTGAGTTGTTGCGGCCTGAGTTTGTGCTGTTATTGTAGTAGGAACCTGACCGATTCGTGGTGCCATCTGTTGGGGGGTGGGAGCGGTATTCTTATTCTTTTCCTGTTGGGCTGCTGCTTGCGCAAAAGATACGTTTGGGCGGACTAGACTGTTAACTATTGTAGTGTAATTTGGTTTTATTGTTGCTCCTTTGCGTGGTTTGGGGTATAGTGGACATTTTGAGTAATTGGCCATGTGGCCATATGCTTCACAATTCACGCAGTACATAGTTTCGACCCTATCGATCTCGCATTCACTTGTTTGATGGGGTTCCCCACATTTAAGACATTTAGGTTTTATATGGCAATTGCTTGCCGTGTGATTGAATTGTTGGCATTTATAGCATTGGGTCACCCCTTTGCTATCGTAGCCCTCTACTGTAACGTTTAAAAATGAAAGTTTATCTAGCTTAAAAATATTAGCGTTGGTCATGTTTCTTGGTAAGGATACCAAGAATACTGGGAGTGGTTGATTAGTTATTTTTCCAATTAGCTGGGAAACCCGATCAACGGTGAATCCCAGATCGATTAGGTCTTTTTCTATATCTTCAGGTTTTGCTTTTTTTGGGTAGTCCTTTAATTACTACCTTGATAGGTCTTTCTGCTTTAAGTTTAATAGAGTAGAATTGATATTGGATTTTTTTGAGAAATGCAAGAAGTTCATGGTATTGATCGTGTGTGTCGCAATATAATTTAAAATATTCTCCGGTCATTTTGCTACGAATTTTTGGCATGAAGTTGTTTATCACTCTCATTTGCTCTCGGAAGTCTAAAGTTATTTTTAGCATTACTGGTGGGGAGGTTCTTCGTGAGATCGGCTGATTTATTAACGGTGGCATTGGTTGTGGGTTTTTCTTGTTATTTACAGCGTTAGCATTGTTGACAGACGTTGCGGTCGAGGTTCCTTCTACGGGATCGATTTCAGAGTCATGAATTTCGAGGGCGTTGAATTTGTTGGAGAGATTGATTTTAAAATTTTGATCAGTAGCCAGTGGAGTATTTTGGTTTTTAGAAAGTTTACGGTTGGGTGGGGAAACAAATTCAGATTCATTGTCTTTTCTTTTGAGTGAGGCAGTTTTCGGTAGAGTAGGAGATTCGTTATCATTATTTTTGGTGGGAGTATTTAAAGGAGTGTGGTGTTCTGCACAAGCGGGGTTATCACAGCTGGGAAGAGAGGAAAACTCACTTACCGTTAGTGCGTTGAGGGCGGTGTAGTTGTCGAGTCTTTGGAGGTGTTCTTTCATGATATGGCAGTCTTCGTCGTTTAATCCATGAAGCTTGAGGGATCTTATGTTAGCCTTGATGTTCTCGATGGTAATAGTGTAGTATTTGATGTTTCTTGCCAGTATCTTCATTTGCTCACAGTTGGTGAGGTGTGGAGTTCCGGGGCGGGAGTCATCTTGAGGTAAAGGCGGTTCATTTTCCATAGGGTGTCGATCGTCATTGTTATCCATTCCATTAGTCAATTCAGTATCCAAGTCTATAGCCGGGGTCAAATCCAAAATTTCAGTCATGGTATTTTTTTTTTTGATTTAGGTAAATCAAGAAGGCAGAAGTTTGCGTGAGGCTCTAAAAGAGCTCAAAGCGATACTGAAGTGGCGCAATCAGCACGCTGGCACTGTGCACCGGAAGTATCAAAAAACTCACAATTCAACCTCGATCTAAAAGTCTTTTGAATCTTGTTATAAGCAAAAGCTACTCCTGAAACTTATTAAAGAAAATTTGAAACTAAAAAAAAGTGGTGGCAAAATTTACAAATATAAGAAGTGTATACTCAATTTTGTAGCATGGTTTTCTATCATTTCTTCGGGACGCTTAACTTTTTTCGTAATAAATAAGTTAACTATAGAATTGTGTTATTATAGGATGGTAAAGCAGAGGTTAAAGTATATTGGATAAAAAATTATCTATTTTAAATCAATATTTAGTTTGTAATTGGAAGAAGTCTAAAAGTTTTAGAGGTGTATACTCAACTTTGTGGCTCACTGTATATGTCGACGAAAATATGAAGAACAATTGTTCCGAAAATTTCTTCATGCAATAGTAGTCAGCTGATGTAGATTTGTTAAAAGTTAATGTCTAGCTGTAAACATTTTCTTCACACTGTGATCCGAATTCAAGTCAATAAGTTCAAGCTGTAGCTCTTCAGGTACTGTATCAATATCAGCAGTAGTGGGGTAAAAAAGCAAATTGAATTTGCGTTCAATTTCCTAAAAATCTTGAAACCTTCTGACCACTTTCTCCAAATTTCTCTCACAGATGATTTCTTCTTAGAAACACTTTCAGGTTCTTTGTTTTCCTGATAGCGAGAAATACAAGACGATTCTTTGATCGCACGCGGAAAAGAAAACTCGTTTCAGAGTAGATTTTCTGTCTCAGCGAGTGACACGTGGCCCTCCCGAGATGTTTACCAAATGACGTTTTGCTTCTAAATAAATGTCGAAGTTAAAATAAAATAAATTAAAATAGTCGATTGTTCAATTTAGGGATTTATACAATATTTTACTCTTACTCGACCAATTTCCATTCTCTCTTTCTCAATAAAGCGAACTTTCTTCGGATCTTTTTCTTCGAGGGAAATAGTTCTGGAGATAGTCCTGGACAAGCGAGATCCAAGTCTTTGCATTTGAGCCTTCAGATCTTCGGTTGAGAGTTTTTTGATACCTGGACTTTCGTTATCCGGAGTTCTGAAAAAGCAAATATCCATGATTAACCCTTTGGCCATTACGAACGCCCCCTGAGCTTATTCATCTCAATCTATCCTGCAAGACATCGTTTAAAAATCCACAGAAACTAAACTCATTTCAGGGGGAAGCTTTATCCAGTCCAATACGCGCTTTTTTTTTTAAAAAAAAAAGCGCGAATTGGAGGTAACGAAAAAAAAAGCTGTGAAAGGTCCAAACGCATATGAGTGTCTATTATTTTTTGAAAATAGTATTCAGCTGTAGCAATGATTATGTAGTTGCAAAACTGAATTACTATTCTTTTGAACAAAATGCATGTTTTAGTAGTTTTATTTTTTTTTTCATTTTTGGCAATTTTGTGATCTAGTATAGGATGGAACATCTTTCAATGTTTTTACGAGGCGTTACACCGTAGAAAAGCCCTGGGTACACCTTGAATCTGCGAACCACCTAATTTTTTGATCCGTAAAAAATAAACTAAATCGTTCTCTGTATATATTAAAATTAATAATTCTGATGAAAAAGTATTTTAAAAAAACATTAATTTAAAAATAAAAGATCTTAAACCAGAAAACTGTAAAAATGTTTAAAAGGTGCAATTTTTAGAAGGCTTCAAAATACTATGTATGAAAAACAATACATTTAAAATTGATGGAGGATTTTAATGCAGATTTAATTTTAAATAGGTATGAATTTTTCCACTAACCGAAACTATAAATATAAAACAGATAGTAAACAATTATTTTAAGTAGCTTTTAGATATAACACTAAACATCAAAATATATGGTTTCAAGTTATGTTAGGGTTATATTGCTCTGAACAAAGAGAGAGAAACAAAAATTTGCTTTTACAGTTAGACACCACTTAACGCGGGGTATACGTTCCATTAAAGTAGAGCGTAATATGAAACAGCGTTAAACGAGGTTATCTCATCATGTAAATAATGGGGTTAAGGGAAGATGGGTAGAAAATTAATCAGGTATTTTATCATTATAAATTTATTAATCATGTTTTTTATAACAATAAAACAAAAATTACTTCTTACAAATATGGAAACATAATAAACGAATATACATATAAAAATAAATAAAATTCTAAGTAAGTATGTTTACATTTTCAATTAAAAATTGTTCTTGCTTTTCCCATTATAATAGATTGGCTTAATGGCATATTGCGTTCAATTTCGTCGTCAATCCATAGAGAAAGTCGTTTTTCTATTTCTAAAATGGGTAATTCTATTTGCTGAGCATATCGTAGTTGTAGTTGCCGATGACAGTATTTTTCTCTTTTCTTAAGAATGGTTCTTTTTGTTGAAGCTGCCAATTTCAATGCAGCACCAATTTGAGATTGATGTTCACCAGTATCTAATCTTCTAATCGCTTGCATTTTAGTTTCTAGTGAAATGCTTTTTCTTGTTGCTTTATTTTCGTGTTTTTTATTATCACCCATGATTAAAAACTCAGAATCATAATATTTGTCACTATGGCAATCGTTATATTATATAAATTTATACTTACAATAACGTCAACAAATGTTTGAAACGATAAATATATGTTCGTATAACACCGCAGGAAAGAAGAAACAAACATAAACTGCTTCGGATATCAGGAAGCCTTACGCATCGTGCAATATTTCGGGGAAACTCACAACTCAAATAAAATAGCGTTAAACCGAAATAGCTCTAAACGAAATAGCGTAAAGCGGGGTCTTACTGTGCAATAAAGTGGAAAATTGTAAGGGTGAGGATGATATTTTCAAAAGATTCACATCCTTACATTTAAATATTTTTCTCTCGTAACTGATTTACTTTAAAGTTACGAGTCAAAAGTTTCCATTTTTAGTTTTAATTAACATTGTATTAGATCTATGCTATGAGTAATTGGTCAAATTCTTATTACTTCATACACAACTACATGACTAGAATGGCGCCTGAATTGGTATTACATAATCTGTGTAACTTTCAAGCTCTAAATTTTTTTGTAGAACATTATATATACGAGGGAAAATCAAAAAGTAAAGAGGCTTTTGCAATTTCTTTTTCCAAGGCTTAGTTACAGCACTAGTATCCGACGCTGAATAAGGGGAAGTTTAGCAAAATTTCTATATGACGTGTCACTCGTCTTCTTAAGTACTTGTTGAAGTGTAGCAGACCTTTCAACAGAGCAGCTCCATTGTCGATCTGCACCAAAGAGGAAAGGAAGGAAGATATTCCCTTTTTGTTTGTGGAAGGTGTGAAACCTGCGCTGCATACTAGCCATACCTTCCATCACTATACCCTCTGCGACTTCACATTATCCTCAGTGGTTGACATCAATGGACTGCCCTATCTTTCGCCGTCACATAAAGAAGTTTGTCCCTGTTTGAAACACTCTATCCATTCGTATATGTTACTTTGAAATAAACAGCTGCCAACATACTACACTTGCATGCGGCAAATAATTTCCGCAGGTAACACAACATCCGTCAACAAAAAGTGAATCACTGTTCTCCTTACCTCCTTGGAGCAGATCGACAATATAGTAGCCATGCCATGTCAAACGATCTGCTACATCTCAACCACTGTGATGAAAGACGAGTGACCCATTGTGAAGAAGTGTTGCCGACTACCCTTTATTCAGGGCTGAATACTAGCGCTGTCTCTAAACCTTGGGAAAAGAGATTACAAAAGTTACTTTATTTTTTTACTTGCTCTTTTATATATATTAAAGGTGGATCTACACTTCATTTTGAATCAATTCTTCCGATTTGATAACTTCCCATGTTGTGCAATGTTTATCGTATGAGCTCAACGCTGTCTCTAGTATCGGTTTATTGGTAGTAGGAAAAAAATCATAAAGTACCTGAAATTGCGTAATCTTGTGCAAAATAAACGTTGTGGCTGCTTGAGAGTGCCCATTATTAAAATTCAAATCTATTTAAAATATAAATACCTTTTATGAAGTGTCACGGGAATTCATTACCTTGCAGTATTCTGTTACGATAAAAGTAAACTGTATTGCTAGATTTTCCATTTATCAGGTTTTTTCGAATTTGTGAATACAAGGTCGATTCTCTTTTAAAGTTTCTACCTATTTTTCTTAAATGCAAGTTATTGTATTTATTAGATATTTATTCCCTATTTTGCATTTACTTCAACTTTCAGCCCAATCACGTCATTCCTTCATGGGATTGCAATTTTCACAAACATGGGTTTGTAGCAAATGTTAGGCTTTTACGCCAGAAAATTTCAAATTACTTAAACAGGTCAACAATCGATCTTGGAAAAGAATTAATAACCTTTTTTCCTCATCGCTTTCATCTCCCGTCTCATCTTCGATTTGTTTTTTCAAATATTCTTCAATGAGTCTCGCAAACTCTCCCTTCTGGTCCAGCAGCTCTTGGTAGGTACCAGATTCAAGGATTCTGCCTTCTGACATCAAGTAGATTTTGTCCACTTCTTGTAATGCTGAATAGTCGTGAGTGGCGAGAATTCTAGTCTAAGAAGAAATGAAAATCAGAAAACAGAATCGCAGCATTTTCGTTATATTAAAAAAAAGGGCTTCATTCAATTAGTGTAACACTAGAAATGACTTAATTTTTATTCCGAAAAAAAAGCATAAGAATATTATCATCATTTTCTAAAGATTTAAAAGACTTCACTAAATATGGCGTGAATATGGTACGTTACGAAATGGTCTGAATTCATGTGACCGTCACATCACATGATAACTGCAATCTAGTGCTTCCAACCATCAGCTCATAAATTCGTGTGACGTCATAATCCTATAAAAAATGGAATCATGCATTTCCATCCATTCAAACCAGTTCATGCGTTTCGCTGTTGTCAAGTTTTGCTTTTGGTATAAATTTTGTTTTAAAATGTACATGTTTGTCAACAATAATACATACATACAGTGAACAAAATGCACTTAAAATTATACGTTCAATATTAGAATTTTATCTTAATTTCAAAAATGTTTTTGAAGAATCTCAAAAAAATACTTGAGTATCTTTTTCGAATTATTAAATTTTATTCAAGTTTTAGAAGCTCAAAAACAAGTAGAAATCTAATGACATTTTCGAATTCGATGGGGAACACGCTATTGCATTAATCATATGACCATCATAAATTTATCCCATCGGATGCCTTCGCCAAATTATTTGGTATTCTCAGCTTTTTTTTGTTTCGGTTTTCTGTCTATTTTGATAACATTTTTTCTGAGCATAATGTGCATTTATTAGTCCAAATCGTTATTATAACGGAAAAAAAAATGATTAAACTAACTATACAATGCTAAGATCATTTAATGTAACAGTTGCTGAATAGTTTATTGCTATTATTCTTTGTGACTTATTATGAGAAATTTGCTGCACATTTATGGGAATGACGCTTATTTACTTATTTGGGGAATATGAAATGTGAAAGTTATAATAAAACTGTACTTTTCATGCATATAACATTACCTTGAAGATATATTAAAATACACCTTAAATTTTTGCTTAAGGAAAAAAAAAATTTCTCACCTTATTTTGGAGAACCCCTTCTGGTCCTATGACGTGTTTGAAGATGTGTGCACCAACGTGAGAATCAACAGCACTTAGAGGGTCGTCTAATAAATAAATATCAGCATCCTGATAAACGGCTCTTGCTAAACTCACTCTTTGTTTTTGACCACCACTCAAATTCACACCCTGGAAAATAGTTTGAAACATATTGACATAACTTTTATTTTGTAGAAAATATTTATTCGCAATATACTTCGAAACAGGAACATCTTAAAATTATTGAAGTTCTTTGGCCCTTATGCCAAAGTAGACCTACCTGACACCTTTTAAGTAGACAGTTTTTTTCCAGGTATAGAAGTTTAAGTTGGCATTACTTTCCAAGATGGCGATCGATTTAACAGCTGTCAAGTGATTTATTCTCAGTTTGGTTTGGCAATTCATCAAAACGATCATCAAGCAAGGCGTAGATTCGTCGAATGGGCCCAAAACGAGATTGCCGTTGTTCCCGATTTTCATAAGCGAATTTTGTTTAGCGATGAAGCGCACTTCTGGTTGAATGGCTACGTCAACAAACAAAACTGCCGCATTTGGAGTGAAGCTAATCCACAAGTGTATGTCGAAACACCGTTACATCCAGAAAAACTGACTGTTTGGTGCGCTTTATGGGCTGCTGGAATCCTTCTTCAAAAACGATGAAGGCCACAACGTTACAGTCAATGGTGATCGGTATAGAGCCATGATTACTAACTTTTTCATTCCTGAATTGAACAATCATGATGTTCAGGAGCTGTGGTTCCAACAAGACGGCGCAACACGTCACACAGCTCGTGTCACAATCGAATTATTGAAAGACACGTTTGGTGACCGCCTAATTTCACGTTTTGGACCTGTGAATTGGCCTCCAAGATCTTGTGATTTAACACCGCTAGACTATTTTCTGTGGGGCTATGTAAAGTCATTGGTCTATGCGGATAAGCCACAAACGCTTGATCATTTGGAAGACAACATTTGCCGTGTTATTGCCGATATACGGCCACAAATGTTGGAAAAAGTCATCGAAAATTGGACGTCCAGATTGGACTACATCCGAGCCAGCCATGGCAGTCCTATGCCAGAAATCATATTTAAAATGTAATGCCACAAGATTATCTTTTGAATAAAAAAAATTCATGTCAATCGAATAATACATCGTTGTTTTATTGCAATTTAAAGTTCTACACCTCTAAAAAAACACCCTTTAGAATATGTCGTCAAATACTCGTATAAATTGTAATCTGTCACAAATAAACGTATGTGGTTCACTATTTCACAAATCTAGGGCAAACCAACTCGACCGACTGACGCCTTTCAACTAAATGAGGATATAAAGGGCAGGGCCGGCTCTAGTAGTTTTACCGCCCCTCTATCCAAAGCAAAAAATCATAATTAAAAAAAAATTGTTCACATAAATACACACCTATAAAACTTGAATAATTCCAGCGAATAAAACAATAAATTATAACAATAAATATATATATATAATATATATATATATATATATATATATATATATATATATATATATATATATATATATATATATATATATATATATATATATATATATATATGTGTGTGTGTGTGTATTATTTTAAGTCTTAAAAATTGAAAAAAATTCAAAATTAAGGTGGTCATAAATACTTGTTATTATTTCAAACGAGTAAAATGTAAGAGAAGGAATCATCTATTTCAGCCGGAAAATTTCTTCGAAAAATAGTCTACTGATGGTGGGGATCACAAGCGTTTGTTTTACTACTACCACACCACGCCTACAGGAGGACTTTGAGCTTCGACAAATTTAAAGTGTATCAGCCCTTCTAAGCGGTGTTCTTGAGAGGCACAAGGGCTTCAACTTGTAGAGTTTCTCAACTCCTCACTCTCTTGAGCTCTTCATTGCGATCAGCGCGTGCGTGAGATCTTTAGCGGCTGTGAGTAGTACTTACTCGAGCAGGCACCTAACATGCAATCTGCGCATGCGTTAGCTATTTAACTACAGCGACCCCGTGCATGCATTCCGATTTCGCACTCCTCTGGCAGCACACGCGTCCCACCGAGAGCAGTTACTAAAGCATGTGAATAAAAGCAAGTAATCTGAAAACAACCCCTCGTACATTAATCATACAACATCCCAAAAACTTACGACACACTGGCCACATCATGACGATAACCACTAGGCTACTGCGGCCACAGGTTCCTCACCAGCACTGATCCCCTGTAATCGGGCCCAACTACCCACACCTCACAACGTATCTACCTCGAACGCAACTTATATAAATAAAGCCTTCGAAGCAAAAAAATATTTTTGGAAACTTTAATTATTAAATTTTGCTGAATTATAGTTGCAAGATAGTTTTTATTGCATTCTGTAGAGCCTATCGAAGAAAAGGTATTTTACCTTTGGGTATCCAAGTGAGTGAGTGAATATTAACGTCTCACTGTTCAGCTACACGAGGGTTTTTGGCGATGGACCACGTTTTTGAAGCATGGCCAAGTGACATGGACAACACCTGAGCTGGCACCCCCTCCCCTAACTACCACACCAACCAACGGGAAGATTTAGATTAGCGGGTGAATTGTCGACAGATTTAGCGTACATCGCTGCTCTACGCGGCGGATCTTTAGTGGTGTACTGGGCTCGTGAAAAGACCAGCCACGATCCGATACCCATACCACTCGGCTACCGCGGTAAACTTCTTGAATATTAATCATAATTTCACTTTAGATTTAGTTAAATAAGGAAATAATATTTTTCTAATTGCATATTTGAATCGTTCAAAGAAACCATATAACGACATAGTGCTATGCTATAATAATAAGAACCCTTTATTAAAGAAAAAAAATGTAGTGACACACACTGCAGATTCATTACAATACAGATCTCTATTTAATTTGAAATAGGACCATCTTTCACTCTTAAATCCACCAACACTCAGGGAATTACTGATTTAACAAGATACTGATTGGTACTTTGAAGTATCTGGTACTAGACAATCACCAGCTGCAACTGGTCGTGCAATTTCAGTATACTTGTGACAAATCTATACGGAACTTTATCACTAACCTTCTGAGTCGTCTTTTTTAGGGAAATTTTATTCCCTACCTATTTCCAATCAGCTCCAAAGAGAGGACGGGATTCCTTGTTATATATGCAGATTAGATAAAGTATTTAAGTCAAACGGAATAGTAAAGTTAGAGCAGTAGGAGAGAGAGATTGAAGTAAAAAGTTATAATAGTGAAATTAAAAATATATTATTGGAGATTTCTAAGAGGATAAAATCTCAGAAAAAGCTGAGATGAACTGCAGTGTGGTAAATATTGATTAAAGTTTCATTAAAGCTTTATATTAGGAGTGATATTAAAGTTAAATGTTCAATAGGAACATTATTGAATATAAATCTGGGATCTCTTATTGCGGTGATCTCTACGTGATCGATATTCTAATTGTTAATTAATTGGATCATTAAATATTTAAGTTTATTTAAAGGAAAATCCCTTTTTAAACCTCATAAAACTATTTAGATATATTTGTTAATAAGTCTTTGATTCTATTTGGAAAAGATAACCAAATAAAGTTATTTATAAAAATGGCTACTGGCTCTTATCTGACCCCAACTTATTCTCGTTCTCAAAGTGAGGTCCAAGGGGACCTTCACATACTGAGAGGAGATAGTGTGAGAGCTCGAACTCAGTTTTCCAGGTGGAACCACAAATGTTTGATTGGACTCATGTCTGGTGAATTCGGAAGCCAAGATAGAACCTAAAATTCTCCAAAATGTTTTTTAAACCTTTTTTCTGACGATTCATCTGTTTTGACATGGTTGAATTATCCTGTTGGTAAGCGCTTTACATGCCAGAACCACTATTGCAATGAAGGGGTGCTCTTGGTCTGTAATGATGCTCACGCAATACACATAAGTCAGGAATTGTTTTATGGGGATTATGGATCCTAATGTCCTTACACCATAAATTCACTGTCATCATCTTGTATTCAACAAACTGTGAAAATGAACAAACTGCTGGAAATTGACGTATTCGCCATTACGTCAATATGCTTGACCAGAAAACATGCTTTGTCAGATAAGGCTACGTTCTTCTATGGTCCAATGTGAATGTTCCATGGCCAATTACAGGCGTTGTTGGCCATCAGTGCAGATACTCAACTAAGGCGGTGGCTGAGTAGGCTTGTGCTCGGCAGTATATGCTGCATTGTGTATTAATAAATGCCGTTTGGTTCGCCATTGTTGTAGGTGCTTTTGATGTAGGCTTTCTAGGCCTTCAGTTATGGTGAACAATGTATAACAATTCCTGATGTTCTCTGAAATTAATGTGCTGTAGCCCAGAGGTTACCAAAGTGGCCCAGAGGTTACCACGAGAAAATTTCGCTGGTCCCCAGAAAAATATGGAATATACTCACTTATCACGTTAAACTATGTTTTAAAATGCATTTATTGCGTTCTTAGATCACAATTTTTTTATAAATACATTTAGCATTCACAAAATCCTATCAGTGGTCCGTGGGATTTAAATTATGAATTTACTGGTCCGTGAGGTCAAAAGGTTTGGCGACCACTGTTGTAGTCGACAAACCGCTTATCGGCGATTTGTACATTCACCATCCATTCACCACTTTCGATAAATATTCACAATGCCTGCACATGAGCAACCACCCCCTACACTTCGTTTCTGAAATCGATGTTTCTTAATAACGAGCTGTAACGATTTGTTCTTCATTGAAATCCGATTAATCGAGGTGGGTAAAGATCGGCCTTTTTTCGCCCATCATAGGCATGAATATTCAAAGTATGTATTGGAGTTATATTACAATATTTATGTGATCTTTAGGTATTGATCTTTACTTTTATTCTTAAACAGTAAGAAAAAATAACCAGTGACTTAAAAAATCAAACTTGGTAAATTCATTGAGTTTTGTTATTTTATGCACTTTTTCTAAGTTTCCTTAGAAAAAAAGCGTTGACTGCTTTAAGCACTCCTATATTTTTAGTCTCTCAAATAATACAATAATAAGTCTTTTAAATTGACATTAATTTGTTTTGGTGCATCGGACGCGTTGATGTGATACAAAACAAAATAGTTTGTCCACGAATCGGAGTCTGTTTGGAGCTTTTAGAAGAAATGGGTCTAGTATACCTAAAATCTCTGCATTCCTGGACAAACAAGCACAGTTGTTTGCAGAAGATGCAGACGATATACGTTTGGTGACATCGATTCGTTGGTAGTTGAAGCAGTAGACAGCCAGCTCAAGAACTAGAGAGCTTTAAAGAATATTATAATACCATATATTGGAGATAATGTTAAAATCGCCTGTGCAATTCTTAATGCCTTCCACCCAGCAACAATATTGAGGACGATAATGTAATTGCCCAACGAATACCAGATTTAATGAAGAAGCCTTATTACTTACAAAAAACAGTTGAAGAAAATCGCTGGGCAAGAAAAAGGGCGTGATCTGAGTGACTCTGATCTTCCAGATTTTCCGCGATTAACAGGGAAGGAGCTGCGATATTTAACTCTTGGGATATATTAGCTTATGCAAAGCCGATCATACCCTCATGTACACCTTAATTAATCGGGGTTGTACTCTTTACGTAAATCGAGAAGATTCCTGGTTTGTTCGACTCCAATTGAGATCACGATACACAATTTTAAAAGTATATAACATATGGATAAGAACAGGTATAGGTCATAATCCAAACATTGAATGTATTGGCAGTGCAAAGTTAGTGCTAGAGTTGTTGGCTGCGGTGCACGCGTTGCATCTATTCTTTTGTACTTGGGATACTGGCGCCATAATCACACTCACACGATACACTTCAAGACTCTGCTACTGGATGATACAGTGACGATTCAGCCAGTGAAAGCGAGAAGGCAATACAATCGAAGACATTTGTTGTAAACAGTTTAACATTGTTATTCTTTTCCTTTTTTTCTCTATTTAATATATAAAAGATTTTTTTTGTGAAAAAACCTAACATTTTCATTTCGACTGAGTATCAGTGTTAAAAAAATACATTACATGAATTTTTGCCTATGGGCGAAAAACGGCTGATCTTTACCCACCACCTCCTTAGCTGCTTTTTCCATTGTGCTTCTAAACATTATACGTGGAAAAAGATAGTACCTTCAGGCGAGCTTATTGTTCTAGGCGAAGAATGGTCTTAATGCAATAGATCTTTGGTATATATATCTATATATAATAGATAGATAGATTAACAAAAAAAGAGAAAGATGTAAAGATCTAATGCAATACAATCTTTAGATTTAAAATACTTCCGGAAGGAAGAAAGAAAAATAATCAAAGTTTAAAATAATGTGTATTACCTTCTCCCCAATTTCCGTGAGATCTCCGCCTGGCAAGATCTTGATATCAGGCTTAAGACAACAGGTACTAAGCGCTGAATTGTAGCTCTTTTTATCCATTGGCTTAACGAAGAGAATGTTTTGTCTGAGTGTAGTGTTTTGGATCCAGGCTTGTTGAGAAACATATGCCAAGCGACCACCCTGAAAACCAAAATAATATTTTACTTTGCCATTGAAAATCAAATTAGAAGTGAAAAGAATTTTATCCTCAATATCTTTAACGAAAAGAAAAATGATTTAAAAACATTTTAATTTGAAAATTTGGTATTTATGTCATGAGAACTGTGTGTAATTAAAAAATGTTTTTTTTCACGAATACATACATCAATTTAAGGTATCCGAACACGTTCAGAGTAATTTTTGACAAATAACATTTAAACATATAAAGGCTTTTTAGGATTCAATACCAATAAATACTAATATTTAAACAACAATATTTAAAATAAGTAGACGAAATTTCATAAAAATCACAATTATATGTGAAATTTTAGCAATATTTTTGTAATACTTCAAAGCAATTAGAGAAAAAAATAATAAACTTATATTAGTAAAAGAATTACCAAAACATTCTAGAGGCATT
The DNA here is from genome assembly GCA_019973935.1 of Trichonephila clavipes. NCBI lineage: Eukaryota > Metazoa > Arthropoda > Arachnida > Araneae > Nephilidae > Trichonephila > Trichonephila clavipes. The sequence goes on from BMAU01017266.1 coordinate 142,441, forward strand.
TATCTAGAGAATGTACTAAAATTTTAATGCTTTATTAAAATTTGAAACTTTTAGAGATGATTGAGTAAACGTTATAAGAAAAATAACGCCTTTATGAGACCATTATTTAAATAACATGCCCTAACTCAAATAATATTCATACTATAAGAATTTTTTTGTACATTCTCTAGAAAATAGCATAAATATCAGGTGTAAAAAGTTTTATAGAAATACATTTGTAATATTTTGTGTGATCAGACTCGCCATGATAGATTTCGAACAATTTAAATGCCCACTTCTGGTAGATCAAAGACCCACTTCCGGTTTTTCTAACTTAATAAAATTGATTGTAACTTGGCCTCTAAGAAGCATAGAATAAAAACAAAGTATGTTTTGTAAAGCCAAAATATAGATGTATTAAATAAAATAGAAAACAAAAATATCTGTCGTGTCCGAATTTGGTCATTTTCAACGTGATTGGATACCTTAAATTAATAAAAAAAAATTACTAATTCAAATAAATGTAAATTTCTATATTTTTAAAACAAAGATGAATTACGACATTTTTATAAACCGTTAAGTCCCTAATAATGTACGCACTTTCAATAAATGAAGTTTAGGAGATGAAATGTAATTGAGAGTAAAAAAGCAAGTTATTTATTTGTAGACAGCATTTTGAAAAAATCTCGAAATTATACTGTACGATTGAGAATGCACCATCAATGGAGATGAATGATGTATTGAGCAGAAAATAAAAAAAAAAAACAAAACGGAAGCTTTCTTTCAAAAGGGGAAAGGAAATAGAAACTAAGCCTAAAGGGGAGAAGGTCGGGTGCTTAATTTTAAAACGGGTAAGGAAAGTAAGCTGACATTTTACTACTACTTCTAACTGCTTTAACACTTTACCTACTGCATTATGATTGACTGCAGTTTTTTTCATGAAATATTTTTTTAATCACTACATTGAAAATTAAGGGATATACATAAACAAAATACTCAACTTTGGGAAATTTAATTAGAGCTAATTAATTAATTAAAGATATTCAACTGTAAAATTGAATATATACACTGTTTCCTTGAAACAAATAGTCAAATCGTTTTCTAAGGTATTTATTAACATACAAAAAAATCAGACATATAAATTTTGACATTAACTATTTTTTCGGGACAAAAATGATCATCTTCGCAATCCACTGAAAACGCAATTTCTGCCACAAAACTTTTCGTCTTCCCTGCTAAAATACTCATCATAGAACCCGTGCTGCCATATACCTTGGAAGAGTGAATTTCAAAAAATATTCCTGATAAGTATCGTCAGAATATTCGCAAAAATGGTTATTCTGGGTAGTTTTAAAGTGAGTGGTACTTATAAGTACCGTCGGTAGAAAGGGTTAAAAAGAGGACAGAGCTTACCGTCGATAGATAAAGGGTTAAATTTATTAGTTCTGTTAATGAACAGCGCCCTCTAGCTGCTTGTAAGATAAACTTCAGTGTGTGTGTAACAATAACTCCGAGAGGTAGTGTACGGAGTAGAGAAATTAAAAGAGATCACAGTCCACTACTAGTGTTGTTTATTGTGTTGAGCCAAAACATGGTCAGTACGAGCCGGAGTTAAGCGATCTTATCGATATGTGTATTTGTGAAACCGTTGGATTATCAAAATTCACAGAGAAAAAAGGGATGGCCAAAGTGTGAATAGAAACCGATTGCGAAACCGAAACTCTAGCTAGCGGCGTGAAACAGCGATCTGAGGAGGTAGGTGCAATTAATTGATCCTTCTATTAGTGGCCTTAATTCATAAATATGTCTTTAAATAAATTAAAGAAAAAAGAGTTAAAAATAGTTGCAGAGGAGTTAAATTTAACTGTACCAGAAGGAGCAAAAATCGCTGACTTAAAAAGCTTAATTGTAAATAGTGACGTTTACAAAAAGGATAAAGAGTTAGTTCAATCTGCAATCGATTATGCTTTGGCGGAAATTAAAAATAAGAGATTGGATAGTGTGAAACTAAATTAGAATTTGAACGAATTAAATTAGCGCAATTGCAAAAACAATTAGAGCTTGCAAATATCCAGAAGAATTTACCTCAAAATTCCGATGTTCGAAATCAGAGTGTTCTTGAAACTGCCGCCAATATTAATGTTGAGACTTTGTTAAAGTTCTCGTGAAAACTTTAACAATACCCGTACCTTCAAAAGTGGAGTCATATAATTTATTTTTCCAGTCGCTTGAAAAAGCATTCAAAATAAAAGAGGTTCCCCATCAATTTAAGGCGAAATTCTTTTAAATATTCTAGGTGAAAGAGTTAATAATTTACTAGTTCATGTTTCCGAGAAGAAGAATTAAATAAGTATAGTAAGCTTAAAGATGTACTATTGAAAGAATTTTCCCCCACACCGCAAGAATGCCATAATAGATTTCAGAAAGCGCAAAAAATAAGATCAGAGAGTTATGTACAATTTGCATCACGATTATGCGCGACATTTGAGTATTATTGTCAGCTGCGCAATGTGAATGATTTTAAATCATTGTGTGAGTTAATTGTATCGGATAAATTAATGAGCACGCTCGATAGAGAATTAATGTCTCACATCAGTATAAAACAGGGAGAGAAATATTTTAAACCACATGAGTTAGGGCGTGAGTGCGATATATATTTGTCATCGAAAGGCAAAATTAAACATGAGATATTTTCTAAGCCCTTTTGTGAAAATGCCAAGCGTTTTAGTTATAATAAACAAAACAAATTTAATGCTAAAATACCGCGAGATGCATCGAATGTATTTTTATCCGAGTTAAAAAATGATAAATGTGTATTGTGTAAAAATAATGAAGTTCACGCTTTACAATTTTGTCCACAATTTAAAATGTTTTCGGTAAACGAAAGAGAAGAATTTGTTAAAACTAATAGACTTTGTTTTAAATGTTTTTCACCTCAATGCAGCGTTATAAGATGTCGATCAAAAAATTGTTTCTGCTCTAAACCGCATAATAAATTATTACTTTATCCCTGAGAAATGAAAAATAATTCTTTCTTCCCCCTGGAGAAGACGATAAATGTTAACCAGGATAAATCACAATTCGCCTTCAGTGTAAATGCTGAATCTTTCGTTCCGAAAGTAGACAAAACACAAATCGTGGCAACGGCATGTTTTAAAAACAAATGCTTTTTGAGTACTGCTTTAATTCTTGTGAAAGATAAATATTCAGAATGGGAGACCTTTAGGGTCTTGTTAGACTCTGGAAGTGAAACATGTCTAATTTCAAATGAGTGCGTGAATATATTACAACTTAAGACCGAAAGAATAAATACATTAATCTCGTGTTTAAATGATTCCTCTATGGTTGTCAATGGGTGTGTTAAAGTGGCGATTTCTAATCAAAATAAATCTTTCGAACGGGAGGTGGATATGCTCGTAGTTTAAAAAAATCACTGATTTTATTCCGCAGAAAACGTTAGAGATAAATTCTGATTTTTCTAATTTTGTGGAATTAGCTGATTCTAATTCTAATGTTCCCAGCAAAATTGATTTATTAGGTGCAAACATATTTTATGAGTTATTAAATCCGGAAAGAACTAAAATAAAAGATTCGGAATTACTGTTAGTCAACACCGTATTTGGTTATATAGTAACGGGTAATTTAGATTCAATAAATGAAACTAAGGTTCACTGTGGTTTGATTCGTGATGAGGACTTGAATAAAACTGTAGAAAAATTTTGGAAATTAGAGGAGGTAGCGGAACCAATAGTGAAAAATAAAGAAAGGCTAATTTGTTAGAAACATTACGCGAATACACATTTTAGAACTAAAAAAGGTAAATATGTAGTATCTATGCCCTTAAAAAAGGAACCCTCGTGTTTGGGTAATTCGAAAGACATAGCCCTCAAACGACTTCGATCGCTGTGGAATCGCTTAGCTAGAGATGAAAATTACGTAAATTTATATCGTGAATTTTTAAGAGATTATGAAAGACTGGGTCACATGAAGGAAGTGACTAACGAAACTGAACCCGAAATCACATATAACGCTACCCACCATGGAATTTATCGTCCAGAAAAGTCCACAACAAAACTTAGAGTTGTCTTTAACTGCTCTTCGTTAACTGATAATGGAATATTTTTAAATGACATTCAATATAATGGAGGAGTGATACAAGAGGACCTATATGCGCAAATGCTCAGGTTCAGAGCTTACACGTATGCATTTACAGCAGACATTAAAATGATGTATCGAACTATATTAATTATAGCTAAACAGAGTAATCTACAGAGAATCATTTAGTGTGAAAGTGAATATGAATCACCCAAAATTTACGAACTTTCGACTGTTACCTATGGCACTTAAGTGCTCCCTACTTAGCACAGAGAACTTGAACCCAATTGTCGATGACTGAAGAGGCTAACTTCCCAACAGCAGCTTCCGTTTTACGGAACAACTTATATATGGACGATGTCCTTTGTGGTGCTGCAATGTTAGAGGAGGCAATTGTTCTCAGACAACAATTAAAAGGAATTTTGAAAAGTGCTGGAATGGAGTTGCATAAACTTTGCGCCAATCACGAGAAATTGTCACCAGATCCCAAACAGAATTACAATTTTGCAACTTTAACAGAGACGAAAACGTTAGGGGTGTCGTAAAAGCCGAACCTAGATTGCCTTTTGATTAAAGTGAAAGTCTGTTTGGACAGTTCTTATACAAAAAGAGACGTCTTGTCTACTATTGCCAAGATCTTTGATCCTGTCGGACTGATGGCACCAGTATTTTCCAAACCAAAGATTTTCCTCCAGCGTTTGTGGAGAAGCAAATTGGAATGGAATGACCTTCTGCTAACTGAAGAATATCGAGAATGGCATCAATTCCTAGTATCCCTAGAGAATATCAACAATATAGAGACACCAAGGCGTATTCTTGTCGCTTTTCCAGAAGTTATTCAGATCCATGGCTTTGCTGATGCCTCCGAGCGGTGCTACTTTGCAGAAGTTTACTGCAAATCTAAAAATTTGAAGAGTGAAACTTTTGTTCGGTTAATCACAAGCAAATAGAGAGTAGCGCCCATTAAAAGCCTGACAATTCCCAGACTTGAATTGTGTGCTGCAGTGCTATTGACAAAACTTCTGAAAAGAGTTGTAGCTGCTTTACAACTTGAAACTGCTGAATTATATCTTTGGTCGGATTTGATGATCGTCTTGGCGTGGCTTCGAAAGGAACCGATGGACTTAAGGATCTTTGTTCAAAATAGGGTTGCCAAGATACAAAAACTCTATCCTAATCAGTTATACGTACCATCTGATAAATCCTGCAGACTTAGTCTCCCGAGGAGTCGATCCTGATATGCTTTTGAACCAAAACTTATGGTTTAATGGACCAACATTTCTTTCAGGTGATGACTATCCCAATCGAACTATAAACTGTAGTGAGAAACTAGACGAATATAATTCAGAACTGAAAAACTGTGTTAATGAATAAATTGAAAACTTTCAATCGGTGCTTAATATTAATGTTAATGATTTTTTAAACGACCTTCTTAATCTAAGCAATAATTATATAACTATTTTACGTGTATTAAGTTTTATTTTCAGGCTCGTGGAAAATTTAAAAGATATAAATAGAGTAGCTGGTCCACTCACAACAAAAGAATTTGAGAAAGCTGAAACATTTCTGGTAAAAAAAAGTGCAAGAGCGAGAATTTTCCAGTGATATTAACCATCTTAAAAGTAAGGGAAGTGTGTGCTACCAAACAGCAAGTTAAAGGCATTGAATCCCTTTTTAGATAACAACGGTGTCTTAAGAGTAGGAGGACGATTGTGTAATTTAGAGTTAAGTTTTAATAAAAAGCACCAGATAATATTTTACCAAAAAATAATAAATTAACTTTAATAATAATAGAATATTTTCATAAGAAATATTTACTTGTGGGAACTGTATCTTTACTGAATCATATTCGGGAAAACTTTTGGCCGTTGAATGGTAGGTCAATGTGCAGAAAAATGGTATTAAATGCATTGTATGTTTTAAAGCGAAACCAGTTGTGTCAACTCGAATTATGGGCAATTTGCCAAAAGAGAGACTTATTACTGATTATCCATTTAATTGTTCAGGAGTAGATTTCTCTGGTCCATTTTTCATTAAAAATAAAGGACAACGTAAAGGAAATTTGTTTAAAGTGTATATTTGTATTTTTGTGTGTTTTGTGTTTAAAGCCAGTGCTTCTCAATCTTTCAATACTGGCGCCCCCCTTTTCAATCACAATTTTTATTGCGGCCTCCCCTTATACATTAATAATGTACTGAATGCAATAATAATGCAATTTGGCGCTAAAGCAACAATCTTTATTATAAACCGTACAAATTCATGACATAAGTATTAAATTTTGTATATGTTACTTTTAAGCAAAAAAAAAATTAAGTAATAGGATAATTATTGTGTTATTTTTCTTTCTCTAATTTTTAAATTGTAACATATTGCAAAATGCGGTGGTTGCTTAGAAGACAAAATATAGATATCAGCTAAATGTAGAAAAAGAACTCAGAGGGTCAATTTCTAATAATAAGCATTCCTTTGAAAAACTTTGTTCTGTAAGACAAGCCCAAAGAGGTCGCTAATACTTATTAAACTTGTTCTTAATTTAGTATTAATTAATTAGTTATAAAATACTCTGTGCAGCACTGATACATTAAAAGTATACCGGCTGAAGTACCTGCTATTTGCACAAGTTCATTTATAAGAAAATAAAACATTATTGATATAATCGCTTAATTCTAAGGAGAGTTAAGCCAAGTGTGCGACAATGTTTACAAAAATGTAAAATGATTTTTTTTAAATGATTGCTCAAACTATAATTAGTTTTAAGCGAACTGTAATTTCAAGCCTCAAAGAATTAACATTTAGAATTGATGTTTAATAATGAACCATAAAAAAATTCTGATGAAGAATAATTGTATTATTTTTAATATTTAAAGCGAAAAGACTTCAACATGTTTTAACCCTAGAGCAGGTTCGCACTCGATACTAATGGTCGAGCGGGGTTATTGTGAGTCACCCCAATCCTTTTTTTATAATTATTTTTATAGTACACAATAAAAATGGTAATTCCAGTGAATAATTTAATTAAGAGAAAATACACTCACCTACTTTCAAGGACACAGAAAATATTTCGGAAAAAAAGTTATTACACCGTGAACTCAGACAAAACAAGTACCTTAAGATCGTAAAAAAACGACTGTCACTCCCAAAAAAGAGGGAGATATGTGACAAATATATTTTAGTTCACGTTAAGATTGCCAAACAGGAGGATAGTGTCAGGGCCATTGGTAACAATGAAACAGTTTTGCCAGAATTACCGATTTCGTACACTCTGTGCTCAGCGTGACCGCTCCCGGGTTAAAAGTGTATTTAGTAGGATGTTCTAAAAAATTATGTAAAACGTTTTTCATTATGCTTGGCTTAGTAATCCTTCTAACTTCCCTAAATGAAAAAACAAATACATAAGAGCAGGGACGTAACTAACTGTACAAGCTCGAAGGTCAAACCGCAGCAAATACATTCTGCTGCCTAGAGCTGATGGCAATAATATATAACAGTGATGAACTTTTTATCTTCCTAAGAATTTTTTTGATTATGGGTCTGGGTTTTGTCTTTCCTCTGAAAGAGTAGCATTTTTGCTTTGAAAAGAAAACGTAATAAAAAAAATATCTCATCATGGGATTACAGCAAATCGAATAAAACGTTTTTTATTTGGTTATAGTATCAAAGTTAGCTAAAAAATGAGGTTTTGAAGTAGAAGCTTTTATTTCTGATGATGTAAAATCGCAGATAATATATACTAATTATTTCCGTGTAAATGTGTATATTTTTATTATGTCAGAAAGTATTTTGTTTTACTTCATTCTAGTAAATAAATTTTTTAAATCTTTTATTTTCAATATGCTCGAAAATAAAAGGGGGCGTGCCCCACAGTTTGGGAAACACTGGTTTAAAACGGTACATATTGAGTTAGTATCAGATTTAACATCCCAAGCATTCATTGCCGCATTGAAAAGGTTCATGGCTCGAAGAGGCAAATGTGCAAAACTGTTTTCGGACAATGGTAAAAATTTCGTCGGAGCTAGCAATGAAATTAAAAAACACCTTGAAATTGTCAGAAACCCAGACAAAAAATTAGATAATTACTTAGCAGCAGAAGCAATAGAGTGGAAATTTATTCCCGCGAGGTCGCCCAATTTTGGAGGTCTTTGGACAGCGGCCATAAAGTCATGTAAATATCACTTTAAAAAGTTGTGAATGGAATTAATTTAACATACGAGGAACTACTTACGGTCACTGTACAAATTGAGGGAATTTTAAATTCTCGACCGCTTTGCCCCCTATCAAGCAATGATGATGATTTCCAAGTGCTTACACCAGCCCATTTTTTTAATTAATAAGTCCTTAAATTCGCTAGTAGAGCCTAATTTGACAAAATGTAAAGAGAGTAATCTCAAAAGGTGGCAAAAAATAACTAAGATAGTTCAATTAATGTGGAAATTTTGGAGTCGTAATTACTTGAATCAATTACAACAGAGGGGAAAATGGATGTTTGTAAAAAACAACGTGAAAATTGGAGACTTGGTTTTAATAATTGAAGAAAATTTACCAACCTATAAATGGGCATTAGGTAGAATCGTAGAATTGTATTATGGTGAAGATAAAAAAGTTCGTGTTGTTAAAATTAAAGCTCAGTATAGTACATGTAAAAGAGCCATATCAAAAATTTGTGTTTTACCAATGTATGATCCGTAAATATAATTTGAATTTTTCATTTAGTGTACCATTGGTGGCGTGTAAATTTGGCTCATTGTTAGTAAAGGGATTTGTATTTGTATAAAAAAAAATATTGTTATTTGTGAAATCTTGCATTTATATAATGATTTATGTAATTGTATTTCTTGAGAATTGTCAAGTGTTGAATGTGTAAAGTGTTCTAGATGTAACAAATATGAATGTTAATTTAGAAACAATGATTGCATGGTTAAACCAGTGCAATGTGGGGCGGTATGTTAGTTCTGTTAGTGAACAGCGCCCTCTAGCTGCTTGTAAAATAAACTTCAGTGTATGTGTAACAACAACTCGGAGAGGTAGTGTACGGTGTAGAGAAATTAAAAGAGATCACAGTCCACTACTAGTGTTGTTTATTGTGTTGAGCCAAAACAAAATTCATTTTCAAATATACTTCAGATTATTATCCCGATTCTTCCGCGGCGTTGGATGACTATAAAATCGCTTTCTGTAAAGGAACCGCAATTTATGTTAACGAGAATTGCTATTTTAAGTCAAGTGAAGAGGTTAGAGAAGTGGCCGATTGTTGTCATATGGAGTGTGTGGATTCAGAGTAGTAATAGTTGATACTACTTAGGTTCAAGTGAAAAGACCACGAAAGGGTTAGTTAAGAATGACTAGTAATGCTGAGGATACAGAATTCTAGATAAGTATTGAAGCGATTATTAAAAAAATATAATTAATCTGACGGCTCCCTTAGCTTAGGTTGAATTTAGGTAGTGACAATAAATTTAGTCACAATAAAAGTGTTGGTTTTATGAATATGTGTGTCTTACTTTTTGAGTCACTCTCCCACAAGCACGTATAAAATTGCATTTCATATTGCGAGTGATTACGTAGATATTTAATAACGGTGAATAATAGTAAGACGTATTAAAAAATTAAATTATTGTGTGTGATTAGTTTAATATTTTATTAAATATTTCTAATAGTTCACACACATACTAAATTTTAGCCGTTTTCTAATTTTCTAGTCTGTTTTTATACGTATTTTATTTTGTTTCCAAATATATAAAGAGTATTTGGCAGTTTATATTACAAGATATAAAAGATATTTTCAGTTTTGAACTTTAGACACATTTTGATTTCCAAAATATTTTATAAATCAGATTTAGCATTTAGAACAGAATAAATTTAACATGAGATACTTTAGTGGCAACCGTTACTTTTCAAATGTTTTTTGTTCCGGCTTATAAGAATTCATTTAAATTTTGTTCAGTTTTAGTATTTCATTTTGAGTTCATCTTTCAAATTACATTTTTCTTTATAATAGTTATTACGAAAAAAAATATGAACGATCTAAAGAAATACACTTGTAGCAAAATTTTGAAAAGGTTGAGTTAGCAGTGCAAAATAAACTCATTTAGACAGCTGTAGTATTTCTAATTTTTCAAAAATGTGAAAAGGCTGGGGGTTTTTTTGCATAAAATTTTCCTATTTTATATAAAGATATTAAGTCTCTCTCTCTCTCTTTTTCAATATTTTTTTGTTGATTTTTCTTAAATTCTTTCCCTAATTACCGAAACTCAAATGATTTCACTAAAAATCATCCAATACTTACCAAAAGTGTTAAATTTATTTTATGTTTTTTTGAGTATCTAAATTAAAATTTGGGTCATCAGTTAATTTTTTTTTTTAAAGTTTTATTGGATTTGAATGAAATATATCAATGCTTTTATAAAAAATCAGTAAAATATAAATATAAAATTAGACAGATACACGAAAAGTCATCACCATCTGGCTTGAAAAGTATATATCAATAAGCTCTCTTTTATTTATTAAATTAAATTATTTCTAGAGCATCTAAGTATAATAATAAAAAGTATAATATAGAAAAAGTTTTCCCTCTTGAGAATTGTTTAAAAATAAGACATGTATTTGTTTTCTATCTTTTCGTTTGTAGTCATTTCAACGAAGAAATGAATCCTTATATTTTAATTCATCCTTCCCTTGGAGACAACATTTTCATACCTTCATTATTCGCACAGCTCCTTCTGTGGCGTGCATTTCGCCTAAAATAGCAGAAAACAAAGCACTCTTTCCCGATCCGACTCGTCCCACGACAGCTACAAGGCTCCCGCGAGGAACTGAAATTGTGATGTCACGTAAAAACGGAGGCTCTCCATTGGTCCAACAGAAAGAACCGCCGTCGATTTCTACTGCGTTGCCTAGGGAACCAAAAAAAATAGAGTGATTTCTTTTGAATGAGCAATAGTAACTTAGCAGTTAAGTCCTATCCATTAACAACTCGTGTGATAAAATGAAATGAGGAAGTTAAGGTCATTTTTTGTACGATGAGAGATGTGTTACGAGCGTGGAATATTTTTCGCTCTTTAGTTGTTTTTTATGAGTTTTTTTGAGTAATGAAATGAGATCTTTGTGTCTGGATAATAAATCAGACCAGAAATATTATCCAGTACATGAGCTCCATTTCATGAGAGAATATATTTTCCAATTTTAACTGCACATGTTATTAAATGTTATAAAATTTTAACAATGAGTTTAGTTTTAATGTGGCTCATTTTTGCAAATAGTTAAGACAAAAGCTCGTGTTTTAGAAAGGAACAAAATTTTCGAGATGAATATAACTTACGAAACTATTTACATGAAAAAATATTAATATTCTTTAGTAATTGCTTACAATGTATTTTATAATCAATTATAATGAAATGATATATTTGGTTGCCCAACATTGTGCATGTGTACTGCTCTTGTATAATTCTATTTTTAAATTTTCTTTGATTAAAAATAAAAATACTTTTCGATAAAATTGGACCAAGCATTCCTTATTTCAACTGATCGACGATACCAGATGATGACCCTCGAAATTCTTTGCGACAGGAGGCTATTTTAACACCTGTAGTTAGACGTAGCTTTGAGCATCATGAAGGTGACAGCCTGATTCGGCTCATTTAAGCCCCAATTTTGAGGAAGAACACGATGGGGGGGGTGTGCATGAGACTGCCACCTCTCCTTCCCTTCCACCAACCACACGAGAGGACATATGGCTTTGCGAATATTTAGAGTGCTCTCATGTAGCACAGACCCTATGCATTCACAAACATCCATGCCTTCTCCGGGATTCGAACCAAGGCCTTGCGGTACAGCAGCCAGTTTCACTAACCACTGTACCAGATGGCCGGCTCAAGCGTCAAATGTAATTTATTTACATCTTTGAATGCATACAGGGAAAGTGAGTGTTAATTAGCGTTAAAATACAAAGCTTCACGTGGGTATTCGCACCGATCTCGTAATTTTGAACCATCGTCAAGTGACAAGGACGACAGCTGAGCCGGCACTCCCCTTTTCGAACTTCCACACCACACCAACGAGTGAGCATCGACAGATTTAAAGTGCATCATCCCTCTTCATGGCAGGTCTTATGTGGTACTAAGCTCAAACTCGTGTCCTTACAACCATGAATTCCTAACCAGGCTACCACGCCCACGCTTACATCGATATATAAATGATCTAATTTCTTTTGTTTTATGATAACATAACTGTATAGTAGTGCTAATATACAAATCCCCTTATATATACAAAGAGATGAACAAGCGAGACTTTGGATACTAGAATATTTCTACAACTTTTGAAATTCATTTTTTTGTAATATTGTAGTTATTTCATAAGAATTCAATACAAAAATATGCAAAACTGTTGCATTTTTATAAAACTTAAAAAATTACGTACAAATAGCTGTTTCATCATCTACGGCTCTTCCTTCGATTTCCTCGCTGAGAAGAAAACTTCTGACTCTTTTGAAAGAGACTTGACTCTGAAACGAAAGATTAATGTTTATAACATGGGTTTTTAAATAAAACTGAATAGATATTTTAGTAGCTTATTTCTTATGTACCACTGTCTAATCATAACAGATTTAATTTTTGATTTGCATCGCACACTAAACAACACCTATGTAAAACGGAAGTACATACGGAACCCCCCTCCCCCGATAAAAAAGACAAAACAAACAATAGAGCAAATAAGAGAGAAACAATTGAATCTTTTTGCTTCTCCTGCATACTCAGAAATTCAAGTCATTGTTTCATGAACAGAATGTTTAAAGCTTTTAGACTGGCTAGCAGTATTATCATTGATAAAACATTAGTTTAATTAAGGTATCCGAATACGTCCGAAGCTGTGATTTTGCAAAAGCGTATAAATGGATAATATTTATGATATTTAGTGTCCCTTAGATTAGAAAATGCATATAGAATTGTTTTAAGAATAGTATTACAATAAAAAATGATTTAAGTACAATATTTTGACAAAAAATGAATATAGAATGACCCATTTTCAAGATATTCTCCTTTTGTAAGAAATGCTTTTATTATAATAATATTTTGTCTGTATATATCTCAGACCTCTGTACAGAGGCTGAACTAGAATTTTTGAAATATATAACTTAGAAGTGGATTTATATCCATATTTTACGACAACAGAGGGGAGAAATTTTAAGAAAAAAACGCCAATAACTATTTCAATGGGTTGTAACTCTGAATTTTTCAAAAATCATAGTTGAGCCTCTGTACAGAGGTCTCAGCTATATACAGGCAAAATATTATTATAATAGAAGCATTTTTTCACAAAAGGAGAACATTTTGAAAAAAAAGTTATTCTAAGTTAATTTTTTGCCGAAATATTGTATTTAAGTAATTTTTTTTTGTCAAAATATCCTTAAAACAATTTTATACATGTATTCTAATCTAAGTGATACTAAATATCATGAAAATTATCCATTTATGCGCCTTTTTAAAATCACGATTCCGAACGTAGTCGGATACCTTAAATATAGATTCTTCAACAATTAGAATGGATGGAGAATTCTTTATGAACATACAGTGAAACGTTCAACGCGAAAGCGCTTAAGACGAAATATCGGTTACCATGAAATAATAAAACCGTCCCTACAAACTATGTATTTCCATTAAGTTTTTGTCTTAACACGAAACGAAAATTGCTTAACACAAAAATATTTCCCTTCTGGGAATGAATAAAATACAAAAAACACCAGCCGGATTGGACTGTCCAATTGTATTATCGGAAGAATTTATTGCAGTAGATGATTGTAATGTGTGTACAGTCGCAATTATGACAGACAAAGCTCAAAAAATATTACTGTTGCAGATTTCAATGATGAAAATGGAGTGAAAAATGCAGCTCCTGTTCCCAAATCATCCAAAATGAGGAACGTCATGAAAAGTATACGCAGTTATAATAGATGCACATTCCAATAGTGAAACAAATAACAAAATGAGCAACATCGAACAATTTGTTGACAATTTGATGCTAAAAACAATGCAAAGAAAAATACCAGATTATTTTCCAAAAACTCAATAAATATTTTATTTTTCAAAAAAAATTAGAACATTTTTGTATTAAATTTCTTTAAGTTTTTGTTTCATTGTTTTTTATTAAATATATGCATATCTGCACATCTATGTAAAAAAAACTATAATAAACTAAATTTTGTTCATATATGGATTTTTTTCCCTTTGCAATATCCTTTAACACGAAATTCCTTTAATATGAAAAAATATTTCATTCCCTTCAGTTTCGTGTTAAGCGATTTTCATTGTATTTCTTCAACATCTGTTCCATTAAACTTAAATCGATTAAAAGTATATTTTAATGAAATTCTATAAGTCTTCGAATTAGGTATTACGTGATACTCAGGAGTACTGACCAACAGTGTCTCACCTGCACAAGTTCTGCTATCAATTGAGGTATAGCCACCATGTTTACTCGAAGGGAGTTGAAGAGAGTGATGGAAACGAAAGCAGTGCTTGGATCAAGAACGTTCTTCTCATCAATCAAAACAAATGTCACAAAGCTGCTGATGGCAATCTGCAATTCAAATTCCATTATCAGAACATATGTACCAATCATTGGCGTAGCTAGTCTCTTAAATGGGGCCTTATATGAAAATTACTTGAAGGCATTTTTCGGGGCCCCTTACTATTTTTTACTTACCCATGTTGGTGCCCCTATAACTTGGGGGCCCCATATCGTTGATACGGCGGTAGCTACGTCGCAGGGAAATGACGAAATTAGGAATTTCATCAATCCTTTGATCAATTGACGGGAGATGTTAAATTCACGTCTCTCTTCAATGTCATTTCCCTAATGAAAGTAAGGGATTTTATCAAATCCCTGAACTATTTCAGTGCAATGAACTAGTCAGGATTTACATTGGCAAAATGTTGTCAGGGGGGGGAGACATCTGGGGGGTCGAATCCTTGAACTTCCTAACCATACAGGTAGTACTATCCACCCCCTAAATATCAACTCCATATCTTTAAAAAAAATGGCACCATAGTATTAACATAGAGATTTATATTTTAGTGTGTAAGTTACTTAGAGGAAAGATGCTGCACATATAAAAAAATACCAGCCTAATTTTCGAATTATTTCTTAATTAGTTTCGAATAAATAATTTGTATTTTATTGACTATTGTTGGATTACTTACTTCTACATTTAATAATGCACCCTATTTGTTAAATAAACACTTTTAAACTCTTGACATTATTATTTCATCATTTCACTGAAACATATCAGGGATTTGTTCAAATCCCTTACTTTTATACGGGAAATAACCTTGAAGAGACGTTATTTTAACATCTTGCGTGAATCGATCATCTCCCTTAGGAAAAAATTCCTAAGTTCATCATTTTCCTGCGACAGCTACGCCCCTGGTGCCAATAATGATTAATTCAATAAAATTATTTTAAAGCCTTCTAATTAATGTTAAATAGACTCGATACATTTGATGTCATAGTCACATGATAATAGAGTTAAAAAATAGCCACGTGTTTCATTCGACTGAGTATTAAGGCTCCATTTTCAGATTTGCGTATCTACTATTATATAACAAAATGAAATACTGTACCCTACTAAATTACCAAAACAAATTTCTTCTGAAGTGTGAGTACTTTTGAAGTGAAACTTTTTTGCTCTCGAGAGTGGATGAGAAACTTGCCCACTTTTGCGTAACAGTGAAAAAGCTAACGGAAGAATTCTGCCCCCCCATTCCCCCGAATCGCCACCATGATGACAGGATAGCGAGTTGAGAGGAAAAGGGGAAACCGGGACACCACGTGACTTGCGTCATATCCGTGAAAAAGTTGAATGATTGCTCACTTCTCCGATTGGTCAACTTGCCCATCTTCTTATTGGGGTTCCTTATCCCCCAGAGCCGGGAACATTTATCAACGGTTGTATGAGATACAGTGACATTACGGTGTAGACAAAATAGCTCTCGCAGAAAAAGTGTTCTTTTTTTAAATATTTTCTTAGATTGTTTGCTACATTGCGATGTTTTCGGCGGTTAATTTGCTTTTTTGACTTTTATTTGTGTTGAATTATTATATTAATTCTAGTCAGAATGTCTAAATCAAATGCACAAATAGAGTTTCGTGAAAGAAAGAAGAAAAAAAAAACTAGCAGCAAGTCCAGTCAAAAAAGTGACAAAAAAATATTGCAAATTCATTAAGTGCTACAGCCAAATCTCCATCAGAGTGCATGAGAGAATATCGAGCACGGAAAAAAAAACCCACTGCAAAATACTCTCTTAATATTCAGTTTAAGGGATGGAAATGCTATTGAGACTCTTCTAATGACAGCACAAATTAATACGGACTTAGTGAACCACCCTGTGATATTAACTACAGAGCCCTCGACAAACCTAGTGCGTTTTGAAACTGATACATGTAAATCAATAATAAATTCTATCTTACATTACAAAGACTATGATTCCCATAAAAATGCTCACAAAGATTTTCAAAAGCGATTCGTTGATAATCGTTCATTTTATGATAGATTCTGGTTTAGAGATGATTTGAGAACGTCTGTTGCTGAGCACAAAAATATTTTACAAAATATTTTACCGGAAATTAGTTTAGAAGACACATTAAAGCATGCTACAATTACCGACTAAGTTTAAATAGGAAAAGTATATCGAATTTATCAAAATATAATGGTTTTTGTATGTCCAGAAATTATTTTCCAGGACATCTTTCTATTTTGGATTTGATATCATAAAGACTCATTTCGCCATGAATACCTTTCATGCATATTAGGCGGTTGAGACATGTATTCGGTCAAATTGGAATATTAGGGTAAAAATAATCAATGTTCCAACGTCGCCAAAGAAGTTTCACTTCAATCGCGTGACGTTCCACGCAACATTTTTTAACTATTTCATTTTCAATATTTTTTGTTTTTATCAAATACGCGGAGGATATTTACAGTTTTAAAAATAGTCTTAAATATTTTCTAAACATTTCAAATTTGAAGAATTTTAATGTTGCAAATATAGATAAACAGATCAGGGTACCACTTCTCTCTCTCTCTCTCTTTGACTATCCTAAACTCTGTGTAACTGATAAATAAGTATGCAGTTGATCACATACGTTTTTTTTGTTGTTGTTTGTTTTTGTTTTTTGTTTATTTTCAACAATTTAACAAGCACTATAGATAAAAATTTGAAACTGAACTGTCTTAGTAAAGAAATTTGATCTGTTAAATTTTATTGGAATAATACTTCAATCTTACATTTTGTCATCCATTTAGTAGGAATATAAAACAAATTTTAATTTACAGAAATATATATATAAGTATCATCATAACTTTGTTCATTTTATTTCCTAACTATGTGTATAATGTTAACATATATCTGTAACTTTTCTATGCTTCAGTCATTTGAATTTTTATTGTACTGTATGTTGAAAAATGTATCAACTTACAAGCATTTCAATTTTGCAGACTTGAAGAAACAAATTAGGGCACTACTTCTGGGACCTATTCTTAATGTTTTGTAATTGATGAGTAAGTATGCAGTTGATTTCATCTACATTTTTTTCTTTTATCTCTATATATAATTATTTTCACTAATTTAACAAGCATGACAGATAAGAATTTGAAACTGAATTGGTTCAGCAAAGTCAATTCATAAATATATAATGCAGTATGAAAAATATACAATATATTTTAATAATTTGTAAAATTCATTTTTCTTTATTTTTGCAAACATAAGGGGATAAATCTGTCCAATACTTATACTAATGGTACCGATCATACAGAAATTGAGAAGTAAGTATCTATTTTATATTCTTAAAATATACTGATTTCATTACCTTTTCCAATAATAGAAAAACCGTCATTATAAAAGAGAATTCCTAGTTATCAATTGTATTACATTACAGCAGACATTTTAAATTTCATGTCATTTTTATTTTACGTCTTTATAAGATGTAAAATTCAAAAGTAGTTACATATACATGCATAGTTATGTAAAATTAAAAAGAAATATTCTTTTCAGACCCCTTAACATATATAATTATAAAAGCCCTTAATATAATATTTTGTTTTAATAAATATATACTTATTTTATGCATATATACAAACACATTCATAAAAATGTTCAATATTTTATTTTTATTCTTTCATAAATTATATCATTACTGTATCCTAGTTTAAGTTATTCAGTTTATAAATTCTGACTATTAAGAGCAAAACCTAACATATTTTGCTTAGGTTATGTTCCTACATATCAGAAAATGAAGTGTAAGGAGACTTCTACAACAAATTATAAACAGTATTTAGCTAGTTTTAATGTATTACAATATTGATGAAGGTCTGTAAAGTGCATTTAAATCACTGGATCGCAACTGTAATAAGAAACTGAGATGGAGCTGTTTTAATTTTGATGGATTTACACCTTAATATGATTAATAACAAGTACTAGAAGCTAGAAGAAAAAATTTAAAGAAAAGATTAATGAACTGTATATTACATGCATATTTTTATTGACATAAATTTACAGTATCAGCAGGTGGAATGTAATATTTTTTTTAAAAGCAAAATTTGATTTGTATAAAACATGCATGAATAATGATTATTCACTTTCAACACAACCTGATACTAGTTTATTGTAAAAAAATATATAAGTAGAATTAAAAGGGTAAAAAAAAAGTTTTTTACAAATAGTTTGATATGTAAAATCGGGTTATAGGAATACTGTTCCCAGATGGAAACTTCACCTGGGCAAAAGTATTATTCAATTGGTGCAAACCATGCATAAATAATGAAGACTGCTCCCTTTCTCTCAACACAAAGTAAAATAATCAAACACACACAAATGTACCAAGTTTGAATCACATGATATAGAGGCAAATATTAACATGCGGTTGTGTGTAGTATGTTCAAAATAATTAAGAATTTAGATTTATCCTTAAATGAAAATGAATTTTAATTTTATAACACAATGAATTGCATGGAAATGGTTTATTTTAAAATAGTATGATTTATAACAATACATTGTGAAGCTTTTTAAACAGATACCTGTAATAAAATACTAAAATTTGACACTTTGATTGTCTGACTTGGTAAGTATCACATCTACAAATGTTAAAAAATTTTTTTTAGAAATCACTGTTGTAATGTTTGAAACAAACTATTTTGCTACAGGGGAACAAGCTAAATTGTTTTCGTGAAAATTTTTTCCATACAGGAATATGGAAAATTTTTGTTAGATACCTAGTTTAAATTAATAATTACAATTTATTTAACATACACATTTACTAACATTTAAATTTAATGGAACATGATTATGTTACAGGTCAAGCATGTGAAAATTTTATTTTCAATTAAGACATTTATAGCAATTTATTAAATGCATTTTTCATATTCTATTGAAATGCTATACATGACATTGCTTCATTATGTACATCTGAAGAGTATTTTTTTTTAAAAAAAGATGTATGCCAAAAGAGATTTATTTTCTTGTCAGTTTCAATCTTGACTGACCTAAATGTGATACATAAAGTTGAAACATTGTTATTGTATTCTAATTCTTGAAACAATTGATCTGTAGGAATTTCAAGATATAGTAGGATTTTTCCAAATACATGGTTATTTAGTAGCATTTCAAATATGCACAGTAATAAATATATATATGTATGCATAAAAGTATTTTTGCATAAAATATTCTTTCAAGATTAAATTAAAAATGTATCAGGTGTAAGTCAAACAAATATTGATTAAATTTAAACAAATAAAATAATGAATGGCATTAAAAAACCTAGATATCCTAACAATAACACTGAAATGGATTTTCTAAAACAACAAAAAGAAAACTTTACTTAAATATTAGAAAATAACAGTTAAATGAGGTTTTTTCCCCCATAATTAACAGAAATTTCCAAATAAAAAATATATTCAATGTTTCAAACTTTGTTAGGAAATAACTTTGTTCATACAAGGAACAAATGAATGCATTTCAGCAAATCTGCTGTGAAACACAACATTTTAGAATGTAAAAAAATATATATGTAAAGCAAAACCAACAAAAATGAAGCACAATATAAAATATCAGTAAATATCTATGCATAAAACTCGAATGAATGTGCACACTGGTTTTATTTCTTTACATTATGATTTATTTCTATACTGCACACTTCTGAAATACAATTGCATATTGTACATTATTTTTTTCCCTTTGTATTTATATGCTATATATGTTATGTATCATTCCACACAAACTTATAAAATACTATAAGAGAAACCCATAATGTTAAATATGTAAAAGATAATTTTGGATAAGAGTATAATATAAATTATCAATCTTCTGAACATTTGTTTTGAAATATATGTTAAAACTGAAACAAATGTTTTTAAATTTTCACTAAAGAATTATTTTTTGAGGACTGTGTACATAAAATATTAGAATTAGTTGATATGAAAGTGTGTTTGATTAATTATAAAGATGTATCCTTCGATGAAAATAAATATTATTTTTCCAACACAATGAACTGACTATAAATTGTATAGTATAATGTACCAATACATTGTGAAATCTTTTAAGATATTTGAAATGAATCTGTAATAAAATAACATTTACATCTGACTGTCTGACTTTACTTAATTATAATTCACAAATATTTGAAATTGTTTTTTTTAGAAATGACTGTCTTTAAAGATCAAAAAAGAAAAAAAATCTCTTTCCCTATTAAGTTGAAGAAAGGAATCATACTAAAACATGTTTTTAGAAATAATGATTAAATTTATTTTTTTATTCTTTATAACAAATTATTTCTTATGAGTTATTAAATTATATGTTGTAAATTGTGTAATAGTTTGAGATTTTTATGAGACGACTTTGGTTTTTTCTGAAGTACAAGTTAAAAATGTAATAAAAAAATTTCTTGAAGCCAGTGTACATAGAATATTAGTGTTTTGGCTCAACACAATAAACAACACTAGTAGTGGACTGTGATCTCTTTTAATTTCTCTACTCCGTACACTACCTCTCGGAGTTATTGTTACACATACACTGAAGTTTTATTTTTACAAGCAGCTAGAGGGCGCTGTTCATTAACAGAACTAACATACCGCCCCACATTGCACTGGTTTAACCATGCAATCATTGTTACTAAATTAACATTCATGTTTGTTACATCTAGAACACTTTACCCATTCAACACTTGACAATTCTCAAGAAATACAATTACATAAATCATTATATAAATGCAAGATTTCACAAATAACAATATATATATATATATATATATATATATATATATATATATATATATATATATATATATATATATATATTATACAAATACAAAATCACTTTACTAACAATGAGCAAATTTACACACCACCAATAGTAGACTAAATGAAAAATTCAAATTATATTTAAGGATCTTCCATTGGGGTATTGGATACTGAATTGACTAATGGAATGGATAACAATGACGATCGACACCCTATGGAAAATGAACCGCCTTTACCTCAAGATGACTCCCGCCCCGGAACTCCACACCTCACCATCTGTGAGCAAATGAAGATACTGGCAAGAAACATCAAATACTACACTATCACCATCGAGAACATCAAGGCTAACATGAGATCCCTCAAGCTTCATGGATTAAACGACGAAGACTGCCATATCATGAAAGAACACCTCCAAAGACTCGACAACTACACCGCCCTCAACGCACTAACGGTAAGTGAGTTTTCCTCTCTTCCCAGCTGTGATAACCCCGCTTGTGCAGAACACCACACTCCTTTAAATACTCCCACCAAAAATAATGATAACGAATCTCCTACTCTACCGAAAACTGCCTCACTCAAAAGAAAAGACAATGAATCTGAATTTGCTTCCCCACCCAACCGTAAACTTTCTAAAAACCAAAATACTCCACTGGCTACTGATCAAAATTTTAAAATCAATCTCTCCAACAAATTCAACGCCCTCGAAATTCATGACTCTGAAATCGATCCCGTAGAAGGAACCTCGACCGCAACGTCTGTCAACAATGCTAACGCTGTAAATAACAAGAAAAAACCCACAACCAATGCCACCGTTAATAAATCAGCCGATCTCACGAAGAACCTCCCCCCACCAGTAATGCTAAAAATAAGTTTAGACTTCCGAGAGCAAATGAGAGTGATAAACAACTTCATGCCAAAAATTCGTAGCAAAATGACCGGAGAATATTTTAAATTATATTGCGACACACACGATCAATACCATGAACTTCTTGCATTTCTCAAAAAATCCAATATCAATTCTACTCTATTAAACTTAAAGCAGAAAGACCTATCAAGGTAGTAATTAAAGGACTACCCAAAAAAGCAAAACCTGAAGATATCGAAAAAGACCTAATCGATCTGGGATTCACCGTTGATCGGGTTTCCCAGCTAATTGGAAAAATAACTAATCAACCACTCCCAGTATTCTTGGTATCCTTACCAAGAAACATGACCAACGCTAATATTTTTAAGCTAGATAAACTTTCATTTTTAAACATTACAGTAGAGGGCTACGATAGCAAAGGGGTGACCCAATGCTATAAATGCCAACAATTCAATCACACGGCAAGCAATTGCCATATAAAACCTAAATGTCTTAAATGTGGGGAACCCCATCAAACTAGTGAATGCGAGATCGATAGGGTCGAAACTATGTACTGCGTGAATTGTGAAGCATATGGCCACATGGCCAATTACTCAAATTGTCCACTATACCCCAAACCACGCAAAGGAGCAACAATAAAACCAAATTACACTACAATAGTTAACAGTCTAGTCCGCCCAAACGTATCTTTTGCGCAAGCAGCAGCCCAACAGGAAAAGAATAAGAATACCGCTCCCACCCCCCAACAGATGGCACCACGAATCGGTCAGGTTCCTACTACAATAACAGCACAAACTCAGGCCGCAACAACTCACATTGCAAAGCAACAAAAAACCAGTAATGCTAAAAACGAATGTATGGGTCTCATAACCCAAACACTAACTCAAACTATTCAAGCTCTATCACTACTTGTTCAACAAATTAATAGTATAGACTTCTCATCTAACACCCCTCAACCATCCAATGCCAATAAAAATAAATCTCAACGAAAGAAGGAAATACGCGCCTTAGTAGAGGCTCTTCTAGATGACTACGATGAATAGACACCAAATAAGCGGCCTGAGTTTGTGTTCTTGGAACGCAAATGGCCTACTAAGCAAAATCTCAGAATTAAAAATTTTTATAGAGAAGTACGATCCCGACATCTTACTAATCCAAGAAACACGTTTGAGACCCACCCTCAACATAAACATTTCAAATTATACATGTTACAGGAACGACCGCATCTCGAACGGAACTACTCCTACTCTCGGTGGTACAATAATTTTTATTAAAAAAATCTATTCCGCATTTCTCCCCCCCCATCCCCCACTCTGCATCATATAGAAGCTACCACCGTAACTATTACTCCCCCGATTATTAGCAACTTCTCAATTACTTGTATTTATATTCCCCTAGATCTGATAAAAACTTATTCACTGTTGATATTGAGGCTCTCATTCAGGCCAACAGTAACTGTGTGATTTTTGGCGATTTTAACGCCACACACAGTGCATGGAATTGCTCCAAAAAACTCTCCCAGAGGCATTCGATTAAAAGACTTTACTGACGACAATAACCTAGAAATTGCTTTTCCCAACTCTCCAACCAGATATGGATACAACTCCTCGAATACTCTTGATTTCGCAATAATTAGTAACTTCAACTACCCCTACAATATTGTATCCATAAACGACCTTTCGTCAGACCACAACCCTGTCATGTTAAACTTTAATATTGCTACCCCCATCCATAAAGATAATCCTAGAGCAATTACCACCTGTTGGTCTGCTTTCAGAAAAAATCTCAAAAATGAAATTAAACTCTTCGACTATGCTAAAATCAACAGTGAATCTACGTTAGAAGAAAAAGTAGCAAAGTTCGCGGATGCGGTTAGCTCCGCCCACAACTTAGCTTCCAAGCCAATTAAAAACACCCGACACAGCTACACGCCACAACACATCAACTATCTAATAACTTGTAAAAAATAGGGCCAGGAAATTATACCAACAGACACTAAATCCACTACACAAAACTGAAGCCAACAGACTTCAAAAATTAATTAAAAAAGAAATCAGGATACACGCACAAAACACTTGGAACGCCAAACTCGAATCACTTGAAACCCAAGATAACAGTCTCTGGCGCATGCAAAAATACTTTCGCAAAAAACGCTCAGACATTCCAAATTTAACCGGACCCAATGGCATCGCTAGCAACGATGAACAGAAGGCCAACTTAATTGCAAACACTTTCATAGACAATTACACGGAAAATAAAAGACCAGGGAAGCACACTACCAACATAGACTCTGACGTCACTAATACACTAACAAGATTTTTCTCTACTCCACCTTCATCTCCTATCTCTCCCACAGACCCAGACGAGATCTGTGACTATATGAAAAAACTAAAAAACTCCAAAGCACCTGGAATCGATAATATCACCAATAAAATGATTAAAAACTTTCCTTTTAAAATTATCTTAATCTTTACCTACATTATTAATAAAATTTTATTACTCAGGCACCTTCCAACTAAATGGAAAGTTGCAATTGTTTTTCCAATTCACAAGCCTGGAAAAAACAAAAATTCTCCAGATGCCTACCGGCCAATCTCTCTATTATCTTCGCTCAGCAAAATTGCTGAGCACATAATTTTAAATAGAATCAAAAATCACATCTATAGCACTAACTTTTTAAACCCTAACCAGTTTGGATTCACTCAACAACTTTCTACTTACCACCCGCTACTCCGATTAACGGAAAAAATTTCCTCAGGATTTCAGAGAGGCAGGACCACTGGTGCTGTCTTCCTGGATATCCAAAAGGCATTTGACCGTGTCTGGATAGACGGACTCATTTATAAACTTATTACGTATAATTTTCCACCTGCTATTATTCATATTCTGTACTCATACCTCACTAACAGGAAATACAAAGTCAGAGTGAACGACACGCTCTCAATTACACACCGCGTCAACATTGGGGTAACACAGGGTTCCCTTTTAGGACCTGTGTTATTCAACATTTACGTTAATGATATACCTTCACACCCACGCACTATGATTAATCTATATGCTGATGACACTGTGATCTCAGCCACTTACAAAAATACAAAATCAGTCACAATTGCACTAAACAAACACCTGGCCCTACTCGAAAAATACTTCAATGACTGGAAAATTAAAATCAACGTGGATAAAACCGTTGCGGTGTTATTCACTAAAGCTCGCAAACCAATTGCGCCGCCTACTCTATATTCCTCACCACTACGCTGGTCTCAAACAACCAAGTACCTTGGAATTACTTTTGACAAAACCCTCACATGGAAGCCTCATATTCTTTATGCGCGCGATAAATTCCGGATCGCATTAAAGAAACTCTACCCCTTAATTTGCCGGAATTCCAATATGTATCTATACAATAAGGTACTTCTCTATACGGCCGTTTTGCGTCCAATTCTGAGCTACGGATGTCCCATATGGGGCTACGCAGCTAACACAAACATAAAAATCCTAGAAACTGCACAAAATTCTATCATCCGATGTATCGTAAGAGCATGCAGATACAACTCAAACGAAAATATTTACAGAGCCATCAAAATACCTCCTTTTAAAAAACATATACAAGACTTAGCCAAAAATTTTTATGACAATCTCCCCAACATCAATAATACCAACATCATCAATCTAGAAAATTACACCCCTCTGGATACTCAAAAAAGACCTAGGAGAATTCTCCTAGACTCCTACAATCCGCCTTAATTTATTTAAATGTTCATTCACCAATCGGCGAATGAACCCCCTCTTACTAAATTTTAATCTACTTTTCTCTAAATTTTCATTAAACTCTAATTTACTCTAAACTCCCATCAATCCTATATTCAATGCATCTATCAGGAAATATTCAATCTTTCCCCACTACTTTCTGCACAACCTTCGGCACAGCCATTAGAGAGGATTCTCACTTTCTGCTAACATCCAATAGAAGTGCCCTCTTTCACACAACTGGATCGACAACGACAGAAAGGCCATCCATCAAGACTGACAGCCCGCTCCTCTACGAGATGACGTCACTCCTCCGGACAAGCGCTTCACCTCCGATGTCACCCCATCAATCATCATGCTCCAACCACACTGCTAAGGAAAGCACGGCTCCTCGCGAGCCACAACGAACTCTCAAGACTCTCTACTATTTCACCCAAGACAGCAAACGAACTCATGATTAAACATTTTGAACATTTCGGACAATAGATTTTTAAGAACAATAGTGAACTATAGTTACATTATGTGCATTAGAATTTCCAACTACCACTTTTTAATGATTCAACTACTTTCGATATGGGACGGCGGATTTCATAAAATCCAGTTTCCCAAAGACCCCCCAACTTCTTCCATTGGGGTAATTATAAAATCCAGTTTCCCAAAGACCCCCCCCAACTTCTTCTTCTACCATTGGGGTAAACACAAATTTTTGATATGGCTCTTTTAAATGTACTATACTGAGTTTTAATTTTAACAACACGAACTTTTTTATCTTCACCATAATACAATTCTACGATTCTACCTAATGCCCATTTATAGGTTGGTAAATTTTCTTCAATTATTAAAACCAAGTCTCCAATTTTAACGTTATTTTTTTCAAACATCCATTTTCCCCTCTGTTGTAATTGATTCAAGTAATTACGACTCTAAAATTTCCACATTAATTGAACTATCTTAGTTATTTTTTGCCACCTTTTGAGATTACTCTCTTTACATTTTGTCAAATTAGGCTCTACTAGCGAATTTAAGGACTTATTAATTAAAAAAATGGGCTGGTGTAAGCACTTGGAAATCATCATCATTGTTTGATAGGGGGCAAAGCGGTCGAGAATTTAAAATTCCCTCAATTTGTACAGTGACCGTAAGTAGTTCCTCGTATGTTAAATTAATTCCAATCACAACTTTTTTTAAGTGATATTTACATGAATTTATGGCCGCTGTCCAAAGACCTCCAAAATTGGGCGACCTCGCGGGAATAAATTTCCACTCTATTCCTTCTGCTCTAATTTTTTGTCTGGGTTTCTGACAATTTCAAGGTGTTTTTTAATTTCATTGCTAGCTCCGACGAAATTTTTACCGTTGTCCGAAAACAGTTTTGCACATTTGCCTCTTCGAGCCATGAACCTTTTCAACGCGGCAATGAATGCTTGGGATGTTAAATCTGATACTAACTCAATATGTACCGCTTTAAACCAGTGTTTCTCAAACTGTGGGGCGCGGGGGCGCGAGCATATCGAAAATAAAAGATTTAAAAAATTTATTTACTAGAATGAAGTAAAACAAAATACTTTCTGACATAATAAAAAATATACACATTTACACGGAAATAATTAGTATATATTATCTGCGAATTTACATCATCAAAAATAAAAGCTTCTACTTCAAAACCTCATTTTTTAGCTAACTTTGATACTATAACCAAATAAAAAACGTTTTATTTGATTTGCTGTAATCCCATGATGAGAGATTTTTTTTATTACGTTTTCTTTTCAAAGCAAAAATGCTACTCTTTCAGAGGAAAGACAAAACCCAGACCCATAATCAAAAAAATTTTTAGGAAGATAAAAAGTTCATCACTGTTATATATTATTGCCATCAGCTCTAGGCAGCAGAATGTATTTGCTGCGGTTTGACCTTCGAGCTTGTACGGTTAGTTACGTCCCTGCTCTTATGTATTTGTTTTTTCATTTAGGGAAGTTTGAAGGATTACTAAGCCAAGCATAATGAAAAACGTTTTACATAATTTTTTAGAACATTCATATTGTACTAAATACACTTTTAATCCGTTAGCGGTCACGCCGAGCACAGAGTGCACGAAATCGGTAATTCTGGCAAAACTGTTTCATTGTTACCAATGGCCCTGACACTATCCTCCTGTTTGGCAATCTTAACGTGAACTAAAATATATTTGTCACATATCTCCCTCTTTTTTGGGAGTGACAGTCGTTTTTTTACGATCTTAAGGTACTTGTTTTGTCTGAGTTTCCGGTGTAATAACTTTTTTTCCGAAATATTTTCTGTGTCCTTGAAAGTAGGTGAGTGTATTTTCTCTTAATTAAATTATTCACTGGAATTACCATTTTTATTGTGTACTATAAAAATAATTATAAAAAAAGATTGGGGTGACTCACAATAACCCCGCTCGACCATTAGTATCGAGTGCGCGCCTGCTCCAGGGTTAAAACATGTTGAAGTCTTTTCGCTTTAAATATTAAAAATAATACAATTATTCTTCATCAGAATTTTATTTATTGTTCATTATTCAACATCAATTCTAAATGCTAATTCTTTGAGGCTTGAAATTACAGTTCGCTTAAAACTAATTATAGTTTGAGCAATCATTTAAAAAAAATCATTTTACATTTTTGTAAACATTGTCGCACACTTGGCTTAACTCTCCTTAGAATTAAGCGATTATATCAATAATGTTTTATTTTCTTATAAATGAACTTGTGCAAATAGCAGGTACTTCAGCCGGTATACTTTTAATGTATCAGTGCTGCACAGAGTATTTTATAACTATTCAATTAATACTAAATTAAGAACAAGTTTAATAAGTATTAGCGACCTCTTTGGGCTTGTCTTACAGAACAAAGTTTTTCAAAGGAATGCTTATTATTAGAAATTGACCCTCTGAGTTCTTTTTCTACATTTAGCTGATATCTATATTTTGTCTTCTAAGCAACCACCGCATTTTGCAATATGTTACAATTTAAAAATTAGAGAAAGAAAAATAACACAATAATTATCCTATTACTTAATTTTTTTTTTGCTTAAAAGTAACATATACAAAATTTAATACTTATGTCATGAATTTGTACGGTTTATAATAAAGATTGTTGCTTTAGCGCCAAATTGCATTATTATTGCATTCAGTACATTATTAATGTATAAGGGGAGGCCGCAATAAAAATTAAGATTGAAAGGGGGGGGGGTCGCCAGTATTGAAAGTTTGAGAAGCACTGTCTTTAAACACAAAACACACAAAAATACAAATATACACTTTAAACAAATTTCCTTTACGTTGTCCTTTATTTTTAATGTAAAAAGGACCAGAGAAATCTACTCCTGAACAATTAAATGGATAATCAATAATAAGTCTCTCTTTTGGCAAATTGCCCATAATTCGAGTTGACACAACTGGTTTCGCTTTAAAACATACAATGCATTTATATACCATTTTTCTGCAAATTGACCTACCATTCAACGGCCAAAATTTTTTCCGAATATGATTCAGTAGAGATACAGTTGCCACATGTAAATATTTCTTATGAAAATATTCTATTATTATTAAAGTTAATTTATTATTTTTTGGTAAAATTATCTGGTGCTTTTTATTAAAATTTAACTCTAAATTACACAATCGTCCTCCTACTCTTAAGACACCGTTGTCATCTAAAAAGGGATTCAATGCCTTTAACTTGCTGTTTGGTAGCACACTTCCCTTACTTTTAAGATGGTTAATATCACTGGAAAATTCTTGCTCTTGCACTTTTTTTTACCAGAAATGTTTCAGCTTTCTCAAATTCTTTTGTTGTGAGTGGACCAGCTACTCTATTTTTATCTTTTAAATTTTCCACGAGCCTGAAAATAAAACTTAATACACGTAAAAGAGTTATATAATTATTGCTTAGATTAAGAAGGTCGTTTAAAAAATCATTAACATGAATATTAAGCACCGATTGAAAGTTTTCAATTTATTCATTAACACAGTTTTTCAGTTCTGAATTATATTCATCTAGTTTCTCACTACAGTTTATAGTTCGATTGGGATAGTCATCA
The DNA here is from genome assembly GCA_019973935.1 of Trichonephila clavipes. Lineage (NCBI taxonomy): Eukaryota > Metazoa > Arthropoda > Arachnida > Araneae > Nephilidae > Trichonephila > Trichonephila clavipes. The sequence goes on from BMAU01017266.1 coordinate 172,467, forward strand.
CCTGAAAGAAATGTTGGTCCATTAAACCATAAGTTTTGTTTCAAAAGCATATCAGGATCGACTCTTCGGGAGACTAAGTCTGCGGGATTTTGATCAGATGGTACGTGTCTCCATAACTGATTAGGATAGAGTTCTTGTATCTTGGCAACCCTATTTTGAACAAAGGTCTTTAAGTCCATCGGTTCTTTTCGAAGCCACGCCAAGACGATCATCGAATCCGACCAAAGATATAATTCAGCAGTTTCAAGTTGTAAAGCAGCTACAACTCTATTCACAAGTTTTGCCAATACACTGCAGCACACAATTCAAGTCTGGGAATTGTCAGGCTTTTAATAGGCGCTACTCTCTATTTGCTTGTGATTAACCGAACAAAAGTTTCACTCTTCAAATTTTTAGATTTGCAGTAAACTTCTGCAAAGTAGCACTGCTCGGAGGCATCAGCAAAGCCATGGATCTGAATAACTTCTGGAAAAGCGACAAGAATACGCCTTGGTGTCTCTATATTGTTGATATTCTCTAGGGATACTAGGAATTGATGCCATTCTCGATATTCTTCAGTTGGCAGAAGGTCATTCCATTCCAATTTGCTTCTCCACAAACGCTGGAGGAAAATCTTTGGTTTGGAAAATACTGGTGCCATCAGTCCGACAGGATCAAAGATCTTGGCAATAGTAGACAAGACGTCTCTTTTTGTATAAGAACTGTCCAAACAGACTTTCACTTTAATCAAAAGGCAATCTAGGTTCGGCTTCCACGACACCCCTAACGTTTTCGTCTCTGTTAAAGTTGCAAAATTGTAATTCTGTTCGGGATCTGGTGACAATTTCTCGTGATTGGCGCAAAGTTTATGCAACTCCATTCCAGCACTTTTCAAAATTCCTTTTAATTGTTGTCTGAGAACAATTGCCTCCTCTAACATTGCAGCACCACAAAGGACATCGTCCATATATAAGTTGTTCCGTAAAACGGAAGCTGCTGTTGGGAAGTTAGCCTCTTCAGCCATCGACAATTGGGTTCAAGTTCTCTGTGCTAAGTAGGGAGCACTTACAGTGCCATAGGTAACAGTCGAAAGTTCGTAAATTTTGGGTGATTCATATTCACTTTCACACTAAATGATTCTCTGTAGATTACTCTGTTTAGCTATAATTAATATAGTTCGATACATCATTTTAATGTCTGCTGTAAATGCATACGTGTAAGCTCTGAACCTGAGCATTTGCGCATATAGGTCCTCTTGTATCACTCCTCCATTATATTGAATGTCATTTAAAAATATTCCATTATCAGTTAACGAAGAGCAGTTAAAGACAACTCTAAATTTTGTTGTGGACTTTTCTGGACGATAAATTCCATGGTGGGTAGCGTTATATGTGATTTCGGGTTCAGTTTCGTTAGTCACTTCCTTCATGTGACCCAGTCTTTCATAATCTCTTAAAAATTCACGATATAAATTTATGTAATTTTCATCTCTAGCTAAGCGATTCCACAGCGATCGAAGTCGTTTGAGGGCTATGTCTTTCGAATTACCCAAACACGAGGGTTCCTTTTTTAAGGGCATAGATACTACATATTTACCTTTTTTAGTTCTAAAATGTGTATTCGCGTAATGTTTCTAACAAATTAGCCTTTCTTTATTTTTCACTATTGGTTTCGCTACCTCCTCTAATTTCCAAAATTTTTCTACAGTTTTATTCAAGTCCTCATCACGAATCAAACCACAGTGAACCTTAGTTTCATTTATTGAATCTAAATTACCCGTTACTATATAACCAAATACGCTGTTGACTAACAGTAATTGCGAATCTTTTATTTTAGTTCTTTCCGGTTTTAATAACTCATAAAATATGTTTGCACCTAAATAAATCAATTTTGCTGGGAACATTAAAATTAGAATCCGCTAATTCCTCAAAATTAGAAAAATCAGAATTTATCCCTAATGCTTTCTGCGGAATAAAATCAGTGATTTTTTTTACTACGAGCATATCCAACTCCCTTTCGAAAGATTTATTTTGATTAGAAATCGCCACTTTAACACACCCATTGACAACCATACATGCATCATTTAAACACGAGATTAATGTATTCATTCTTTCGGTCTTAAGTTGTAATTTATTCGCGTACTCATTTGAAATTAGACATGTTTGACTTCCCGAGTCTAACAAGGCCCTAAATGTCTACCATTCTGATGATTTATCTTTCACAAGAATTAAAGTAGTACTCAAAAGGCATTTGTTTTTAAAACATGCCGTTGCCTCAATTCGTGTTTTGTCTACTTTCGGAACGAAAGATTCAGCATTTACCCTCAAGGCGAATGGTGATTCATCCTGGTTAACATCTGTCGTCGTCTCCAGGGGGAAGAAAGAATTATTTTTCAGTTCTCTGGGATAAAGTAATAATTTATTATGCGGTTTAGAGCAGAAACAATTTTTTGATCGACATCTTATAACGCTGCATTGAGGTGAAAAACATTTAAAACAAAGTCTATTATTTTTAACAAATTCTTCTCTTTCATTTACCGAAATCATTTTAAATTGTGGACAAAATTGTAAAGCGTGAACTTCATTATTTTTACACAATACACATTTATAATTTTTTAACTCGGATAAAAATACATTCGATGCATCTCGCGGTATTTTAGTATTAAATTTGTTTTGTTTATTATAACTAAAACGCTTGGCATTTTCACAAAAGGGCTTAGAAAATGTCTCATTTTTAATTTTGCCTTTCGATGACAAATATATATCGCACTCACGCCCTAACTCATGTGGGTTAAAATATTTCTCTCCCTGTTTTATGCTCATGTGAGACAATAATTCTCTATCGAGCGTGCTCATTATTTTATCCGATACAATTAACTCACACAATGATTTAAAATCATTCACATTGCGCAGCTGACAATAATACTCAAATGTCGCGCATAATCGTGATGCAAATTGTACATAACTCTCTGATCTTATTTTTTGCGCTTTCTGAAATCTATTATAGCATTCTTGCGGTGTGGGAGAAAATTCTTTTAATTCTACATCGTTAAGCTCTTACTATAATTATTTAATTCTTTTTCGGAAACATGAACTAGTAAATTATTAACTCTTTCACCTAGAATATTTAAAAGAATTTCGCCTTTTAATTGTTCGGGAACCTCTTTTATTTTGAATGCTTTTTCAAGCGACTGGAAAAATAAATTATATTACTCCACTCTTTGAGGTACGGATATTGTTAAAATTTTCACGGACTTTAACAAAGTCTCAACATTAATATTGGCGGCAGTTTCAAGAACACTCCGATTTCGAATATCGGAATTTTGAGGTAAATTCTTCTGGATATTTGCAAGCTCTAATTGTTTTTGCAATTGCGCTAATTTAATTCGTTCAAACTCTAATTTAGTTTCATTATCCAATCTCTTATTTTTAATTTCCGCCAAAGCATAATCGATTGCAGATTGAACTAACTCTTTATCCTTTTTGTAAACGTCACTATTTACAATTAAGCTTTTTAAGTCAACGATTTTTGCTCCTTCTGGTACAGTTAAATTTAACTCCTCTGCAACGATTTTTAGCTCGTCTTTCTTTAATTTATTTAAAGACATATTTATGAATTAAGGCCACTAATAGAAGGATCAATTAATTGCACCTACCTCCTCAGATCGCTGTTTCACACCGCTAGCTAGAGTTTCGGTTTCGCAATCGGTCTCTATTCACACTTTGGCCATCCCTTTTTTCTCTGTGAATTTTGATAATCCAACGGTTTCACAAATACACATATCCATAAGATCGTTTAACACCGGCTCGTACTGACCATGTTTTGGCTCAACACAATAAACAACACTAGTAGTGGACTGTGATCTCTTTTAATTTCTTTACTCGTACACTACCTCTCGAAGTTATTGTTACACATACACTGAAGTTTTATTTTTACAAACAGCTAGTGTACGCTGTTCATTAATAGAACTAACAATTGGTATATAGTTAACATGAAACTTTTTGTTTTAGGAATTACCATTTATGAGATTTTTTTTTCTTTACAAGTGTATATATTATGTTGACATTGTTATATCAATTATATGTATATTTTTACATATATAATTTAATTCTGATATTTGTAGGCAACTTTGAATTTTAATTAAATTTTTTTCAATTAGTATGCATTATTAATCTCTCCTTTTTATATAATTATTTATTACTTCATGACTTGTCAATTAAATTTTTATTTCCAAACAGATTATATTCAAACAGTTATTGATATTTATTATAAAACTACAAAGTGATTCCAACTCATTAAAAGTAAAGGCAATTATTTTCATCCTATAATGCAGTAATAATACTAAACTATTGAAAACATATAAGGAAATGTTTCTATTATTTTTAAATATTGATTGATAATTTATAATAATTATTATACAATATTGAGATTCATCGTTGGAAAGGTGAACTAATTTTAAGAAATTCAATTTAATTATTCTTTGCTTTTATTGTATATTGGTAACCACATACAAATTGAAAAAATAATATGATTTATGAATAAACTTGAACAATTTTAAAATGTTTACTTCTTGAAGTAACAATAAAACTTTCTTCATTTGAAACTGTCATTCATGACAGAATTTTTATATTCTTCGGTGTAATATTAGAGCAAGTTAAATTTTTTTTAGTATAAACGAACGCTATAAACAAAGATTAAATCTAATACTGTTAACAAAAACTGTATGTATATTTAATTACTATACGAAAAGAAGACTAGAAAATATTTAGAGAACTAAAAAAAATGTAAAGAATATAAAACTAAAATGTCAGTAAAATCGACCGTTACACAACCACAAGTGTAAAACGATCAGTTGAACATTTATTCGATTTTTGCACTAGATGTAGAAATTAAAGCGGTTTATATTCAAAATTAAAATGGATAAAATATGCAACAAAAAATACATTTACAATAGTTTAAGCTAGATTTGTTGAAACTTCAAGTGCAGTGGCGCTGCAATCGCTTGTTTAAAATACATATGAATGTACGTTTTAGTCTCTGTCTTGTCCTGAATATAGGTAGTAATCGTCGTAGGTGTATTTTTTTCTTACTGCTAAGCCCTATCTTCATTCAAAGAGACAAGGGCTCTTATTAATTGGCAAGATCACAATCGGCACGGCAACATTCTTATTTAGATTTGTAAATTTTTACAAAATTATTAAATAAATTAAGTGGTAAAATGTTCTACAAAATATAAAAACATTATTAAAGCAGATATTTTCCCAAGAATATAGAATTTCCCCTCTCTTACTTCGTTAGCTTATGCGAGATAATAAGTTTTAGACATGAATATACATTTTACACTGAATATATATGATTATAGTTGTTACGACACCGCATGTGCAGAGGGCGCTCGTAGTTCTCTTTCTGTACATTTTCTCAGTCTGCTTGTAAAACATCCACGGAGCGGATACACCTACCGTCGCTCAAATAACAAAGGCAGTTTCGGACAAAAGTTTGAGGTCCATTGGCTCAATGGTCGAAAAACTAAAATAGTGAAAAGATTCACTAAACTTAAATTTTCAAAATAAAATGTTTTGCTAGTAAAAAATTTCAACGTGACAAGAAAAATCTTAACTCTATTAAAAAAATTTTAAACCTTACTTAAGAGCTTGCAATTTTACTACACAACTCTTTACTTCTTGATTTCTCTTTGGCCCATTCAACAATTATTTTTGCCGTCTGTATTTGGTCCAAAAATTCTTGTTCTATGTATAATATGGCCATGTTCAATTTTTCTTCTCTCCTATAGTACTTCTTAAACACTTTTTGATGCATTCGATATCGGTAAAATATTTTCAAAACTATCTCTATATGAGGGAAAATATCTTTATACAGGATTTCTTTTGTAACTCGATTAATTTCTAGTGGGAACTTCATTGTATCTTTGTTTTCTATTAAAATTAGTAAAAATTAATCCAATTCATATCGTAAAAATTAGAAGATTCAATACAATTCTTCTAAGTTTCCTTTTATGTTTGGGTAGCTTTCTTTTTCATAAAATATAGTATTATTATAATGGTAACGGTTATACATTTACGTGGAACCTTAGAGAAACTCTATTATCCACTCATCAGAATAAATGTAAAGAGAACAATTTGTTGAAGTACATAAATATTAGAAGGCATTTCACATTAAATGCAGCGCAACAACGCTGGTGGTAGGGTGGGTTTTTAAACCACTCTCCCAGTTGATTTAGTTTCTTTTTCGCTTTCATAGGAAAACGAAGAGACAATGACGTCACATCTCCATGACAGCAAAGCGCATCTTTCAAACGTCTACCGCATCTCGACGGAACGAGGAGAGAAAAGGGTTTCTTTAATAACAAGGATTAAGAGAATAATACTTTTAAGTCCGTTACACGATACCTCTAAGATAACTGCGTGCGGTTATTGAAATTAAGTTTTAAGTAACCACTTGGAAGAAAGTAAGAACAGGCAGAGGAGTTTAAAATAAGATCATGAGGGGTGAAGTTGCCATACTAAACGTGATCAAAAACTTACATGGTGCAGGGGGGGAGGGATAATTAGAGTGAGTGAAGTCTTGCAAAAGAAAACTACTATAACAATAAAACTCAATTTTTTTTTAAATATGTATTTAAGCAGCTTATGCCGTAATTTTCTTCTAAAACAGGGGTGGGCATTAAGTCGATCGCGATCGAACTGGTGGACCGACAAGACATTTTGAGGTGACCGACTTTAACTAATACCTAAGATGCGCATATTAACAGAAATATATTTATGGAACACCGGCGCCAGTTGGAGTGGATAATCGACTTTTCACAATCCATGCGGCTATGCGTAGATCACACATTTTCCATTACTGGGAGCTCACTAAGGCTCCCTTCACAGCAAACGACTCCGATTCTTTCACCATCAAACTTATCTGATCGACCAGGATTACGCTAACACATTCTCTGTGATTATGGGGGGGTATGCGATCAACACGATGCCAGCATGAGAAATGTACTACCCCTCACACGCCGACTAGAGGGGAAAATGAATGTTAGTCTGCTGCTTTTACTACAACACGGGATTAGATTCTTTAGTTTACGTTCTGGTGCCACGATGGCGTGGCACCAGCAGTGAACGTGTTAAATACATCTGCCGGTTACAGATTCATTAGCTCCTTTTTGTTTGTAGCTTTGAAACGATCACGCTCCGTGATCTAGCAATCGTTCGTAGTTATTCAAACATTCAATTTGAAGATTTTATTTTTCTTATGTGTGGCTTTTTTAGTAAAAATTGTAGTCTGTCACATATTAAAAAACACATATAATATCGGAAACAAGTATTAAAAAAAGAAAAACCTATAATTTTAATACAGAGTGGGAAGAACAGTTTTGCTTTACGATGGTAAATGGAAAATGAGTGTGCTGTGTATGCCATGAAAGTGTGGCACTTCCAAAAAAGGGAAGGCTGAAAGATATTTCAAAACTATGTGGGGAAGTTTTGATACACGTTTTCCTTTACAAAGCGAATTGCGTAAGCAAAAATTAAAAGAATTTAAATCGCAATTAATCAGACAACAGTTATCTTTTTTTAAACCCAATACTTTATCTAAAGATCGAACTGTTGCATCTCTTCGTGTTAGTCATCTGTTAGCAAAACATAGGAAACCTTTCGTAGCTGGAGAAATAATAATAAAAAAAAGTGTTTCTGAAAGCCAGAGTGACTGATTAATTGATTCATTCATGAATAAAACAAATTATTTCCGCGATTAAAGATATTCAACTTTCGCGTAGAACTATCACACGCCGCATAGAAATGAGGAATTCTGATCTGGCTGATCGGCTGACTAAAGATATCACAAACTGCATTTGCTTCTCTTTGCAGTTTGATGAATCTGTGAACGTGATTGATATTTCTCAACCTTGTATCTTCGTAAGAATGGTTTTTAAGGATATGAGTATAAAAGAAGAATTATTGACAATATTATCCCTAAAGAAGAAAACACGAGGCGAAGATGCATACAACGCCTTCAAAAAATACATAAAGAGAAAAATATTCCAATCTATATAGTTGTATTGACGACAACTGATGGGACACCATCAATGACCGGCTCAGTCAATGGATTTTTGGCTATGAGTGAGTGAATATCAACCCTCCAAGCGTTCCACACGGAAAATTCCGTCATTGTAGGGATGCTTACAAAATGCACTGCACGGGTTTTTTGCCTTCAAGTAACATTCTCAAAAGCGGTTGAGCCGTACTTTTCTGAAATCCTTTCCCCCTTTTAAAGGTTTAACATCTTGAAAGATAATTAGGGACTGTGGAAGCCACACAGCAGGACACTGATAGGAAGTTTTATGGCTCGCAGGGAATCCCGTGTTTTCACCTTGGAGCAATCGTAAAAAACCGGGGAAGAATTCCTTTAGACCCCAGGAAGTGTTTGTTTGCTAGCTTGTATTTTAAAAGTTTCCAAAAGTCCCAACGCATAAGTAAAATATGTTACAATTCCCTTTTGGTTTCATATTAATTTGAAACTGTAACAAGTTGGGGCGTGTCAGGGCAATCTGCTATTTTATATAGTTAGACAAATTATCTTTTTTAAAAAATATTCTTTCGCTTCATTTTTCTTATCTTAATCAATGCTTTCAGTTTTTGAAACATGATTATTTCATTATAAGATGCAAAAACAAAAATTTATAAAACACCAAAAACTTTAAAATTTGAAACCTTTTAAACTTTTCAACCACTAAAAATGAATAAATTTAAACTTTATCAAATAATTTAAAACATTTTCTTACACTATGATAAAAGTAATAACGAAAAAAAGAAACTAATGTTAAGATCTATTAGTTTTCGTTTTTTTTAGATGTCAAAGCCTAAGTTTTCAGGGAAGTTTACGTACAGTGCCTAGTTATATATTGTTAAAATACACCGAATTATATTTGAATTTTAAGTGCTTGAACTTCAGTTTACATCAAAGACAATATGAAAGATTTTCCCACATTTTTTTTATAACTTGAATGTTTGAATAAATGGTAATCAAAAATATACGGAAACATTTACAGTAGACATTTATGCATATAAATAAACATAAAATAAATTTTAAATTCGAGCTATTCAAAAACATTCGAATTATTATTCAAAAATATCTACTTATGCAAAATACCTCAACATTTATCTTTTTTTAAGGCTAACTGAATAAGTAATTAAAATCTGAATATATTTTGAAATCTCGACCGTATAAAGCTAGAAATTTTATGTTAGAAAGTCCATTTGAAATTTCGAAAAAAAATGTATCGCGCAGTTAAAAATTATTTACCATAAATTTTAGCAATTCTTTGAGTATAATATAAATTTCAAATTTTTTACTATATAGCTTCTTTTTAGTATTTTTTAATATATTTCGAAAATTTCCTACAATTCGGTTGAAAACTGGATGTTAAGAGCAAAAAATATACTAAAAAAATTGATGAATATACAAGAAAGTTTTACATAGAAGTAAAACTGAGAAGTTAAACCGTAGGAATGGAAAAGTTTGAGTATATTTGAAGTAGTTTTCGAAATATTTATTTTAAAAGTCAGAAAATTTGTGTGCGTATAATAATATACTTAATATTAATTAAATGGTTAAAATAATATGTTAATAATAGTCATGTAATCGTTTAAAGACGCATTCATATTGTAATGACTTTGCACAACACTGAGTTACAACTATTTATTTTTAACACGCAATCAGAATTTATAACAACACAAAGAATTAGAAATAGGATGGGTAGCTTTCATCACAGATTCCCTACCGAGTCGGGAGAGTTCGATGGCTCCAAATTCGGATTCCGCAAACTTCGCGGTTTTCCTAGTTCGTTTCGCGGAAGGCACCTCACCAGGGCTCCCTCAAGAAATCAGTCTCTTCGCGGGAGGAGCTTCACTTCGGCTCCCTCTAAAAAAACTCGTATCGCTGCGAGGGGCTCACACCAGTACCCTCCGAAACACAATCTTTTTTCGCTACCAGGGGCTTCAACACAGCACCCTCCAAAACGCCAATCCCCCTGTGGCTCTCTCACACTCCCCTTATATATCCACTTCCCTCTCATCTCATCCGTTCTCATTATCCTCTGATGTTTTGCCCTTTTTCCGCTCCTATCGGAGTCGGCTCTTTGAACGGTTGTCCCTCAGCCGATCCCATCGGTTCCGACGCCTTCCAGCTCTAGCCCCTTGGGCGTTGATGTCTGGGTACACATTGTGTGTTTCCAGACGCGCTGTCGTCACCGGATCAGGAGCAAGCAAAACACATTGTTGCTGTGTCTTTTTGTGACGCCGAGGACCAAGTTCCGAAATTCCATCCCAGGAATTAATGAAGAGACTGGAATTTCCGTAACGTTTGTCGGCAAGGGCGAGGTGTATCCGTAGTAATTGGGGAGAAGTGATCGGCTTCGTCACAATATACTAATAAAAATTATAATGGTCATTGATGCGAATGTCAAGAATTTTATGTAATTTTAAATTCAGATATTAAGATATTAATGTAGAAAATATAAAGCGACCATCACACATGCATGAAAAATGCAGTCTGCTATAAAATGATCTTGACAAAGAAAATACGGCATTTTCACTTACTATGGCAGAGCCGGCTTAGTCAGGGGCGATCTGGGAAAACAGAGAGGGAACCGCGGATTTAATGGATGCCGCTCAAGCTTTTAAAGTGGAAAAAACAGGAAAAAAAAACAGAAAGTGAGCACGTTTTCTTACTCTCCTATTCAAAAATGAATACAGGATGCTTTTTTCTGGTTCAAATCGCAATACCAATATATATATATATATATATATATATATATTTAATTTTTTAAAAATGACAGAAAAATAAATTTTGTTTGAAGAAAATATAATTATTTTTCAACTTTTAACGCACCATTTATTTCATTTTTTCCTTTTTTTTTACCCCTCAATTTGTTTTATTTTTACACTGCGACTGAATATATAGGGGAAACGACGAGTTGCACTACAGCTTTCATACAAGATTGCACTAGGCAACTTAACAACTAGCTGTAAACGATTGATCTCTTAGTTCTCACTTGACAAAGAGACCAAACTAAGTCATAAAATTGTCCCCGTTCGACCTCCCAAGTTTTAAAAGGGGGAAAGGAAAGAAGTCTGTTGCATTTTTAAAGCGAACGGCAAATTAAGAGTAAACGCTTTTGGAATAAATTTTCAGGAGTAAGCAAACCACCCGGAGGGTTAACGTCGCACTGTTCAGCTACACTAGGGCTTTTGGCGACGGTCCACGTAATTTTGAACTATGATCAAGTGACGTGGACGACACCTGAGCTGTACCCACCTCTCCTAACTACCACACCACACCAACGGGAGGACGTTCCAGCTCTCGACAGATTTCACGTGCATCACTGCCCTACATGGCGGGTCTTCAGTGGTACTGGGTTCGAACTCGTGACAAGGCCAGCCACGATCCTATGTCTTGACCACTCGGCTACCCGGTCACGCTATATGTACGAGAGACGATGACTTTCCGCATTTCCTTTCTTATCATTGCTTTATTCACCAACAGGCTCTGTGTTGCAAAATTCTGAATATGCGTCATGTAATGGGAATCTGCATGAAAACCGTGAATTCAATTCGAGGAAGAAGTCTTCAGATAAGAATGTTTCGAGCCCAACTAGAAGAAAACTAATCTGATTACGAGGAATTGTTAAATCATGCTTGATGTCCGTTGGCTAAGTCGGAGTATATTTTTACAAAGATTCAGGGACCTACTACAAGAGGTAATTTTTTTTTTGGAATCAAAAGATGAAATGTACATCGAACTTAGTGATAAAATTTGGTTGATGGATTTAGCTTTTGTTGTTGATATAACTAGCCATCTTAGTGAATTGAACTTACAATTGCAAGGAAAAAATCAAACAATAGTAGATTTGATAGGATATGTTAATACTTTCCAAAATAAATTATAGCTATTATCTTCCAAGCTAATGAAGAATGAAATAAAACATTTTAAAAATATTTCTGACGAGTTGTCGAAAAACGGGGGTACATTAAATAAAGAGAAATATTATGATGAAATACTAAAACTTCCCTCAGAATTTGAGAGACGTTTCAAGAATTCACTTAACTAGAATCAATTGTGTTACCTTCATGTGTTACCCATTTGGCAATATTTATGTGGAAGACATAACCAAAAATATAAATTATATATTCTCTTTATCTCTTGAGGAAAACGAAGTTCTTATCTTTCAAAATGACAATTTTAAAAGCATGTAGCTAAGAACCTAAGATGAACACAGAACTAAGAATCTAATGGACATAGAAAAATTTCCTAATTTAAAAAAAGTTGCATTCCATTTAACACCGTTCTTTGGCTCTACATGCCTTTGTGAATCAGCATTTTCAACGATGAATATAATTAAGAATGCATGTCGGTCTCGTCTCACTATCACTCCCGTCAGACGACTACTTAGAATCCAGTGCAAGTTTAGCAGTCAGTAACTATATACAGCGATATTCAAGTTTGACAGCCAGTATGCGGACTAAGTCCTCTACTAACTATAACTGTTAGAACTAACTTAAGGTGAAAATGACTTTTTTTATGTATTTTGAATAGTTTGATAGTTAGTGAATTTTGTGGCTATTGCGCAAATGTTTGTATCTTGCATTTTACTTACAACGTGGCGTAAAAAGAGTTTAAGTTTTCTTTACTGTAATTATGTAAATAAGTTCATATTCCGTATTAAGGAATAGCTGAAGTAACGAGCTCTTGGCAATGAGTTATTTTTAAAAAATATTATTCTTGATATAACAGCTGGATTGTAAGGAGACTATTTTTTTTAAGTGTCTAAAAAGAATTTTGTAAAATATTTCTCATTGTGTGTGTTACATACTATGTTTGAAAAGACTCAAATATAAATCTCTCTCTCTCTTGCTCAAATATAATCCTTTAAAATATATATTCTCTGTGCTTTTCCAAATATCTTAATATTTTTACATGAAAAAAAAAGCTTATTAGAGAGAGAGAAATAGTTTATTTATACAACTTCTCTAAATGAGGAGGAAAACACAAAGTGGGGGAGGGAGGGAACTCTAACGATGTCAGCAAATTCGAAGGCCAAACACATGATCAGCAAATATTTTTTGCTGCCTCGATAAAGAGTGAATAGTGTCTTCCTCTTCTTTTTGCAATTTCAATAATAACAGTGATGAATTTTTTATCTCCCTAGAATTGTATTAGATTCTAGGTCTGAGTTGTTTTGTCTCTGTGAGAGTTTTTTTCGAGCAAATGGTTATGCTATGCAGATGGAAGCAAGCTATAAACAGCGCTGAAGTATTCTGATATTCATGTGATACTTTAGCCCTTAGTTTAATTTACTTTTGGGCCGACAAACACCTTGAATAATAAACATTGTAGACCCTTCTTTTAGTTCATGACTCCTACGTCACTGGGTGGACCGCAACACTTTGAAAAAAATAAGAAGTAGACCGTAGCCTGGAAAAGTCCCCCTGATCTAAAACAAAATTATTTTAACTTTGTGCTTAGAATGCATACACGTGGCGCCATCTGTAGCCATTATATTTAAGCTTGCCAAACAAGGCGTCAGAAAATTCTAGAACTAAGGATCTATGTATTTTTCGCAATTTTAAAATTTTCTAGACAATAAATGACATTTCTACATTTCATGGTGAATTTATATGAGTAATTTACGTTCTCAGCAAAAGTTTTACACCTATATAATGTGATTTCATTGTGCCAAAGTTGTTATTACGTTTTCAGTACATGTGGAAGTCCCCCTTAATTTTGCGCTATAATCTCTGGTAAAAAAATACAGTTAAGTGATCAATAACACAGCTCCAGAAATGTCAGCTCTTCGGGATTCTCCTGTTTTTTCCCTATCGCATATGAAAAAATGAATTGATTACGAAAATTTTTCTTCTTTCAAAACTCATAACCAACTTCTTTACTTTCGCCAAAAATATTTTTCTCTTTTGCTGCCTGCGGGCTTGTCCAGCCTCCTCTTCAAACCAGAGATCTGATAAATCAGTTGCTCTAGGCTCCATTTTTAACACGCTTTTATAAGTTTCACTTGTATGCAATGGAATCTTTGAACTCGATTTCTACCCACTTAAAAAGGTCAGATTAATTCGAAAATTTGTCAAGGGTCGATGACAATACAATTATTTCATAATTTTGCTCCATTGTCCTGATCAGGGCAATAAGGAATACGATTCATAGATTTGGTGATAAATTCCATATACCACTTCCATATTTGGCGACTTATTGCATAAACCATTTTCAGATTTGGTGACTAATTCCATGTGCCCTTTCCAGATGTGGCGACAAATTCCAAACTTAGCGACTAAAAGATTAAGGTGCAATCTTAAAACCGCAAATAGACTTCTGGTTAATACAAATAATACAAAAAAAGTGTTCTTTATGAGAGAAAGGGTAGGATGGGTGCGTTACCATAATATAAGTCTAGTTTTTCTGAAAAAAAAAGACTCGCGCATGTGAAAAAAAACTTATATTCTAACTACTAAATATTTTTTTATATTTATAAAGCAACACGTTTATAAGTGATGATACGAATTAAAATTTTAGCAATGCATTAAAAAGGTTATAAATTTATGTTCTAACTTCTAAATATATATTTTTTAATTTTGATAAAATAATACGTTTAGAGGTGATGATACGAATTAACATTATAGCGATACGTTTAAACGGTCAACAAATATACGATTGTCATTTAATATTTCTGCTTACACATTTTTATTAGTTAAACCTGTATCTATAGAGACGGAATCTTTGAAATACAACGATATGAAATTTATCCGAGGTCCCGTAAACGGAGAGAATAAATACCCTTCAGACCCGATAATTAATATACATTGAAGAGAAAGACTAATTCCAGCAGCCACGTAATTTCGGCTCCAAATATCAAACTCAAGGATAAAAATTCATTAAAGAATAAATGATAGTATTAAAGACTAAAAAAATAGGCATTTTTTGTACATCGAACTGAAAAAAATGAAAAATAAATTATTGTTTAAAGAAAACCCTATAAAAAAACACGCTTTTACAGTGAATCGAACTAAAAAGTAAAAAAAAAAAAAAAATTCTTAATATAAGAATAAAAGGATTAACAAGAAAATTTATGTCATTGGGGTAAAAGCGTGGGGTGTGCTTTTACCCCATTTTTACACTAATTCAGCATTTCGGAATAGAACTAGTAAGAAATTATAACAATTAATATAGAGCACCCCACGCTTTTACCCCAATGACATAAATTTTCTTGTTAATCCTTTTATATTAAGAATTATTTTTTTATTTTTAGTTCAATTTACTATAAAAGCGTGTTTTCTAGTTTTTTTAAAACTATATTCCAAATTCATTTTTGAAATTTTGAATATAATTTTCTAGAGATTTTTTGTAGACTAGATGCTTTTAATAATTCGCATGCAGTTTTTGCAATGATTTGCTAGTAGCATTTATTCTCTATAATATGGCATTCCCAATAATGGTCATTAGGGAAGTTTCATATTTATCGACATGTTCTAAAGGTGAAGCTGCCTCCATTATTATGGTCCTTTTTTCCTCATTCGTATCACGGATATAAACCAGGGCTGCTTTTACTAAAAGTTTGCTTTTACTACTTAGGCTGCTACAGGGCTGCTTTTACTACTTAGTTTGCTTTCAACTATATATATACATACATATATATATATATATATATATATATATATATATATATATATATATATATATATATATATATATATATATAATATATATATATAATATATATATATAATATATATATATATATATATATATATATATATATATATATATATATATATATATATATCTTTTATCACATAACTTCGTCTTGTTTCATTTATCTTCATTAATAAAATACACTGAAGGTAATAAAAATTCCCATCACTATGAAAGGAGTTGTGCTATTTCAATGAAATTTGGTAGGAATGTTTATACACTTGAAAGATAGATTTGATTAAAATTTCGCTCTAGGTGCTTAAGTGTGGCATTGTGAGTGAGTGAGTGAGTGAATGTGTGATTTTATGGTGCAAGAGCCAAATCTGGTTATACTGCGCCAAACATTTGTGAAAATCTGTGATCTAGACGGGAAAAGAAAGAAAGAATAAATTGAATTACAAGGAGGGTCGAAAATAGAGAAGGATCAATAGGGCACCCCAGGTTCATCTGCAATGATGGATGTTTATTGATTAAAAGGCCAGGTCAGCGCCTGCAAACAACCTTTCTGCGACTAGACATATTGGACCTGCACTTAGAATTAAGGTCTGGCGCGAGCAATCTTCTTCCATTGCAGGAGCATTCTCGAAGTAAACTCACACTCGTATGTCAGTCTAGTGCCTCAAACTGTTGTAGTGCCATCTATAAACATCATTCAACGGGTGTTTTGCAACTGGATAACGTACGCCCTCATACCCTGTTGTAACCCAACGTGCTTTATAGAGTATCAAAGTGTTACCTTGGCCTACTAGGTCACCAGATATTTCCCCAATCGAGCACTAAGGGGACATCATTGTACGGTAACGATAGCATCATCCACAAAAAGAATTAAACAATTTTATGTTGACCGACCAAGAGTAAAAGGCATGCAATTCCATCTCGCAAACTGATATCCGGTACTTTTTTAACACACTGTATGCGTGTTTGTGTGCTTGCATTTAAAATTCTGGTGGTTACACCGGTTTTTAATGTGTGCCATCATTTCACACTTGAAATGGCTCGTTTAGCTTTTACATTAACCTGTGAACTTGACACTTTAATCAATTAAATATGTTACCTAGACAAAAGTAATGCCGAAGTTTCATTTATCTACAATAATTTTCTCTTGGCGTTGAATGCTACACGATTCAAATCAGAAAAAATTATCAGGGTTGCAATATCGGTTTAATACTTCTATCGTGAGAATAACGTGCCCTCTGCGCAAAGAGGCTGCGCCGCTCTTTGCAGCGCTGAAATTGAAACTAAACACAAATTCCTTTAAAACTTGTTTATTTTACTTTAAAAAATAATAATCAATAACCTTGAATAACAATGCTTACTATAATGATTTATTTGTGGATCCTAGAAAACGAGTTATCTCGTTCCTCACGATGAAAGTGTTAAGATTTTTTTTGTTGCACATTGAATTCATAACTAGAATCTATCAAGTTTGATGCCCTTGACGGCCGCTTAATCCGCCTTTGTCAGCAAACAAACATTTTAAAATATACAGGCCACGCTCTTTGCTTGAGCTGTCAAGTTAAACATAACAATTCAAAGTCTGCTCATAAACATACATTTCTAGAACTACCACATCATTTGTGGTTAAAATCAGAGCGCTATCGTCCACACCCAAAAGTATTTCTGGAAAGGTTTTACAGTCAATTAAAAGACTGAAACATGGCCGAATGTAATTGAAAAGATTTATTATTAGTTATTTAACTTTAAAAAATGAGATGTTCGTTAATATTTCACTTAAAGTGGAGTTTAAATAAGCCAAAAATATGTTTTTTAAAAAGCCTTAAATATGGCAGGGAAAAAAAAACCACAGCAATATTAGAATAAAGAATTACTGAGAAAGATTTCGTTTTACAATTGTCGTTAGCAATTGATAATTTTTGTTAATGGTTATGTGGCGGAAAATGTTGTAGTAGTTTAAAATTTTTTTTAAAAATACATTGGCTTAAAATTGATTCAAAGTTTTATGAATTGTCTTTTCTACCCCCAATGTATCACTGAACTTCTGCATGCGGAAGAATATTGAAGAAAAAATTTTTCATTAGTATAATTATGAAATTATAGTGTAGTATTTTTTATCAGAGTGGAGATGAAAGTTCAAGTTACCTTTTTTTTTTTACAGTGGCGTAGCTAGCTCTGAGGGGGCCCTGTATCAAAATTCCTTCGGGGTTCTTTCTTAGATATGGGAGCCCTATTAGTGAGAGTGTAGTTACACATGTTGGGGCTCCTGTAGCTTAGGGGCCCCGTATCATTGATATGGCTAATACGGCGGTAGCTACGCCCCTGTTAACTTATGATTTCCTTTCAGATAAGTTATGACTTTATTTACATTACATCCGCTCTATCATCTACTTCTCGTAACTAGATGGAGAGAGGAGCGCTAGCTTAAGAGTCGACCTATTCAATTAACCACAGTTGAAAAATTACGAGGTATGTCCCATTAACCCTCGCGTTAATCAGATTGCGACGTAAATTAAAATCAAATAAAATCTAGTGTAACTTCTAGTACTGAAAGCGTTGATTACTCAATTCCTACTATTAGCTCACACTCTCTATTTATTTATTTATCTTTGTGAAATTTTCAATTGTTAATAAAATACATTTCAAAGTGCTCAATTGAGCTGAAATTTTATATACATGATTATTTTGGATGACACAGTACAATAATACAATAATAACTAATAAAAATTCATTGATTAAAACTAATTATTTAAAAAACTACAAATACAGCCACGTTGGCATCATTTTTGGCGACTTAGCAACCCTACTGGCGACTTGTGTCGAAACTTGGAAAGGTTTTTTCTCACGTTTTAAAGCATTCAGTAGAACTGAAATTTATATACACGATTGTTATGGATGACAGTACGATACTTTAATGATAATGAATAAAATTGAATTACCACTTAATGTTGCGATTGTATCCTATGTATATACATATTTATATTAATTGTAACTATTTAATAGAAAGTTGCTAAAATAAAATTTTTCTTTGTTGATTTAAGTAGGAATTGACTTAGAATTTTTTTTATACATTACTTGTTTTTAAACATAACTGAGCGTGAACATATGAAATTTATATTAAATTACACAAGTTTTATAGCAGAATGGGAAAATTCAATAAAATCAATGAAGGATTTCAGAGTAAAATACTTAATACGAGAAAGATTATTATATTTCGTTTTAAGTTTCTTATAATAACATGATTCAACCGTTTTACTATAAGTGGTTCATTTGACTTTTATTTCTTGCTGTCTCATACCGAACGCTTCTGAAAAAGTAATTTTTTTTAATATTTCATAAGAAAAACTGCACCCCTAATTTAACTCAATAATTTTCTTTAGTGCTTCTCAACTTTTACGCTGCTAGATGTAGTTTCAGTTATTTGGTCAACTACTCCTAATCCACTTTTAAGCAATTGGGCTCCCTGCTGTTTGCTAAGTAATAGAACTATGTAGAGGCAACTACAACTCAAAGCTTTTCCTCAGTTGGGTGACAGTTCTTTACTCAGATTCAATTAGTTCTTGTCGACTAAGAATCACATAACAAAAGGCAGTAGAGTAGAAATAAAAAAAAATTACTTAACATAGCAACCATATAACAATGGTTATTTGACTGACGTTAAGTGAAAAGGTAAAACGTCCACTTCTGTACAACTCCACAGGAATAAAAGAAGTATGTACAAATCCGATAATGGAATCCGTTCTTATTGTCCTGCATTACATTCAAATACGAAAGGAAAAAACGGTAGAAAAATAAAGATATTCATTATGCGAAAACTTTCTATAAACTGCTTTTCAATAAGAAACCACTTAACCACGATAATAGTTTACTTTACGACTTTCAAATAAATGTTATTAAACGTAAATTCCGCCAATGTATTCATGTCAGCGACAGTGAAATGAAAAATTACATCCCTATTAATGTTTAAAGTAGCTTTAAAAAAAGATGAAAGACATTTACCTCGCGATTTTAATGCCATTTTTCCAAATCAAAATATTTTGAGGTGAAAGTTTCCATTTATTTTTTTAAATTGAAACATTTATTATTGTTACTTTGACTGATTAAAAACTTATAAAAGTTTTATCTAATATTTTTTATACAATTTTTATTGTAGAAATTTAAAGGACCAGATTTGGCGCAGGCCGACACGCTGCTTTCAATATGAGTCTGCGGTTAGACAAATGGTTTACTCCAGTAGCATAGCGTGGGCTTTTGCCACCTGGGGCCGACCGGAAATTTGTCACCTCTCTATTTTAATTATTAGTGAAAAAATTTAATAAAAGTAAAAAAAACAGCTTTAAGTTTTTTTATGGATTCAAAATGCACTTAATATGTGTTTTTTCATAGTAATATCAATAGGTCAATATCAATATGTATGTCATGTTAAATTGCCAGAATAGCTAAATTTGTTAGCCTTAACGTGGACATAGTTTATCTGAGATACTTTTTGATTAATTTTAGCTTATATATATAGAGCAGCTTCTCTCGCAACTGACATTCCCGAATGCAGATGTTAAAAAAGTTCTCAACATTATGACAATGCTTGGTAAGCCATCGTCAAATCTGGACTCAATAATATATTTTAATAAACCCAGAGAGACGGACCTAATGAGTTCTTTTTTACAGCCTGGGTCTGTTGCAGCCACGAAAACTTGTAGACGTATGCGCTCCAGTTCGAAATCTTCTTTATTAATGTCTTGAGGAGCTTGATCAAAGTTAAGTTTGTCCATGCTCAAAATCACTTCAGGCCATAAAAAAGCATAGTTTTGTGGTAGATTCCGAAACTTTTGGAATCTTTCTTCAACTTCAGCAGTTACTCTGTCTATTGAAGAAAACGTTGTACGCCTCAAGTCATCATCGTACGAACATCTCTGAATAGGCGTTTTCCTTTGGGCATCTGGACAGTAAAACAGTCCTCAATCCCATGTCTTGACAAGACTTTGATGCGGGGCATGACGAAAGTGGGTTTTTTCATTCAGCTTGGTGGCATGACGGCGATTGGTTGGACGATGAAATCTGGGAGGCGTGGCTAACGTGCTTCATCTGGATGGTAAGTATTCGGGGTTTTTTAGCAGGACTGAGAGCTTAGAGGCTACTCTCTGGTTGGATGCTGGTTAAAGTGAACATTGACTCCAATTGGCTGCCCCGGGGGCTGGGAACTGAACATCTTTACTTCCGTCGCCAAATATATACTTCCTCCCGATTCGTCTTGGGGATACTACAGAAATTTCAAGCTCTTTACATTAACTTTTAGCACAAAATTAAAGCGTCATCGTGAATTTCTCTCGTTTTGCTTCTAATACGGTCTATAAAGCTCGTATTTGTTTAGCACATTAACGTATATTTAGTCCCTCTGTATGCAAATAACTTTGAGCATCTTTGACTTCAATCAGTACCGGTTGCCAGAAGCCTAAGTAACATAAAAATGAATGCGATTGAATAGTGACTAATAAACTTCCAGCATCTGTGCGTGCATTAAAGCTTTCACTCGCTTTCGTCAGTTTCGTCACACAGGCACGATTTGGAGTTTGAAATGCTTTTTGAATTTAAATATTGCGGTGCTTGCCGCCGGCCGGGGCCATGGCCTCTTCTGCACCCCCACGCTACACCACTGGTTTGCTCACTGGAAGGCAGGGATTAACGCAAAAGAAGGCATGATGCTTGATTTGAAAAGGAACATTTCCCAATATAACATGAACGAATAAAAAATATAGGCATTGAAGTATTTATAATACATATAACGTCCAAATTTATCTACGTGTCTCATTCTAATTTCCGTATAAATGTTTTTTTTTAAACTCGAAACCTATACTATAACCTACATTTAGAAATTAGATGATGTCAGCCAAAAGGTACAACTATTAGAGTGTTTTTAAAGGGAAAGAGTAGTGAAAAAGCTTGAAAATTGTTGGGTTACACTATAGACTTATTTTCTTCATCTCCGGTAACACCGACATAATGTCATTTCTGATCCGTCGAAGTCATGAGCGTTATATTAGTCGCAATAAAAAGCAAAACGAGGATATTGAGAATGTAATTTCTGAGCCTCGACGATGTCACGATGACGAGGATGTCACCTGACCTGACACTCCTTTCTCCAAAGTACCCTAACACGCCAATCAGAGTACTTTGAGTTCGAGAAATTTAACGTTCATCATGTCCAGTGTGGGAAACGTACACTCCACAACCCCTCATTACGTTGGGGGGGACTAGGGAGCCCAAAGTCTGACTGACGCCAAGTTCATACCCCTTGGAAGATCCGGGAGGTCTGCGGTAGCCCAGTGGTTAAGGTATCAGATCATGGCAGGTATGTCATGAGTTAGAGCCCAGTACCACTGAAGACTCTCCATGTAGGGCAGCGATGTACACAAATCTGTCGAGAGCTCAAGCATTCTCCCATTGGTGTGGTGCGGTAGTTAGGACAGGTGGATTCCAGCTCGGGTGTCGCCCTCGTCACTTAACCATGGTTCAAAATTACGAGGTCCGTCGCCGAAAGCCTTCGTGTAGCTAAACCAAGGATAGCGAACCAGTGGCACGCGTGTTTTTAAGGGCACGTGGTACAATATTTTGGGCACGCAGGTGATCAAAACGGTTTGCATTTTATTTCAAAATAACTAAGTTCACTATGAAGTATTACGAACAAACTCGAGTGATCGGTTGCGAGGTGGCGGTGAGCACTCTTGTTTGTTGTTGTCTTGCCTTACTTAGGTCGTGGACTACAGTTGCTTATAATGCAAAATTTGTCTACACATAGCATAGTCAATTTTGTTGACGCATCTGTATTTTAAAATGTGCGTTATATTTACAACTTTTAACTATTATTTAATATGGCTAGCACAGCAAAAGAACAAAAAGTGTAAGTTAATAAGTGTAACAGAGAATTTCAAACTTAGTGAACCTATAAACATGGCATTATTAGTAAAGGAGACAAAGTGGCATGTGTTTTATGTATTGAAACAGTATACGCAGAATATCGTCTGTAAAACGGCATTTTAAAACAAATCACAAATCCTCTTGTCAACCACAGAAAAAATAGTTAACTGCTTAGAAATTATTTGGTAGACGACTCCAATTCAGTATGCATTCTACTAAAAGTAACATCTTACAATCCTGATATAAGTTATTTGTCGTCCTATCTGCAACAACAGAAGTCACACTAATGTTACTTACAACTATACAGCAACATTTACAACAATACAGTACAAAAAGTATTTTTTCTTGTAAATAAAGAGTTTTCAGTTGCTGGTATTTAGTTTTTTTAATTATTTTTCTAATAATCGTAAGTCAAAATAATCTGGCGGCACATCTATACCCCGGTATACACTTCTTTAGAAAAAATGGCACATTGATCCACAAGGGTTCACCATCCCTGAGCTAAACAGTGCGATATTAATATTCACTCCCTCCCTCACTCACTTGGAAGATCTGGTTTGGGGCACAAATCGGACTTTTCAGGGGGCCCTAATATTCTCCGTTAAGCCACTGACCATGTCCCTCTACAATGAGGGTCTTCAGTGGCACCATGACACGAACCAGTGACTCAGTGGCACCATGACACGAACCAGTGACTCAGTGGCACCATGACACGAATCAGTGACTCAGTGGCACCATGACACGAACCAGTGACTCAGTGGCACCATGACACGAACCAGTGACTCAGTGGCACCATGACACGAACCAGTGACTCAGTGGCACCATGACACGAACCAGTGACTCAGTGGCACCATGACACGAACCAGTGACTCAATGGCACCATGATACGAACCAGTGACTCAGTGGCACCATGACACGAATCAGTGACTCAGTGGCACCATGACACGAACCAGTGACTCAGGGGCGTGATTATAACTACTAGGATACCTTAGATTTGTTAAATAGCTTGGCTAAAGAAAAATTTGACCCCGAAAAGCTTCGCTTAAGAAATGTTTCATTTTTTATTTATGAATAAATAATCATACCAATTTGTCGAACAATTTTGGTGAAATAAAACATTATACATGTCAATTTTTTACGATAATAAATGTATGTTAAAAAGTTTTCTTAATGCATTTAAATTCCGTTCTCATATGGGATATAACGTAGGAAAACAAAATAAGATAAAATTCGCTTACTGAAATATATAGCTTAGAAGTGGGTTTATTCATATTTTACGACAACAGAGGGGAGCAATTTTAAGAAAAAAAAAAACGCGAATAATTATTTCAATGGATGGTAACTCTAAAAATAATGCGAATTTTTCCAAAATTCTAGTTGAGCCTCTGTAGAGAGTTCTGAGCTATACACAGACAAAATATTATTATAATAGAACAATTTTTCACAAAAGAAGAACATTTGGAAAAAAGATTATTCTAAGTTAATTTTTGCCAAAATATTGTATTTAAATAAATTTTTTTGTCAAAATCTCCTTAAAACAATTTTATGCATATATTCTAATCTAACTGACACTAAATATCATGAAAATTATCCATTTATGCACTTTTGAAAATCTCGGTTCCGAACATAGTCGGATACCTTAAAAAATTTAAAATAAATTAGTAAACTAATGTAAAAACAAATCACCAAGAAAAGTGCAGATGTCCAAATGAAAACAATAGATCCATTGATAAAAGCCAATTTTCTGAGGGTAACTGCTTCTTTTTCTCGTATACGATTGATACTTTTCAAAAAAGGAATTTCCCAAGCGAATAACTTTAAAACCTGAAAGACAGATAGGATACAGATTGAATGAATTCTTTTTAAGGAGATAAAAGTTATTAGAAAATTACAATGAATTGCTAAAAATGTTTTCAAACAAAATTTCTTTTTAAACTCTTTATAAAGAATAAATTCTTTCGAAAAATTGAGCATTTTCAACTTTATCAACAATTATATATTATCTTTACTTTCAAGCTTATAAATTTTTTAAAAAAATTAAGAAAGTAGATCACCAGTCATATACGATGCTTAAAATAGTTCTGTTAAAAGAAGTATAGCTTTTTTCAATTCTTACTATTAGTTCATTCTATTCCTGTATATATATATATATATATATGTGTGTGTGTGTGTAATAATTCCCTCTAGTATCCTTTTTATTAACTCTTTGTACTAATATTTAAAATAACTTTAACTCTTTGGTTTAAAATTAACATTGTAATCTTAATCGTAACCGGCTAGTCCGAAATCCCTGTCCCACCCATTCTATTCAATCAGAACTACTATTACGTAATCCTCACGCGCTTGCACTGCTGGTATAAAAGCAAAACTCTTGTGCAATCACCCTCTTTTTGTCTACCTGCCTTCATCATGTAATCTGCCGGCTGCAACGCGTTCTATGTGTCTTTGTCTGTGTTTGTGCTATTATGATGTTGCTTCTTGTTATGTGTAATGCCGTCCTTACGGGATCTTTATGTTTTCCCGGATGTGAATAAAAAGGAATAACGATTTACATGAGTGCCTCTTCGATAAATAATACCGTAATCGACCACGCTCCATGTAACACAGAAAATCGCATCACCGGCCACGCCATACCTTTGGTTCACCATTGTTTAAATCAACCACTCGCCACGTTTTACAATTAGTTTTAACCACTCTCCAGAAATATTATAAAAATATGTCATATATGTATATATCATGGTCAAATTTTCAATTTTTAATAAAATATTTGCTATCCACCCATTCAAGTTCAAATACATTTTTTTTAAAACTTGTAGGGAAAGACACTTGATGTTAATACAGTTTTTTTTCAAATATTAATTTATTAATTAAATTTTATTTTTTAATTTTAAATTTATTCTGCGTTATTTCTGTCGAAGTAACAAATAGTTGCAACAGATGACACCAGTACGTTTTTTAAAGAAGTAGGAATTGACTTAAAAAATTATATTACTTGTTATTTTATAGGTAAAAAATACCTTTTTTTATTATTCGGATGTTTTACGGAGAAAACTGTTCTTCAGTTTTGATGTTATCGAGAATTACATACCTTACAAGTGTCCTATATGTGAAACCTTGGTTAAGCGGCATACATCAATGCGACAGTCCAGTTCCTCCCTCACTCTCCTAACATAGTACTTTTAAGGTATCCGACTACGTTCGGAAGCGTGAGTTTAAAAAAAGCGCATAAATGGATAATTTTCATGATAGTTAGTGTCTCTTAGATTAGAATACATGTATAAAATTGTTTTATAGACATTTTGATAAAAAAAATTATTTAAATATAATATTTTGGCAAAAAATTAACTTAGAATAATTTTTTTTCAAAATGTTCTCCTTTTGTGAAAAATGGTTCTATTATAATAATATTTTGCCTGTATATAGCTCTGACTTCTGTACAGAGGCTCGTCTATGATTTTTGAAAAATTCACAAACAGTTCCGCTACATCATGCGGTAAAGGGGATACGAAAACTTGGTCTCAGATAAAAGAGCAATTTTTTTTTTGCTAACAGGGAAAGGATAACACATGCTGTCAATAACGTTGATAGTCCCATGTTGAGCAAGCAGAGTGCGGCAGGAACTGGACTGTCGCATCGATGTATGCCGCGTAACCAAGGTTTCACACATAAAATACCTATAAGAAGTGGTGCACGCAAGGGGATTTCCCGGGTCCAGCTCCCGGGAGCTATAATACTACACATATAGGACGTAAAATTTAATTAAGTATTTGTTATAAAAATTAATTTTATTCATTTTAATGCTAATTATTTATTCAATAGTTAATTTTTTACTGTTTTTTGTTCCGGAAAAGTCGACAAAATCAAAAGAATATGTTGAGCTGCGTATTGGAGTATTATACGAGAATGATAGACTTCCAACCCCCAACTCCCCGGGCGGGGGGAGGGGAATTATGAATAACCCTGTTTTTTAACCCATATTAATGAAAACTATAATCGAAAGAACAACTATGACCTTTTAAAACCTTTATAAAAATATTGAAAGACTGATTTATTATCGGTACGCTACCCACCAAATAAGCCTTAGGCGGAAAGTAGTTTTTTTTAATCAAGATGGTCAATTAGCGCTAAAAGAACCAGCTATAAAGGAAAAAAAAATGACAAACTCGATGAAACAGGCGAGGACAGTAGAATTAAAACTATTTTAAAAAAAGATTTAAAATGGGAAATAACAAAATAAATGTACTTACATGTTCCATGTAAAAGTGCGCTGAAAAGCATGAGTACCAGAATAAAAAGATAGATTAGGAGAAATTTCTAAATGCGGACAGAAAAATAACTTTTAAAACAAGAAATGTAAAAAAAATTAGAAATGAACTTGAGGCCGAAAGAACTGCGCTTAGGAAAAAAAATTGATGAGTTATTGTGGAAAGTAAAGAAATCAATTAGTAAAACTGCTGAAATATGCAACTTGCTATCTTTAAAAATCAATCCGCTTGACAGATTCATTATTATGATAGTGCAAACTCGCACCGTAAAACCTACAATAAAAATTTCGGTCGTCCAATTTATTAGTTTTTTGAGAAACAATTATTGTGCCACTATCCTCATTTATTATACTTCATAACGGTGGAAATCAGTGAAATCTTGATTATGATTGAAAAAGAAATTCAATTCGTAAGAAAATAAAATTGACCAAAAGTGCAAAACTGGTAAACCTATTGGTCTGTAATAAATAAACGCGGAATCTTCGCACTCTTTAAAAAAGTGTGTATGTGTGTGATCCTGGTATTTACACTAACAATTTCTGAGAAATCCAATACTCTACGGAAAGAAACTGAAAGAAATAAAAAAAAATTTTAAACCTATTCCTATCCCAAAGCCTCTAATCCTAAGTCAACAAAGAAATTTTTATTTTAGTTACTTTTCCAAAAAAAATTACAATTAATATAAATATGCATATGACAGAATTGCATTATTAAGTGGCAAAACACCTTTTAAGTTTACATTAAAAACTTTTTAACCGCATTATATAAATTTGTAACTACATTTCTTAATAAAAGTTGATATAATAGGTAAGAATTTATCTTAAAACCAGTGTAAAAGGAATGCTGACGTCTAACTAGCATATGATTATTTAGGTTAAGTTAAATCTTCATCACAAATTTAACAAAAACTGTTTAATCCAATGGTGTTGCCCTCTATAGGAATAATATCGACTGAGAGAAATATACCTCTTTAACTAAAATTAATTAATATAATTTAATTAATAAATTAATATTTGAAAAAACTTGGTTAACATCAAGTGCCATCCACTACAAGTTCAGAAAAGTGTATTTAAACTTGAGTGGATGAATAAAAAGTATTTTATTAACGATTGAAAATTTGAACCAGATATATAAATAAATATGAATAAGAAGAGTGTGAACTATTAGTAGGAATTAGTAGACATTAAAAGTAGCGATCATATACGTAAACACAATAGCAAACACAACACCAAGCGACCAAAATGCAGGTAAACGCATCATAATGTCTCCACTCAACTTGGCGAAAATTTTAAAAATTTGGTAGATAGAGTACCGATAAATTAGTGCCAGAATTAATTATTAGAACTCTAAAATAAGAGTGTAATCAATTTGATTTTTCTTTCAGAGAATTAATCAGTTGCAAAAGACCAGCAATTTTTTCCTAATTTCAGGGTAATGAAATGAAAGAGACGGTTTGCATAAAATTATTTATCGTATATGGACATTGATCCACATTCTATAAGACAAGAAGAAAATACATAAATCTTAAAATACCTTGATTCCATTAAGGATTTCACTCATTTGTCTTAGTCTTGAATCTTTCCATTCCATTTGCTTTTTCTGCAAAAAACAAAATTTTGTTAATGCACAAGATGTATCAGATTACATTGGCATAAAAATATATAATAGTTCAAAGATAGAATGAATAAAATCAAATGAGTTTTAGTAAAGTATAAATCCATTACATACCATATGATAAAACCTAAAATAGCAATGCATGTCATTTCTAAAATTAATTAAAAGAGATATAATGGTGTGGCGGTGGTACAGAGATATAAGCCAGTAATAACCTTCGTACTACAATGATTAATTTAGTACAACGGATATGTTATGTGCTTACTATCCGAAGGTCCCAGGTTCTAACCTTCATTGGTGACCCTGGCTGAAACAACGCAAACCTTCATGGAGCAGACATGACGAAATCTATGTACCGCAATAACAATCAAAATCCGGTGAATGAATCTTAAATGCGTCGTTTTTTAGAATCTGGAACACCCCTTGACATCCTATCTGTGAGTGGATACGGTCTGGTTTGCAAAATGTAGAATCACTAACTGAAGGAAATCTGGAAGAGCTAAGTTCGAAATACACTCTATAACAAAATAATAATAATAAATAAATAAATAAACAAACGGCGCACCAAGAAGGAGTTGCCCGATTGTAATGAAATTTCGTATGCAAAGACATTTCAGCCGAATACGCAAATGATTAAAATTTGGTGTCCAACAATGAATAGTGGGAGCTACAGCGCATCAGAACTGTACACTCAGCAGGTGTCTATAAGAAGCGATTCTCAATCTTATGGTGAAAATTTCGGTTGCATTGAGATTTAGGATACCTTTGCACAACTGAAAAAAATGCCCCGCCGCAGGATTCGAGCTCATTACGAGCAACTATCAGAGTTTGAAAGAGGTCGTATCGTTGAACTGAGAGAGGGAGGTTCGGCAAATCGGAGGATCGCTGGTCAAATGGGTCGAAGCGATGCGGCCATTAGAAGATGCTGGCAAGAATGGGTGGACCATGGCAGATTTCAGCGTCATAATGGTAATGGGACACATCAGATCAGGAGGACATATTGATTTTCAGATCAGCTGTCATAGCATCTGATTCAATCAACCCTCAGACGTATGACCCGCACATGAATGTCCACCATGACCATTCATAGACGATTGATAGAGTGAAATTTACGCTCGTACCGACCGCTACGCCACCTGCCATTCATGCCTGCACACTCTTGAGCTAGATTACAGTAGTCCTTGAATCGATAAGGTTGGAATCATGCTGACTCGTTATGTAGTGTTTAGTGACGAATCTCGCTTCCATCTGTGTCCTGACGATCATCGAAGACGTGTCTAGAGAAGCTCCAGGCAGCGTGTTGATCATGCTTTCACTATTGTACGCCACACAGACCCTCAACAAGGAGTTATGGTCTGAGGTGCCATTTTTTTAAAGCCGGACCCCTTTGGTCGTCATTAGAGGTACACTTACAGCACATCGGTACGCCGACGGCATTCTGAGAACTGTTTTGCTACCGTTCCTTTTACAGTACCCTGGCCTTACTACACGTGTATCTATGAATTGTCTTACAGCTTATCAAACACTTCCTTAGCCAACCAGATCGCCAGATCTTCTTCAATCGAGTATGTCTGGGATATGATGGGAAGGCGACTGCATCTACCAGGGAATGTTGATGACCTGGCCCTACAATTGGAGCAAATTTGGCAAGAAATACCGCAGGAGACCTTGAGGGTACTTTATCACTATGTCACGTCGTGCGGCAGCTTGCATCCAGGCTAGATGTAGGTAAACACCTTACTGAGCTTGCTACTTTGTAACTATAACTCTGAAAAAAAAATCATTCAATTTTTCTGAAATTTTAAACATTTTTTATTTTATACGTAATCGTTCTACCCACCAATTTTTGTCTCTATCGGACAACTCGTTCTTGATGCATCGTTTTTTTGTTATAGAGTGCATTTAATGCGGAAGAAGGTGTAAAAGTCAATGATATTTTCCACAAAAAAAAAATGGTTTCTAAAACTTGCATCAGCATTAGACATAAAAGTACACCTTTTGAATCGAAGAGTTTGTGAGAAATTATTTTTAATCCGGTGACCTCTAAAACAATTCTCAGCTGTTTTTGGTAGTTGGCAAGTCTGGAATTAGTCGCCAAATCTCGGAAGGGGAAATCGTTAATTCTGATGATCCTGATCGGGATAAAGGAACACAATTTTGAAGTTATTACATTGTCGGGGAAATCGTTAATTCTGATGATACTGATCAGGGTAATGGAACACAATTTTGAAGTTATTACATTGTCATCGGCCCTTGACAAGTGTGCGAAATTTCGAATTAATACGATTTTTTCAAGTGGGTAAAAACCGAGTTCAAAGATTCCGTTACATACCGATTAAGCTTATAAAAGCTTGTTAAAAAAGGGCAATATGAAAGCATTTTAATGTCAACTAAAATATCATGAAAGGAGACGAAGGTTCGGAAGAACTAAGTGCTCCCAACCCACTTAACTACATAGCTACATTACATTTGTAGGTTATTCCTCAAATGAAATTTCCAGCATTTTAATATAGTCATGCACATTACTACCTTATTTTACACTTTTAATACAATATTCCAGTAAATAGGAAAACACATTTCTTTACCTGTAGTTTATGAGATACCGAAGCCAGTTTGGTAGTTATTGGCATAATAAGAACCATGACGAATACTCCAGCAAGACTCGCTATTCCTAAATATCGCCATAAAAGAGCAACTATGAGAATAATTCTCATGGGGCAGCTCCATGTTAGGTTCATGATCCAAATCAATTCAAAGATTTTTTGAGCGTCCACGGCCACCAGGTTGCAGAGTTCACCTATTGTATAGCAGCGTCTGGAGTTGCTGCTCAGACGCAGGACCTAAATTAAAGATAATGTAAAACTAATTATGTGGTTATAAAACTAACAGTGTAATAATAACTGTGTGGCAAAAAAATATCCGCAGAAATTATGCATTTGATACATGGTACAAAACAAAGGATTAGTTTGTGGAATTAGTTTAAAATGAAAGAATTTTTTTTATCGTTTTATTGTAACTGAGAGAGAGAAAATGATATACAACAGTAAAATTGATTTTCATTTATAAACTTGCTTTTACGATAAATATTTCTGAAATGTGCTCTATTTCGATTATCAATTGTAAATGGTTTTCCTGAGTAATGTCAATAAAAATTACGTACATTGGAGAATTTAAAAGAAATTATTTTAACACTTTTGCCGGAACATCAATTTTTTTGCCGCTCTGAGGAGCATCCGTCTGATAGACGGGTACGCGATTTTTTTTTTGAATTTTAAGGATTGTTTTAAATGTTCTTATAGTTCATGAAATTGAGTATGGCTCAAATAAGATGTGTGGGGTTAAATCAAGCTCAACTTTTTTTTCATCACTAGAATTGTGACTTGTATTTTTATAAAAACTGATCAGAAGTTATTTATATTCATGTAAAAGTAATTAAGAATAATAATACCAAACAGGAAAAAACTACAGGAATATCCGTCTAATAGACGGTGATGAATAAGAAAATCGCACATATCGTGAGTTGAAAAAAAATCGGTATGTGCCACCACGTAACCGTCTCACTGGGTAGAGTCTAACAGAAGATGTCAAGGCAGCCCACCCCGAAAATTACACCACAGCGTTATATACAGGCATCAAAGCAAATCTTCCCCTATTGAGAAACGGAGGTACCGGTCATGTATATCTCCTCCCCACGAGGGGTTTTCGGTGGCACCAGGACTCGAACACGCGACACATCGACGAAGAGTTCGTGACCATAACCACTAGGCCTGTATGTATATGAGAAGATAGGAGTGAAAAAATTAATAATGATCATACCTTTCGATAGATGGCGGTCTGCAATCCGGTGCGAGGGTAAACTGATGCTATAATAAGGAAATTTTGATTGTGAACCGATGACAAAGTTACGCAACAAGCAGCAAGGAACAGTAAAATAGCGTACACATATCCATGCCACTCCTCTTCATCATTTCCAATAAATGCTATGAGATAGCTGTGAGAGTTAAAATGATTATGATTAATACAATATATAGTTATACAATATATGATTATACAATATATCAGGGATGGCAAACCAGTGGCATGCGACACAATACATTTGGCACGTCAGGGATCAAAATGGTTTACATTTTATTTTTCAAAATTTCAAAGTTCACTATAAAGTAGTACGAACAAACGCGAGTGATCAGGCCTAAGTTACGTTGCCGAGTCTACAATGTAGACTACAATTGCTTATGACGTAGTTCGTCTATACATAGCACAATCGATTTCATTAACACGACTGTATTTTAAAATTTAGCTGTGTTATATTTACAATTTTTAACTGTTGTTTAATATGGCTAGTTTACAAAAGAACAAAAAGGGCAAGTTAATAAGTGAAACAGATAATTTCAAATTTGGTGGACCGAGAAATATGGCATTATATATATATATATTAGTAAAGGTGACAAAGCGGTATGTGTTTTATGCTCTGGAATAGTGGTATCCAGAACATCGTTTGTAGTAAAACGGTATTTTGAAACAAATCACAAACTTTCTTGTCAAAAAAGGTGAACCACAGCAAAAATTATTAATTGCTAAAAAACCGTTTGACAGATGACTCAAATTCAGCATGTATTCTACAAAAAGAAACATCTTACAATTCTAATATAAGTTATTTGTAATTTGTAACAACAATAGTCACTCTAATGATACTTTAATTTCAATTACACGAATAACTATAAAACATGTATAACTATGCAGCGCAAAAAAAGTATTTTTTCGTAGTAAATATAGGTTTGTATTTTATTCGTATTTAGTTTTATTATTTTCCCAATAATCACGTCAAAATTATCTGACGGCACGTCTATACATCATTAGACACTTTGGAAAAAATGGCACGTTGCTACATAAAGGATCGCCACCCCTGCAATATATACTATACCAAATATGAAGCTACATTTTTATTAAAACATAACAATCTCGCTTATATACCCCATTTTCCGAATGAATAACTTGTGTAAGTTTTTAAGGTATATGCAGAGTGAGTGTTTTTGACGTCATCCTATAAAATAACAGTAGGGCTATTGGCGGAATGCCCAAAGGAACCGAGCTCTCCCGAAAGAGGTTTAGAGCTACAAAACGATCCCCCGGGAAACAACCTACCCCGCCTTCAGTCTTTATTGAGCAAAATCATAGGATACATTTTATACGGTAGCACACATTGAATTTACATATTACAAATTAAAGGTAGATGAAATGAAATACATGTTATTGCAAGGTGCGCACATACAACGATGAAAATAATAATAAGGAACATAAAGGGTTAGAGAAGGAAAAATACAATACATTATTCTAGCATTCTTGCAAATACATCAAAAGTAATATAAATATAAAATATAAATGCACCGTATAAAAAAGGGGGGAAAATAAAGACAGGAAACATTTGGAAAAGGAGAAAAAAAAAGGAGAGTGAACCGTCTGTGACCACATAAATGTACTGATCCACTCCCAACTAAGGAATTTGATCAGGGCTATTGGCGTGAGTGAGTGATTATTAACGTCGCACTGTTCGGCTACACAAGGGCTTTTGGAGACGGACCTCATAATTTTGAGCTTTAGTTAAGTGATGAGGATGAACCCCTTTTCTAAGTTGCACTCCATGCCAGAGTGAGGACTTTGAACCACTACAGATTTAACGTTAGGACCCCCTACACGGTGGCTCTTCAGAGGTAATAGGGCTCAAACTCATGACACGCCGGTCAGGAGAGTTCGAGACCATGAATTCTAGGCTACTGTGACTACATAAGGTATATATAATCAGGGAATTTTTAAGCTTATAAAAACAGGGATGTGGGTATTAAATCAATCGCGATCGACCGGTGGACTTACAAGACATTTCGGGATAACCACCTTTACTAACATGCACATACTAAAAGAAACATATTTATGGAACATCGACGCCAACTAGAGAATCCACTTTTCGCAATCGATTCAACTGTGTTTACTTAAGCAAATAATTCGATAAATGTGAAGACGACACATGTATCTTCACTGGAAGCATACGATGACGCTTAACATGTTTACTACAGCTGTAGGGGGAAAAAGCGATCACTGCGATGCCAGCCGTAGAAATGAATTTTTCCCCCCATACGCCAACTGAAAGGATGAATAAATGTTTATTATCAGCCCTTCCCGCGATAGCACTGGATTGGCTATTGGGACATAACCTCACACCCCACGCTTCCCTGGGATTGGGTTCTCGGGTTGATGCCATGTCTGCGATGGTGTGGGACAAGGTAGTGAACAAATTAAACACTTACGTTGGTTTCAAATTTATCAGTTTACGTAAATTCTCCGCACGCTACATTGAATACGTTCATGCTCCACTGTCTAGTAGTTATCTGTCATAATTCAAAAGAGGGATACACCATTGAAAAAAAGTGTCGAGAAAAGAAAATAATGCGTTTTAATATAGAATGGTTACACCCACCGCATCGCAACATCTTAAGAACATTAAAAGTAGTCCGTACCTTAGAAAAGTCTGCCCACCCCTGCTATAAAATATCAAAATTAAAATTTAAAAAAATTAAAAGAAATTAAAACTAAGTGAAAAGAGAGTTATTACTGAATAGAGAACATCAGTTTTTACAGTTATTGGATAGATTATTATTACTTACTCTAGGATAATAGGCGGAGCCAAAGTGATGAAATTGTAAATGATTTCCATTAGAGCAGCAGCCAGCACCCATGGCCACATCGCTTTCATTATGGATAGAAGGAGTGAAGGTTCCCGTCGACAACATTTGCTTTGTTGAGCACTGGTTTCGTTTTCATCTCCTGATCTAATGAAAAACAATGAGAAAATTCATGGTTTAAAAAGGAATGAGGTAAGTTAAAGGAGTAACTAAAGCACGTAAAAATTTCTGACTTGCAAAAGAATGCAATATAAGACCCGTGTACTTTTTCTCAGTTTTACTGGTAGAGCAGAAAACTTACTTTTCGCTGCGCGATTGGTTACAGCGAAACTAATTTTTACCCTTTTTTTTGTAACCACACTACTCTCATTTATTGCTGTCAACTACATAGGAAAGCTTAAGCATTTTTACATCTAACATACAGAACCAAAGAAATACAATGTGCAAATTCAGTATTTACTTATAAATTTTTCTTCGCATATTTGTTTAATGAAATTGGTAATCGTAAGGAATTAAAAAAGCGTTAGATATATATTTTATTCAAGTTATATTACGTATTTCGGATATTACTAGCTATTACTAAGCACGACTAAAAATTGTAAATAAAATATCGTATAAATTAAAATAAAATTACTCACAAACACACATGACATCAAGTATTTCAAAATACTGAATAACGCTATTTTCTCATTGGTATGAAGCCCTTTATGTTAAAAGGGTTTATTGTTTAGTATTCAGAAGAGTATCAATATACAAGCTGCAATCTAACAAAATTAAGTTTCAGAAAATGTGGAATTAGTACATACTAATAATCCAATTAAAAGCCTCTAAAGTTCTATGGCATGTGAAGATGTAGAGGAGTTTAGTGTATTTCATGTGAATAAGTTATTACCCCAAGTTATACTTTAAAATTGCGATACTTACAAAGTATTGAATGAGTCTTTCGTAGCTTGGCACTCCTGTTTAAAATCTTTCTTTCTTATTCCCTTTGCCTCATCACTCACTCACTCCCCCCACACACTTACACATCATTACTAAAGAGATTTGTCTTTATAAAAGTCCATGATAATACTTATTTATATCCCACCCATAATCTTTGATTCAAAGGCCTTTAATTAAAAAAAATCATTTTTTTTATTTAGTTTCATTTTTAAAGCATGAAAGTTTAGAACTTACAGACTTTTCGCTATATTCTCCTCTTTGCTCCAGTAGTTGTAAAATCGTTGAAATACGTATGCTGCTCTCTTTTTGGGGCCCAAAGGATCAAGTTTATCCGCTTCAAATAGATTTCGATATCCATGCCATATTATCCTATAACAAATGAAGATAAAATGTGAAAACATGAATAATAGATCCGAATCTAGGATAATCGTAACACTTTTTTAAATAAAATTTGATAAAATATGCTGTGTTCTAATAGAGCCTAAATTTTGCATTAGAAAACAGGATTCTAGAGATATTCAGATGGAACGATGGAATAATAATTTTATCTTTAGTACTAGATTGATTTTTTTCCCTCTTACATTTATGTTTGAGACTGATATTACTAACTTAACATATGCTGTTATTGGATCCATTACTGAATTTATGATTTTCTCTACATGCAATTCAACATGCTGTTCCATGTATATCTCGCCTATGCTTTTCAACATGTTTAAAAGCACCTTTAACCTTATAAAGTTTCATTTGCTTTAATGGAAATGTATAGTTAAAGAAGACTTCTAACCTTTAAGTACAGAATAGAATATCGAAGTGTAATTTCTATAACAATAGACATTTATATCACTAAAAGAGAAGTGTTTCCATTTTGGTTCTTCTTTTTAACATTGCGTGCCTAAAGCTTACATTACGAGGTGTGTTCGGAAACAAAGTACCGTTTTGGAAAAACTTGCATAGAAAAAAACAAAATTTATTTTTACATAAAAAAGCATATCGGAAGCCATTTTTTTTACATAGTTACCCTCATTGTAAAGACATATGTCATATCGAGAAACCTTCTTGTCAACACCCTCTTCAAAGAAAGATGCCCCCAGTGAAGGAAGCCATTGGTGAACAGAACTTTGTGGAAATTCATTACAAAGCATTCTTATTGTAAATCGTTTGTTTTCTCACGAGTTTTCTCCTTCACCTTTTCAACCAAACCATCATTGATAACAGAAGTCCAACTACTCCATGCTCTGTCATGAACATTGGTGGTGTGGGGAGAGTGGGAGGTCCATCAATGAATTGTCGAACCCCCTTTTTCTCCATTCCATCACTCATAACGTTTTCACCTGAAGGTATCCGACTACGTACGACAACTTTTTTTTGAAAAAATGGAGATATGGAGATTTTTTGTGATTTTCAGATTTATTTAGTATATTTTAAGGAAAAAATCGTAAAATTGAAAACCGAAAAAAAATTTGTTATTATTAAAAGGGGAAAAACTAGTGAAAATGTATAAAAAATTACATAAATGAGGCCCGCTCTGTACAATTTTTTTTTTCAAATTTTCAATTTATTAATTTAAATGTGTTACATTGTTATTCCTGTTTGAAATGACCTTCAGTATAATAGATATTTTAATTTTTACAAAAACTAGATCACTCTATCTAAGTGACTATATGGAATTGCTTAAAAAACAGTGATTATATTCACATAAAGGACTGTAAATTTTGTAATAAAACAGCGATTGATTAATCTGAAGGTCAAAACACTTCTATATACTATTATACAAAACATTCACAAAAATTTCATCAAACTATTTTCAAAAATTTTTTGAGCAATCGCAGTCCCCGTTCGAGTTTTCCGGAAAAAAAAACACATTTCGAGTAAAACGCATTTTAAAGTTTGACATCTTGTGTAAAGTTATGGCATCTTCTTTTATTAAAACACTTGTAGTTTTTGTTCTAGTGAATGGAAAATAAAACTCTTAGTATTTTTATTAAGCTAATAAGATGGTCTATAAATAAAATTATAAAAAATTGTCAATTTTTTAAAAAAATTATGAATTTAAGGTAGTCGGATACCTTAAGTCTTTACAAGTTGACGCTGAATTTCAACAAGCTTAACCAATGCCTCTTTCCCTCTTAGACACGTGCCTGGTGCGCAAAAAATTGGAAGGCGAAAAAGGAGAAAAGATTTAAATTACCACTACCTAGCAAGTCACGTGAGAAGCATTTTGGCCCTTAAGAGAGTAAAGACTGAAACGAGATCCATTATGGAAAAAAAAAGCTTAATGTTTTTAAAGTTGCTATGCACTCAAAATGATATTACCATGGAAATTGATTACAATAACGTTATTAATGATTTTGCAATGATCAAATTCAAAGAAACCTTTCTTTGTACCAGTACAATGACAGTGATTCAACAAAGAAAATAAGGATGTCTGAAAGTAAAAGATAGTAAAGTGATAAGAGCGATGAAAAAAGATGATAATTAACAAGTTGAAAACAGTTCATACAATAATCTATGTGCGAACTGTAATTTCAAACGATTTCATTAATTTACTGTACTAATTTACAAAAGGGTGGGTGGTCCATGATGTCATAAGTTAAAAAATGAACAAGAGTGGACAAACCATGCCACTATCCCGTCCTCAAGGTTGCCAGTACAGGATGCGATGGGTCCATAGGTGGTGGATAACGGAAAGACGCTTCAAACAACAAAAGTAAAGAAAGGTAAAAGAGTGAGTGTCGAGGGAAAATCGTTCCTGAACTAAAACTGGCAAGTTTAACACGAAAATAAAATTGTCGACAACTCTTGCCACATACAACTCAAGACTTTATTTTTCAAACTCAATATTTTCTCTCCTTATATATTGCCATCGAAAGGTCCATAATTATAATTACAGTTAACTTTTATAAATGCAAACGCAATAAAATAAAAGCACGAGAGAAATAAAGAATTACAATTTTTAACACGCTGGGATGAATGGTTAAAGCATTACAATAAATAAATAATAAATGTTACCATTAGTTACATCCTCCCCTCTGGTTCCGACGGCGTCCCGACGAGGAACCAGGAGTCTGTGGGACCTTTGGTGGACGGCCACGTTTACGAAGAGGAATAAGGGGTTTTACTTTGTCATTAGTACAAGGAGTTAAAGCAGAGGTGTGATAAACACCAAGAGGTTCCCCCGGATTATCAAGACTAGCAATCTCGTGAGATGACGGTGATCTTTGTGTTAAAATCACGTAGGGACCGTCTCTGGTGGCATTAGTTTTGCACTTCTTCCTAGCGCAGCGGATGTGATGCTACAAAAACATGTTCTCCAGGTTCATATGTTGGAGCAGCTTTTCTCTTTTTATCAGCGTAAAACTTCCTACTATCCTGTTGCTCTTCAACCACCTCTCTAATCCGAGTGGAAAACTTAGCAAATTTCTTGAGAGATAGGGAGTTATCTCTGGCACAAAATTATCGTTCTGGAAGACGACTCGTATATCATTAACAACTTCACTTGGAGAGCGTAACCCTCTACCAAAATTCAGAAAGGCTGTCGTCTGTCCTGTCGTTTCGCATTTGGCTGTGTTGAGAGCAAAGCGGATGAAGGGTAGCTTCTCTGACCAACAGTCATGCTTGTCTTGGACGA
This sequence comes from Trichonephila clavipes, assembly GCA_019973935.1. Classification (NCBI taxonomy): domain Eukaryota; kingdom Metazoa; phylum Arthropoda; class Arachnida; order Araneae; family Nephilidae; genus Trichonephila; species Trichonephila clavipes. Next base: position 212,201 of record BMAU01017266.1, read on the forward strand.
GAATTGCCCGCCGTGCTTTCAGATCCCTATTCTTTCATTCAACTCGGTTAGCTTGTGGATGGTATACATGGATCAGGGATTGATGGATGGTTAATAGGTAGCATATTTGTTGCATCACTGCTGACACAAACTGGGTTCCATTGCCCCTGGTAAGGTGGCGAGGAATGCCATACCTCAGTAGAAACTCTTCAATCAAGGTGATGGCACATTCTTTAACTGTGGCATTGAGTAGTGCAAACAGTTCGACCCACTTGGTGGTACATCCCTCAATGATGAGGATCCATCTTTTACCATCTTTACTCTCAGGTAGAGGCCCGAAGAGATCAATGGTCAAGGTTTGAAAACGTTGGACTGGCACAGGTGTCTGTAATAACCCGGATGGCTTCAGATTTGAAGCTTTGTATTTAATGCAGTCAGGACAGTTCTTTACATAATCAGTTATGTATTTCCTCATACCAGTCCAATAATAGTTCTTTGCTATTCGAGTATAGGTGCCTTCGGCGCCATAATGACCAGCCATTGGGGCATCATGATGGTTTTTGAGGATCAAAGTTCTTTCATAGCTAGGTACTCTTTACTGGGCCTCTTCACTCTCAGAGTCCGGAGCATATCTAAATAGGACACCCTGATTCATTAAATAACCTCGTTCGACCCAATTGACATAATTAACATTCTTGTCAGGATCTTCGAGGCAAGAAATAATTTTGACCAGTTCCACATCCTTCATTTGTTCATCACGTATCTCCTTGGGAGACCTGGATGGGACATCAATGGCTACAGTGCAGACCTCACACAGTTCATTTTCTTCATGACACGCAGGACGAGATAGCATATCTGCAACCACATTACTCTTTCCGGGGATGTACTCCATGTTGAGGTTGAAAGATTGCAATTGCAGAGCCCAACAGGCTAGTCTTCCAGTAGGAGATTTCAGTTTCATGAGCCACCTTAAGTGTTGGTGGTCAGATGCTACAGTGATGCTTGCCCCATCACTGTAGCATCAATGTAGCCCCTAAACTTGTTGAGGGCCCAAAACACAGCTAGAGCTTCTCGTTCAGTGGTCGAGTAGTTTCTTTCAGCTGGGTTTAACAACCTGCTAGCAAATTCAATTGGATGTTCTTCTTTGTCTTCTCCTTGTAGGAGGACTGCTCCTAGAGCATAGTTACTGGCATCAGTTCTTATCAGGAAAGGTTTAGAGAAGTTTGCTTGCTTCAAAATTGGTGGAGATACCAAACATTGCTTCAAGGTCTGAAATGCTTTCTCTTCTGACTATTTCCAGGAAGCCTTTTTCTTAGTTAGGTTGCTCAAGGGTCAGGCAATCTCAGAAAAATTGGCTATAAATTTTCAGTACCATGAGCAGGTTTGCAGGAAGGACTGCAGTTGTTTCACATTTTTAGGAGGTGGAATCCCTAAAATAGCTGAAGTCTTCTCATGATCGACTTCTATTCCTTGGGGTGTAATCCATAGGCCCAGGTATTTAACACGTGAGCAGGAAGATCGGTACTTCTCCCTGTTTGCTCGTAACTTGAAATCCATCAAGCGCTTAAACACGACCTCCGAGTCTGCTAGATGCTGTTCGAATGTAGGGGACATACTTATAACGTCATCTAGGTATGCAAGTACAGGTAACCCTCTTCGGAAAATATCCATCAGTCTCTGAAAGGTTGCGGGTGCATTCTTAAGTCCGAAGGGCATCCTTTTGAACCGGTAGGTTCCAAATGGACAAACAAAAGCGCGCGGTTTTGGTCCCTATCAGCAGGATTAACATTAACTTGGTGATAACCAGACTTTAAGTCAATTGTGGAGATGTATGCAGTATGTTTTGCCTCCAGCAGTAATCATCCATTCGTGGAAGTGGGTAAGTATCAGGGACCGTGACTTCATTCAACTTCCGGTAGTCGATACATAGGCGAAACTGGTTGTTTGGCTTTGGAATCAGTACAACATGGGCTCCGTAAGGATATTCACATTCTTCAATTATATCTATTTCGAGAAGGTCCTCAATTTCCTTTCTCAATTCTCAATATTTCCTTCTTTACAGGAGATATTCTGTAGGGGGGTACATAGATAGGAGGATTATTTCCCGTGTTAATGTGGTGCTGCAAGATATTTGTTGTTTCTCCCCCTGGTTCGAAGACATTTTGGAAGGATTCCAACAGGAGGTTAAGTTTCTCCTTCTGGGCACACACACACAGAGGTCCAACTTTCACCTTCCCCTTCTCTTACTTGGCAGGTGTTCTGAACATCTCCTCAACTATGGACGGGGAGTCCAATTCTTCACCAAATGGATACTTGTGGGTAGGATTGTCCCAGAAGTATTAACAAGTATTCTTCACATCTAGAATCAAACCAGCAGAACTAAGGAAATATGTTCCTAGAAGTGTTCTATTTCCCTTTGCCTATGGGAGAATTATGAATTTGGTCAAGACTGATCTCCCCTCAATTTCTACCATTACTTGGGTTGTGAGAGCTTCACCTGTGGTCTGCTGACCATCTGCTAAGCTCATTGCTAATGTGGTTTCCTGGAAAGGGAGTCCCTTACCCTTAAATATCTGGAACATCCTTTCCCCAGCAATTGAATGTGAAGATCCTGTGTCTGCACATACACGTACCTTTATTCCACAGAAAATTATGTTGATTAGGGTCAATCGAGGGCTTCTGGTCTGAGCTGTGTAAGCATTGATGTGATTGGTTGTTATGTCTGTTCTTTGTGAGGCGTTGAGGTTGCAGTTGGGGCGCCTATATTTTATCACTCCTTGTTTCCCACAGCCATAGCATCTGAGAGAGGATCTCTCATTTGGTACCTGATGGGAATATTCTCTTTTTGGGAGGGCGTTCAGGTTTCCTGAATGATACCTGTCTTCCATCATTTACGGTTTCACTTGCCTTCACGTGTCTCCTAGGTCCACTGGGTAGGGAACGTCGGATGTTGTCAAAAGCTTCCAGCTTATCTGCTAACATTTCTGGGGAAATAAGTTCTTCCCAGATATCCAGGTAATGTTCCTTACACTCTGGAGAGCATCTCCTTTTCATTTGATCGGCAATCATCAAATTCTTCATTCCTTCAAATGAATCAATTTTAAGCTCATTGAGCCAACCTTCAAAATATGCTTGGATTTCAAAATAATAATCCTTCCACGTCCCATTTGAGCTCCCGGAATTTTTCTGCGGTTAATTTGAACCGTTGCAGAAGCATTCCTTGAATGTGGGAGTAATCCCTGCATTTCTCCTCAGGCTCACAGGCAATGAGGGAGGTTACATCACTAGGTAGGGCACCAATGAGATAGGATACCCGCAGATCTTCACCAAGATCCAGTATCTTTATTTGCCGTTTGAATAAGGTGAGGAACAGGTCCATGTTATCAACTTCAGGATTGAATGTTGGTAGCAACTTTTTTAATTCAGTTTTTGTTTGGGGTAGGGTTTGTGGACCTACGACTCTTTGAGTCTCATTTTGCAGTCATATTTTCTGCAGCTCAAATTCACGCAGTGTTTCCTCTTTTTGTTTGTTTTCCTCGTCTATCCTATTTGATACGATTCCCTCAAAGATACATTTCACAAATTCTGGGTCTTCCTTATAAGCATCATTTGTTAAAATTTTTGTCCTTAATTCCATTATTTTTAGCTCTTCCCCATTCGACTCACATTCACCTAACTCAATAGCAAGCTTAAAGAGATCAGCTTTTTTTCCTTTTCCCAGAAATGACACGACTGAGAAATTTAAGAGTTGCAAATAAATAAAATAAATAACTAAGGTCCAGGCCTTATTGTCCACCAAAGCTCTTACAGATATGGGAATACACCTTAAAATATGGCTAGCTTTAAAACCTTATAAATTATTATGCACTTCAAAAAACAATTAAAAATGGGTAAATAAATTAATAACATATTCAAAATAAAAAAAAGGAACATTAATTCAAATAATAAAATTATCCTTAGCACTAACACACTGTAGCAGGATTGCTATCACTTGTATAGGAAAAAGGCACAAAACACTATTGCAAAAACTTTTAACAGGAAATAGAGTTTCTTTTTTTTTCTTCAGACAATTGAAGTCAGGATGATTCATTTTGTCTCTTTCGATTTCCAGGGATTTTCTCTTGCTTTAGAAAGATTGCGGCGCAATACCAGTAATTTCTTCCGGGACAGTAATGTTTACAAAGCCGGTTAAATTTTCATTTTGTTTTCCTGCGGCGTTTCGTCACAGCGGCGGTTTCTGCTTCTAGGGGTCGTAAGTTTTAGGCCCCACGTTGGACGCCAGTTTTAACACGAAAATAAAAATGTCAAGAACTCTTGCCACATACAACTCAAGACTTTATTTTTCAAACTCAATATTTTCTCTCTTTATATATTGCCATCGAAAGGTCCATAATTATAATTACAATTAACTTTTATAAATACAAACGCAATAAAATAAAAGCACGAGAGAAATAAAGAACTGCAACTTTTAACACGTGGGGATGAATGGTTAAAGCATTACAATAAATAAATAATAAATGTTACCATTTGTTACTCAAGAAAATAACTGAAGGAGTGGAACTCCCTGAAAATTGTAGCGGTAGTGGTGAGGGGTAATAATTTGAAGTTCCCAGGGCACTGGGAAGGTTAAAAACGGCCCCAGGCTTGACATTCCTTGTGTTAAAAAAATGGATTACAGAATGCACTTCACAGTCGGCGAGATCAGCAATCGTCTTAAACATTTTGAACGCTCGCTAACATGGGTAAAAACAAACAAAAAATTTGGCTGCATTGGCGTAACTGGACTGACAATCAACCAGAGACACGTGTGCGCAAGGGTAGAACTTCGATACTACCGCTGCGGTTGCTGTAGAACGAAATATTTAGGTATACCTAGCACAGGGGTGGCCTTTATGGGTCCTTTATGGATCAACGTGCCATTTTTTCTAAAGAAGTGTTTAGAGAGGTATAGACGTGTGTGGTCAAACAATTTTGACTTGTGTGATTAGCGGAAAAATAATAAAACTAAATGCTAACAACTTAAAACTCGTTATTTACTACAAAAAATATACCTTTTGCACTGAATACTTGTAAATGTTTTAGTTTTACGTGTAATTCAAATTAAAGTAACATTAGTGTGACTTCTATTGTTGCAGATTAGATGATATAAATATCTTATATTAAGATTGTAAGATGCTGCTTTTAGTAAAATGCGTGATGAATTGGACTTATCTGCCAAATGGTTTCTAAATAATTAATTATTTTTGTTGTGGTTCACTTTTTTGACGAGATGATTTGTTTCAAAATGCCGTTTTACCGACGATGTTATGCATACTACTGTTCCAGAGTATAAAACACGCACATCACGTTACTTTTACTAATAATGCCTTTTTTCTAGATTCAACAAATTTGAAATTCTTTGTTACACTTACTGTCTTGCACTTTTTGTTCTTTTGCTGAACTAGGCATGTTAAATGACAGTTAAAAATCGTAAATATATATAACACAAATAAACTTTAAACTACAGTAGTTTCAACGAAATTGTTAATGCTATGCGTTCAGAAATTTTGCATCATGAGCAATTGTAGACCACGACGTTACTAAGGATGTAACAATAACAAACAAGTATGCTTCCGGCCACGCGTTTGTTTGTAATACTTCATAGTGAACCTTGTTATTTTGAAATAAAATGCAAACCATTTTGATTGCTGGTGTGCCCAAAATATTGTATCGCGTGCCATTGATGGCATGCGCGCCACAGGTTCGCCATCCCTGACCCAGGATATTTAATCATAACGGTGACATATATTTTTTATTAATATTTATAATCGTCAACCAAAGATATATATATTACTTTTCCTTATCAGAATTTATAAATTTTTCAATTTTGGTTTCTAATGGAAATATTTTTTCTCATTTCATGTATGAAAATATCACGCAGTGATGTATATTTCGCAATTGAAATGTGTCACATTATTTACGAATGATATTTCGTTGGCAACACATGGTAACAAGTGACGATACCCATTCATCATTCTATTATTAAGGAAAAAACTAACCTCTCTCTTTCTCAACTGAATTCGCCTTTAAAAAGCAATTTTCAAACTATTAGAGAGAGAGAACTAATAAAATAATAATTCATTCATTGCAGTTAATTACTCAAATAATAAAGAGGAATCGTAATTCTTCATTTTTGAATTTATCAAATTTGGTTTCTTAAGCTAACTTAATAGTCCAAGAATTATTTTAATTGTTACTTGAATTTACTTTAAGCGTTTGATAATTTAATTTGGTACGTACGTGTTATCGCAACAATCGCCTACACTATTCATAACTCGCCAAGCTAGCAAGCCCTGTTTCCAATGTGTCGTACTCGCTGAATTGACAACCAGGTATTTCATTTCATAAAATGTCACCAATAAATTACGATAATATGTAAGTACCGTTAATTTGTTCGTTTTGTGTTGAAAAGCTTAGTTTTTTGTTAAAACTTTCAATTTGAGATACATTAACCCGTTAAGTAAAAAGAAAATATTTTGTCCTAAAATGTGATGTTTCTCGTCGCCAATTGGCGATAATTCATTTAGTGTAAAGCCTTTCATCGCCAAGTATCCACTTTGTTTTCCTGAATCGTATCTAGGTGTAAGCATCGGCGATTTGAAGACATTTTTTAATTTTACGGCGTTATATCCAAATACCCTCTGAAAAGGAAAAACACGCCCATTTTCGTGTTATGAATATATTTTCACCTATTTCCATAATTTTGTTGGCATCATAGATTTTAGTACTTTTGTGGAATATCAAAGAATCAGCACATCCCTTAACTCGCATTTGCAGTTCACAAAACTGAATTGAAAGCACAATACCTGACTTCACAAGTTAATAAATATAACAATTATAGTGAAAAATGCGTGAGCTTTCAAACCATGTTTTTTTCTCAATCTTTCTAGGTATGAACGCTCATAGCAACGTCATACAAGTGTTTTACTTGAATTCAAATTGAAATTCATCGGGAGATTACGTGAAAAAAATGTATTTTTCTCTAAAAATGAACGATACCTTTGACCTTCAAATAATTTGATGCGAGGCTCACACACATCATTCAGAAATTGCCAAATTATACAATTCATTACCTTTACAGTTTCTTTGCAAAAATTCTTTAAAAAAAATGATAACTAAAAATTTAGAATCATGAGTCACGATATTTGGCATAGTTGGCTTATCTGATGTTCTTCATTTACTTTTGATGAGAATTGCTAAAAAAAATAATTTAAAAGATTTATTTAAGCTTTAATTCTTCTGGTGTAAGAAAGAACTTCATTGTAAACTGCTATACTACTTAAATTTATCGAAATGAATAGGTAAAAGTTTGATTTTATTGCTACTATTATATAAATCAATGTGACACTTCTAATAATGAAAAAGGAAAAACACTTACCGATTTATCCAAGAGAAAAATAATCTTGATAATAGGGGTTGATGTTCTATCAAAAATTCATCCTAAAATATAATAATAATTTATGAAATGGAAGTACAGAGGGGTTCTGAATTCATGGCACAAATTTTAAGGATAGATACAGGACATTGCAACAATCATTTTTTGTATAGGAAAGTATGGGCACAAGTAACGTGGTCAGGCGAAAACAGGGGAAATAAAAGAAAAGGGAAATGAAGTTATCTGTTGGTTGCGTTGCCGGTAGGGGCAGTAGATGCCTAACCGCAAATTAGCATGATGCATCTCAGTAAGGGAAATTAGCATTCGCTATGTGCTGAAGTCTACGATGGGAGACTATATGTATGCTGAAAAGGCAGACATGCCGTGCAAAAGGTAATAGCAAAGCGGCACTACGAATGTATTACACACAGTCTCCTTATTGACGAATGCCAGATCACAGAACTTTTCAGCGGTTACATCGTCAACTCTGGGAAACACGTTTGTTCCACGTCACCAGACATGATGCTGGTCGACAAAGTCCGAATCTGGAAGAAAGCATCTTGAGCATTGTGGCTGACAGACCGGATTCAAGTACAAGAGCTGTTGCTCATCGCGTAAGTGTGAGTCACCAGACCGATTGTAGAGTGTTAAACGAAAATCACTTACACCTCTTCCATTTTCAGCGAGTACAAGCTTTGAATGCCGCAGACTATCTTCTCCAACTGTCAGGAGGTGGAACAGCAATGTGTGCTGCAGTTGGAATTAGTGCTGAAAAGTTATTGTAAACATTACACTCTCTCTCTTCTCAACACGACGCTTTCAATGGACACTGTCTTTCCTTTCAACTATTATTTTTCATGTTTCTGACTCACCTCTTCACTTTCCCCCATACATTCCTGGTTGAACCCCCTCAGTATAGAGGGTGCTTCTTGTAAAAACCTTCGTTGTTTTTATCAGAGATCTTCTGTACGTGAACGATTGCGGACGCACTCCATTTGTCTTTAAACTTATAATTAATCTTACACTTGTCTTCGATGACTTACTGAATTAAAATTGAGTCAAATTACTCTGATGAAATGAGCCCTGATTGAAAAAGTATTCTACCACTGATTTGAATTCCTTTAGACCGAATAATTCCTATACAATAAATGATTGTTACAATGTCCCGTGTACCTATCCTTAAAGTTTGTATCATGAATTCGGGACCACTCTGTATATTTATATATAATCAAATAAGAACTGGATTCAAGTAACCTTTTTTATGGTATCACAACGCGTTTGGGGTTATACACTCTAAATTTCCATATTATACCAACGGGAGATCTTTCAGCCATGGTGGAGCCTCTCTGTCCAACTGATCTACTGTGGCAATAGGACTCAAGAGTTCGAGTTGTCGGCCTCGAGCTCGTGACCATAACCACTAGGCTACCAAGGCTTCTTTTTTGGTCGGTTGATTGAATATTAACGTCGCACTGTTCAGCTACGCGAGGGCTTTTGGCGACGGACCACGTAATTTTGAACCATGGTCAAGTGACGTGGACGACACCTGAGCTGGCACCCCCTCTCCTAACTACCACACCACACCAACGGGAGGACGTTTCAGCTCTCGACAGATTTAACGTGCATCGCTGCCCTACACGGCGGGTCTTTAGTGGTACAGGGTTCGAACCCGTGACAAAACAAGCCACGATCCGATACCTATACCACTCGGCTATCGCGGCCACTCTTTTTTGGTCGGAGTTTCTCCTCTGGAAAGATGCGTAATGGCAAGAAACGCACACAGTCTTAAGACACTTCCATAAATTACAGGGATTAATCAATGGGAAATGTTTCAAAAAACAAATCTTCCGTTTATTTTCTATGTACCTCTCTTATTATTTAATATAATTTACATTGAAATTCGCGAGTAATAAATCAATTGAATGGAGGAAAAGTAATAATTCACTAATTTATTGATGTTTACACTTGGGGATTCATCGATATAATATTGTTTTAGGTGTCTCAATAAAGAAATACTTTTCGTAAATGTTTTATTCGAATAAACATCGTATTTTTTTAGAAATTAGATTTCATAGAATTGAAAATTAGCTTTTGACATTGACGCGATTGTTTTTTACTTAAGCAAATGATTTGATAAATGTGTAAACGACACACGTACCGTCAGTGGAAGCGAACGATGACACTTAACATGTTCATTGCTGCGATAGGAGAAAAAGCGATCACTGCGATGCCAGTTGTAGAAATAAATGTTTCTCCACACGCCGACTGAAGTGGAGAATAAACGTTGGTGATCAGCTCTTCCCGTGATAGCACGGAATTGGATTTTGAGATATCACCCCCTCACTTCCATGGAATTAGGTTTTCGAGTTGATATCCTGCCCCGTGATGGTGTGAGAATCGGTTGCGAATGATTGTATCGGTTTCAGATTCATCAGTTCGCGCATGTTCTCCGCTCACTGCATCGAATACGTCCACGTGTCATGGTCTCCCATGGAACGTGTCTAGTCGCTCACAGTTGTTCAAACATTCAACTAGACAACTTTGTGTTACTTGTGTTTTTGTGGTAAAAATAGTAATCTGTCATATATTTTAAAAGAGGGGTACAATATCGATAAAAAGTGCCAAAAAAAAAGAAAACAAAATATATATTAATACATAATGGACATCAGTGACGCACACAGGAATTTTTCAAGGAGGGAGGGGTGGGGTTGAAAGTTCACCATTCTTGTATCATGCTTCTTTTGATTTTGTCGATTTTCGGGAACAAAACACATTAAAAAAACTAATTATTGAATAAATAATTAGCATTAATTAATAAAATTAATCATTAATAACAAATACTTAATTAAATTTTACGTACTATGTACTTAGAATTATAATCAATCGGGGAAAAAAATCAAGGACTTTGGAGGGGGCTCCGGAACCCCCTTCCTTGTGTTCGCCACTAATGGACATAGCTACGCCAATGGGTAGTCCACAACACCTTAAAAACAATAGCCCGTCCCCTGGAAAAGTTCTGCCCAACCTTGTTTTATATAGTCTTAAAACTGTTCTTAGAGGTAGTTGTCATGATAACCAGAATATTTTCTCAGTTATGCTAACAATTTTAAATGCCTTTTTAAACTTATCATTCTGTCCGACATTTTTGCAAGAAACTCAATCTTGTGGACAATGTCAGCTTTACGAGTTATATCTTACCACCTTTGGCAGTATTTTACATGCGTGCGGATTTTAGTTCCTATCGTACCAAGATTGAGATACCGAAAATTGAGATAAGATTCCTGGAAGGGTTATTTTATTGGATTCTACTGGAATGTTTTGCCCAGTTTAATTTACTACATGAATATGTTACGAAGGGAAAAACTTTCGCTCTTTGGACTTTGATAATTTAAGTTCCCAGGTAACTGCTTAGTATAGGGACTTTTTTTCTATTTGAAAGTACATTTATATTTTATGTGTCCTGTGTTCTTTACATTAGGAGAAAACACATTGAAAAAATGTAGCTATTGTTATATTTCAACTCTTAAACCTTTTAAATAAGATGTAAAATATATATATTTTATATAAATATTTAAAAATAATTACAGCGAAGTTATGGAATTACATAGGCAATTTCTATCGTATCTAAATATATATATATATATATATATATATATATATATATATATTTCTTATTGTAATCACCCTTCCGGTACAGTGGTTCGTGATGATGATTGCTGGGCCGTAGAGATTGGGTTCAAATCCCGGAGAAGGCATGGACGTTAATAAATGCATAGTGCCTTCGCGGTATAGGAGTACTCTAAATAGCGCGAGACCTCTCATGAGGTTGGTGGAAGGTGAATAGATGTGGAAGGCTCCTAACCACCTCCAGGGTTCTCTCCCTCACAATTAGAGTGGAAACGAGCCAAATCGTACTGTTATCTGTTTGGTGTTCTAAGCTACGGTTAACGACAGGCGAACTGACCTTTGCCAATCAAATAGCATTAGCAACAGCAACATTTCTAATAATTTAACAGAAAGAAATACATGCTTATACAACTTACTCTTTCGGCATCCCAAAGAAGACTGTACTGTGGATCAGTGAAAAATGACAGAACGGTTTCTGCAACGATCATGGTAAACGTAATGACTCCCAAAATGAAAACTATCGGATCTATCATGTCATCCAAATTCACCTAAAAGTCGAAAAATAAAATCATGCATTGCAGTATTATCGACGAGTAAGTATATATTCGCTACGTTTTATTGATGAAATTTATCCCTAGCATTACGATTCTTTCTTAAGATTAATCTTCCGAATTTATCGGAAAACCATTTCTATTATTCCCTAAAGCACCTTTTTACTCTAATAGGAGATCAGACATTTTTATTTGATAACCGGGGAAAACTTTTTCCTCCAGTTTCTATTTAATTTAGTTAGTATCTTTAATTTTAAAATTTAGGGATGTTTTCATTAAGTTCACTGAATATTTTCCCATGATATCTTGACTGAATTTTGAAATTTTCTTTCTAGTCAGTCAACCCACTTAAGGTTGAGTGGACCCCTAGTTCTTGTTCCAGCGGGCTTGGTCAAAAAGATTTTCTGTGCTGAACTTTCTTTGTTCATTCTAATAACGCGGTCAACCCATTTAATCCTTTGGATTTTTATATATTTACCAACGTCCGGCTCCCTTAAGGTATGGCAGAGTTCTAACTTTGAGCGTCAGTGAAAAAAACCATCAACTTGAGTTCCTTTAAAAAGGGCTGTTAGGAGACGACGCTCAAAGACACTAAGAGTATTTTTGTCATTTTATGTCACTCTTCAAGTTTTTGGTGAGTATATATCTAATTAGACATTTATTAATTAGTAGTTCAGCTCTCCTTTTAATTAAATTTGATTTTAAATACCTCCTCAAACTGTAAAAGCATCTAATTTCAATGCCAGTTCTCCTCTTTTGTTGTTCCTAATCCCAGATTGTGTAGCTTATATATCTATACTATCTCCATAAAACCATAAATCGCCAAAAAATCCAAAAATAAAATAGGATTTCCTAAAGCATTGTCAATGGTAAAATTCAAGTAATTAAAAATATGACTAAGTAGGCCTGATTAGGGTTTCTGATTTCCTGGGTTTTTCCATTCTCGGAAATATTTACATCAAAATTTCAAAAAAATTTAAAAACAAGATATTTTTAAATAAAACCAATAATAATTATATAAAATAAAGATACGTATAAATACTAAAATTAATACTTATTTATATAATGAGATAAAAATACAAAAAAATAATAAATTGAATATTCCTTTTTAAAATAGGATTTCATAAGCAATTTATGCTTTTATCACTCAGCCTAGTTCTAAGCTTTGTGACGAACAATCCGGCAGTAGAAAATGCTTTTTCGGTTTCAACTGACGTTGAAGGAATTGTTTTTAAAGCCTCACCTAGTTACATAATATTTGGCAATGGATTTTCAGTCGAGTCGAACTAATGCATCTCTTGTTTCATGATTTTGTTGAAACTAGTACCTTTCTGGGTTGAACAATATAAAACTTCTGTTTTAGAGTAATTGGCTTTCTCTAGTTTTTCGTCCAACGTCAGAGGTTTTTTCTTCAAAATTACCACGCTCTCTTCTTCTGAGTGCGAAAAGTCGGATATTGATTCCTCTTCATCGCAGAAAAGCCTTGTCCCTCTCTCTATATATATATCTCTCATTTGGGCTTGTCTAACCAAACAATTTTTACCAGGCAATCGCGAAATATCGACAGTAACTGCAGCTGCTTCGTATTTTCTCCCAAAATTGAGATATTGCATTAATCCTAGTAAATTAACGTTGCGTCTTTCATTAATTCTTTGGATTAGAGAATATTTAATATTTTTCGCAAATTTTGAGTTTTGCTCCTTCAATTCCCCAATAACGAAAGAAAATGCACCTTCTGCAGTTATCAAAGTTCCATTTCGACGGCATAATTTTTCTAAGCCAATTTTTACTGGCTTTAAGCCTGCTGTAATTGTTGTTCCAGTTTCAAACTCTAGATTGGCCATCATTTAATATTTAATGTCAATTAATGTTTTTGAAATTGCTGACTTTATTTCTAAAAATATTTCAAGCATTGTCAACAAAATATTCCGGCGTGTTTTGTTCTCGGTGATTCCAGGGAAATCCCGGAAATGAAGTATAATATCCGGAAATAGAAAAAGCGCAGAAATCTTTTGATTTCCCGGGAAAGAAACCCTAGGTCTGATCAGTCTTGCACCTGTGGCACTCAGGAAAGACTTTCCGGCGCTGTTGAAAAGTAAGAGATTTGATGTGGTCACCCAAAAGCGTGATAGAGCCATCTGCTGATTCTTAGGAATATTAACTTGGGGACATCAACGAGGTTTTTTTTCTCAAAATACCAAAGGTAATTCGGGGGAGGATTTAATTCTACCCTTTTAAGGGGGTTCCCCCATGTGATGGGTTCTAAAATTCAACTTTTTTTCATAAATTTCTTTCCTAACATGTCTAGAATATGCTGGTAAAGGGATTTTTTGAAATTTGAAGTCGTTATAAAAAGAAGCAGGTGTTATGGAAAAATAGCTGTTCGGCGCGCTAAGTTAAGATTTTCATGGGTTTAATCGGACTTGGAAGTTTAAACGCGTTTTTCTCAAAACTGTGTTTTTTAAACTTTCCTCCATCATATTCCAAGAACGGTTAAACCGAATGACTTCAAATTTATACAGTAGACTCAGCACAAATATACGCACCAAATTGACTATGATCATTCCAAAATTCAAAATATTTCTATTTCTTATAACAAAAACATAACAAAAAACCCCATGAAATTCAAAACTTTTCTTCAGAGGTCTACCAAAATTCCAATTTTTTATATTTTTAATTGAGTATAGTTCATTCATGTATTTAAGCTTATGAATTAAAATGCCGTTGATTTTTTTTTATTTCAGATAAGCGTATCAGTCGGAATCGTGGAGGAAGTGAGCATCCGCTTTTTCGAGGCGGGTGTGTTCCGAGCACTATAACGTGGCCGCGGTAGCCGAGTGGTATAGGTATCGGACTGTGGCTTGCTTTGTCACAGGTTCGAGCCCAGTACCACTAAAGACCCGCCGTGTAGGGCAGCGATGCACGTTAAATCTGTCGAGAGCTGAAACGTCCTCCCGTTGGTGTGGTGTGGTAGTTAGGAGAGGGGGGTGCCAGCTCAGGTGTCGTCCACGTCACTTGACCATGGTTCAAAATTACGTGGTCCGTCGCCAAAAGCCCTCGTGTAGCTGAACAGTGCGACGTTAATATTCAATCAATCAATCAACCGAGCACTATAACTCACGTTCTATTGCATATTTTAGGCTAAAAATTTATACACATACTCTTAAGATGCACATAAACAAATGATAAAAAACTTAAAGTGCTATCATTTTACTGGTTGTCAAAAAGAATTTCCTAAAAATGCTGAAAAAAAGGCCGTGACATGGTGAACTTTAATAGAGAAGAGTTCGGCAAAAGTTAGACAAGTGTTACCCCTCTCTAGGTGTGAACAGTGGCAGACTTGGCTAAACTATCGACTATCTCGTTACCATTCAATCTAATAAGGGAGGGAATCCATTGAAAGTGTATAGAGTATATAGAAAAGGTTGAACCACAAGATCCAGAATATTTAGGCTTGCCATATCCCCAACAGTAGTTCAAAGAGAAAGATGCTGTATAGAAGCTCGACTGTGAAATAAAATTCAAGACTAGGTCATCATCAGTGCCAATAAATTGCAATCCCTGATATAAATCCTCCTCTGTATTTCAGTTATGATATTGTTATTAATGTTCCCAGAGCCGAGATGCACAAAGCCATCGAGTTTTGCAAACCTATAGTACCGGTTTGCAGGTGAATAGCAGAGTCTGTTACCCAGTGCACTGCCACACATTTAGTTTTTTTCCTACTTAACAGTAAAGCGCATTTTACCTCCTTTACACGTTTAAGACCAGAGGTTTTTCTGGCAATAATATATATATCATCGACAAATATAAAAATTTGCACAGGTTTAAAAATAGGTTTAGCCTGGTGTTCATTGAGTCACGAATGACTTTCTCCAATTCTATGTTGAAAAATAGGTATGACAGCATGTCGCCCTGTCAGACCCTATCTTAAATGGTTTTGAGAGATCTTAACTCTTAGTATGGTTTTTCTTAGCGTTAGAGCTGTGAGTCTTATGAGCTCGTCAGGGATACCAAACTCCCACATAGCCTCAATGAATAGTTTTCTGTTTAAGCTGTCATAAGCAGTCTTGAAGTCTTTAAACAAATGGTACTTTTCAACTCAATATTTTTTGGTTTATCCGGAATCTGTCGGAGGTTAGATGTTTGGTTCGCTATAGATTGTAGATCTTGTCCTCTAAAATTCACATTGATATATTGCAGGGGTGACGAACCTTTAGTGCCATTTTTTTTTAAGGAGGTGTTTAATGAAGCACAGACGTGCCACCAAATAATTTTGACTTGTGATTATTAAGAAAATAATAAAACTTATTACTATGAACACAAAACTCTTTATTTATTACGGAGAAATCCTCTTGCACTGTATAATTGTAAAAATTTTAATTATACGTGTAATCCTAATTAAAGTAACATTAAAGTGACTTCTATTGTTGCAGATTGTGTGGATGTGGATGACAAATAAATTATATTAGGATTGTATTTAGGATGCTTTTAGTAGAATGCATGCTCAATAGCCAATCAGTTTTTAAGCAATTAATTATTTTTGAAGTGGTTCACTTTTTGGACAAGTGGATTTGCGATGTGTTTCGAAATGCCGTTCTACAGACGATGTTCTGCATACCACTATTCCAGAAAATAAAACACGCACCTTTTTGTCGCCTTTACTAATGATGCCATATTTCTAGATTCACCAAGTTTAAAATTCTCTGTTACACTTACAATCTTGCCCTTTTTATTTTTTTTCGCTGAACTAGCTATGTTAAATAACACTTAAAAATCATAAATATAATACAAATAAACATTAAAACAAAGTTGTGTGAATGAAATCGACTATGCTATGCGTAGACAAACTTTGCAATTGTAGTCCACGACGTAACTAAGGCAAGACAATAACAAACGAGTGTGCTCCCCGCGACCGATCACTCGCATTTGTTCGTAATACTTCATAGTGAACTTTGTTATTTTGAAATAAAATACAAACTATTTTGATCACTGGCGTTGCCAAAATAATGTATCACGTGCCATTCATGGCACGCGTGCCAACGGTTCGCCATCCCTGATATGTGTAGCGTTATATAATACTCAAAATTTATATATTCCCAAGTTTGTGAATACAGTCGAACCACTATATAACGAACCTCCATATTGCGAATGTTTCTACATAGCGAACTTTTTCCTGGAACTTTGCACATTTCACGATTTTCTTCGTAAAATAACCTCTTTGTAGCGAAGTGCATTTTCTATGTAACGAAATGTTTCTTCAGTGATTCAATTTTTGTTCTCCCTTTTCTTTAAAGTGTTCCTGAAAACATTTCAAATTCTACCTTTAACACATTTTATGGTGGTCATACATCTTGAATTGGTTTTATTAGATCCCTACTTGCCGACAGCAATAGAGTTCTGGACATTTCGTCCAAGAAGTGCGACCTTTAACCCCCATTACCCAGTTCACTAGAAACACCTTCGATGTCCTCTTTCACCCTCAGAGGAGTTGTCCCGTGTCCCCGTGTTCTAATTATAAAATAACGTATGTTTAATATTACTTGTATGCTTTAAATTATAAAATTACCTTAAAATTAATTCATTTTAGCATAAAATTATTTTCTTAATTTTGAAAATACTGTGAATTCTTAGCGACATTCTTTTTTCTTGTTCTCCTTGCAGTTTTTCTTTCTTTCTTTTTTGATGGGTAAAATATATAAAATAAACATATAATAATTTTTAAAAAATTGTGAATAATTACTTTTTTTAATATATAGTGTTTATGAATTTAAATTTGTTTTATGTGGTTTATAAAGTATAGTAAAAGATAAACCTCTATATAACGAACTTTTTTCCGGAATTTAGTGATATCGTTATATGGAGGTCCGACTGTATATATATATCAAAGTTCTTACATTTAATGAATGCTAAAAAGTAATTAATTACAAGGTGCATTTATACAAACTAGTGATATCCCCTAGTTGCTTTGAGTTGTATGAATTCAAATTACAATGAAGAGTTTTCTGCAGTACATCTAAAAGTTATTAAATTCATTTTCAACCCTTTCTATAATATTAATATGAAAGTAATTTAGAAGAAAATTGAAGAAAAAAAGTAATGAGACTCACTCTTACAGCATTGAAGAATGGGGAAGTGAAAAAGTTGCAAACGGAAAACAATATCCAGAATATTGATAAGGTGTACGAATTCATCTCCCCCTCCTTCTTTTGTTTGTACTGAAGAAATATAACGAGTACCTGAAATTTATGTAAATTATTTATTATTAAAAATCATGTGAAAAAAATGTACTATGCACAATCCTATAGATAAATATTTAAAAATATATTACTCTCAAAATACGTAAATTTTTACTGAAGAAACAGAAATTAAAATCGCTAACAAGAGAGGAGACCCATGTATTTATAGTAAAACTATATATGTATAGTCGTTTTGTTCGTTATAGTTCCTGATTTATTTCAGCTACGCCTTAATATATAGGAAAAAATGAATATACTTTTATAAAATTTCCTAGTTTTAATTCTGTTTAAAATTTTCCATTACCTACAGGCTATTTAAACTCGCAAATATGTACAAAGTTTTAAGCTTGTTATCATCGAAATCTCTGGGGAAATATTCATAAACTGGAAAACCTAACCGTATCTTTTAGGCAGCGAAAACTGAGTAAAAACAATAATGATAAATATAACAATATGAAATGAAATAATAATAATAATAATAATAAAAACATCAAAATTCTCTCATCAGAACGAGAAAGCATTAAAATTTTAGATGAATCTCTTACATAAAATTACATTATTTAATATAATATTTTTATTAATTTGTTATTAATATTGCAACATTAACTAATTTATTATTAATGAATTAATCTATACGGCTGACCATTAAAATTGCTACACCAAGAAAGTGACATGTTATAGACGTGAAATTTAAACGACAAGAAGGTGCTGTGATATGCATATGATTAGCTTTTCATCCCATTCAGACAAAGCAAGTGCCGGTAGCTACACCTACAATGTGTTTGAATGAGGAAATTTTTCTACCGGTTTCTCATACACAAATTGCATTTGAACGTTGTTGCCAGGTGAACAGTTGTTGTGATGCTTCGTGTAAGAAGCAGAAATGCGTACCAGCACGTTTCTGACTTTGATAAAGGCCGAATTGTGCAATGTATCGGGATTGCAGTTTATCGTATCGTCGTATTGCTTCTCTCGTCGGTCCAGATCCAATGACTGTTAGCAGACTAAGGAATTTATGGGTTAAAGACGGTAATACGGAACGTCATGCTGGATCTTAAACGGCCCCCTATCTCCAGCAGCCGAGAAGACAGGCATGTTACCCAAATGATCTTAATGGATCACGCAGCCTTGTCACGAACCCTGAGTGAAGAATCGGGGTCGTTTGCAAGATAACAAGTGTCTGTAGGAACAGTTCGACGAAGTTTGCAGCAGCATGGACTCTCAGCTCGGAGACCATGGCAGTGGCTACCCTTGAAGCTGCATCACAGGCATGAGCCTCTTTAATAGTGGGATCAACGACGAACCTAACGCACAATTAGCGATGCGTCATTTTTCAGATGGAGCCAGATTCTGTTTATAGCATTCAGATGGTCACATCCATGTTTGAAGGCATTGTGGTGAACAAACATTGGCAGCGTGCATTTGTTATCGTCATACTGGCGCATCAACTGGTGTAATTGTTTGGGATGCTGTTGGATACACGTATCGGTCACCTCTTGTTCGTATAGATGGCACTTTGAATAGTGTACGTTACATTTCTGGTGTGTTACGACCTGTGGCTCTACACTTTATTCGAGCCCTACGAAACCCTACGTTTCAGCAGGATAATGCATGGCAGAGCATGTTACTGGCATTGTACAGAGCTTCCTTGATACAGAAAATATCCGGCTGTTGCCCTGGCTTACATGTTCACTAGATCTCTCGCCAACAGAAAACATCTGGTCCATGGTTGCCGAGATGCTAGCTCGTCACCATACGCCAATCAATACAGTTGATGAGCTGGTACATCGTGTTGAAGCTACATGGGCATATGTACCTGTACACGCCATCCAATCTCTGATTGACGCAATGCCCAGGCGTATAAGTGGTGTTATTACGCTAAAGGTGGTTGTTTTGGGTACTGATTTCTCAGGATCTATGCACCTAAATTTCTTGAAAATTTAATATCACTTATTATTTCCAGTATAACATATTTGTCCAATAAATATCATTTTGTTATCTGCATTTCTTCCTGGCGTTGTTATTTTTCTGACCACACACACACACTAAATATATATATGACGTTATAAATACAAAAATTATTATATTTATTCAAGACTATTCATACACAAAGTACAAGCGATGATTACTTTATATACAGTACACAATATGTCATATATAAATTTAAAAGTTTGCATATTTTTCGAACTTATACTAATCTACACTTTTGATAGTATCGTTTCAAATTTTGCACTGAGCTGCGGTGATGTTTCAAAGCCCTATAAGCATATTTATACGCCAATAAAAATTTTCAAATTTATTTTTTGTGAATATTCCTAAGCCTCCCTTGCTTAAGGGAGGGTATATGTGTAGTCACCAATTGCCGTGATATGCAGCCAATGGTGGAATAACGTTTCCGCTCATCTTTGGAAAACGATTACTGCATTTGGCGCAATCTTTTGATTTGGCAATGCTTTAGGAACGGGTTTTGCGTAGTAATGGAAACCTAAGTTGGCACCACCCTCTCTAATCTATCCTACCACGCCAATAGGAGGACCCAGAGCCCCACGACATCAGATTTAATGTGCCTCAGCCCTTCTACTCTACTGATTTTCAGTAGCACTGGGCTCGAACTCATGACACGCAGCTATGAGCTCGTGGCCATAACCACGAGGCTACCTCGGCCACTGCGGGTTTTGTGGAAATCGACTCTTTTAACGGACAGGAGCAGGAGATATATGAATAAAAAGAATTTCCATTTTTGAACTATTTGACTTTCAGACACATAAAATTTCGCAGGAGGGTTTGTATATGTGCGTGTAGAGATCCAATAAGAACACGTTTAGCGAAAAACTATTCTCAAGTATGGAGGAATGGGGCGTAATATAAAAAAATCTCGTTTCTGAACTATTAGAGATATAGACTTCAAATTTGACAGGCATGTTCTTTTTTTTTTGGGGGTAGTGATCTACCAAGAAGGGGTTTCATGGAAATCGATTCCCAAGGGTTGGGGTTATGGGGGCATAAATACAATCCGTTTCAGAAATTTGTCCTTTTCCTTTTAAATCGAAGGGTGAAGGCTATAAAAAGTGTTTTTGAACACAATCAGAAGCTTAATGCTAAGATTTAGGTATCAATAACTTAAATATATATACTGTAAAATCCGGCGTTCAACGCGCACTTTTAGCGCAAAAAACTAGATCGAAATTTACGGGTGCGCGTTATACACCGGCGTAACGACAGCGTATTGATACAACCCACACCCTTCCATTCTTGTCTAGATTGATAGATTAGAGCAGGTGGCTCGCTTGTGGGTCGGAGACAGTGCACGTAGTTTTGGGGTCATTGTCTGTTGTTTGACCTCGGGTCCACAACGACAGTATGTCTGGAAGTCATTATAGACATAAAAGTGCCCTTGCCGTGTGACAGTTGACGGGGCCTCTCTGACTGAGGAGACTGATGCCTTGGATGACAGCGAAAAAAATGGCTTCAAAGAAACAATGGGGACATGGTGGACAAAGATGTGCGGATGAACCGTCTGGAGCCGGTGCATTCGAGAAGGAGCAGAGAGAACGATTGTTAGGTCCACGCCAATATGACGCTAATGAGTTCGAGGGCCGTGTGCAGACATTTGTGGGTCGGCCAATAAGAAATGGTGAGGAGCGTGTAGTGCACCCACCCCTGGAGTTTAAAAGGATCATTCTTTGGTGAGATGGGATCGGATCATGACGATAGCTGATTGTTTTGCAAAGATAAAGAAACGGGAGAAAGCGCTCTTCACGTGTTGGCCGGATTGTGATGGTGAGAGCGAGTGGAGTTTTCTAAAGGATGTGATGTTGCTGACGAACAGGGTAGGGCCAACACCCTCCGGAAAAAAAATAACCGACCGTTGCACAATGGGTAGGTAAACGTGAAGCCAATTCAACACGGGACTGTATTTTGTTATCCTTACGTGCAAACCAGGGACTAATTAGTCTACAATTTACATTATACTGCTTGAATTGAAATAATATTGACGTAGAATATGAATAAAGTAAATTCTTTTAATGACTTGCTGTGTGACTAAAAACGCTACCTCGTCACTACTTTACACCGAGTATAAGAATGAGAGCTTTAAAAGTAAAAAAAAAGTATGAGAATAGAAAAAAAATGGCTTCTATATACATAAATCGAAATACTGTTCATTTAAAAGGAATGGCATTTCGTTTTAATTTCTAGGGTTGTAGCTCTGGAAATATACTAACTTTTCTAAAGCTTGTAATAATTTCTCGACTAGATTACTTCAAAACATAAAAGCAATGCGTATGTACATTTCAAGTTTCTTCATAAAAAAGAGGGTGCGCGTGATACGGCGAATATACCTAAAAATTAAAAATTACAGTTTGGATGTATATGTGCGTGTTATACGCCGGTTTTTATGTATGTACAATTTTACAGTCATATATTATCATGATATTCCCAATGAAATAAACTAACTGAACTGTAAACTTAAAACTGTAACTGTGCTAGTGTATATAGGTGCATAATATGCGTTTTAAACATACACAGACCATATGCAATAAATACTCTAACCTTACATTCAAAGAGATTTTGTTTAGTTTTAATTATTAAATTATTTCCAATTTAGTCAGTGTTTTTTAAATGATCATCAACTTTTAATTACATCACACAATGCCCTTCTATTTCATGTAAAAAAAAACCTATAAACATACTATTATATTGAAAATTATGATGCATTTTTTCGCAATTTATCTAGTGAAAATAATCATTGTATATTCTAAAAGACATGTTATTTAGACTTTTTTGTTATTTTTTTGTTGGTATATATCTATCAAGTAAGCATTTAAATTTGAAGTAACATTTAAAATATGTTTTGATTTTACTACAATGAAATATTAGAAATCAACCAAAATTGTTGTTCCAAAGAAATAATAGAATTCAAAGCAAAAGTTTTGGATATACGGTAAAAAAGAACAGCGTTGTCTGTTTACATTTAAAATTGAACACTCATTGTATTTTATTTACAGAATATTTGGGTCAACCAAATAACCAAGCATAACATTACATAGCAAATAATTTTCATATGTTATAAATAATACTGTCGATGTTCTTCAATTATTTTCAAGCTGTCAGCGGATATTTCTGTTTAATGATGTATTCAATGGTATTGATTACATTTTTTTAGATCCTTTGATTCAGCAGGTTATAGAATGAAAAATAAGTAACTGAGAAATACATACATTATTTTAAATATTTTTATACGGAATTAGTTTATTTACGAAATATTACCGACTTTGGAAATGAAACGAATGCCGTAAAGTCCGGCGCATAAAAAGCACCTGTACTTTTAAGCTGGTTTTTTAATTTTTAGGTATATTCGCCCCCTTTTTTACGAAAAAACCCGAAATGTACATATGTAATACTCTTACGTTTTGAAGCCATTTATTCGAGGTATTTTCCCAGGCTTTAGAAAAAAAATATACTTCTAGAACTACAACCCTTATAAGTTCACGAGGAATGTCATTTCTTTTAAATAAACGGTATTTCGTTAAATTTATAAGAACGATTTTTCTATTAAAAAAATTAAATAATTCTTAAATAGAATTATTTATTTCATGCTAGAATAATATTTCGATGAATACTAATTACATATACTCATTATTATTATTTCCATCATTACATTCCTCTTTTGTAACGGACCTCTACATGAAATGAACGTGCGTACCAAATTTCAAGTTCGTTGGCCCGATAGTTCAAAAGCGGCAATATTTATCAATAATGCCTCATAAGACCTCAAAACGCCCGTTTGGTACTGTTTTTCGCAAACTTCGCTCTCAGCGGATCTTAACTCCCTGCGAGAGGAACTTACCTACAAAATTTCCAGTCTGTACATCAGTGTTTCTTAAACTGTGGGGCGCGGGAGCGCGAGCATATCGAAAATAAAAGATTTAAAAAATAATTCATTTACTGGAATGAATTAAAACAAAATACTTTCAGACATAATAAAAAATGCACTTTTACTCTGATATAATTTATAAGCGCGCGCGATATTAAGTCATCAAAAATAAAAACTTCTTCAATACCTATCTTTGACCCTATAACCAAATAGAAAAACTTTTATTTGATTTACTGTAATCCCATTATGAGAGATTTTTTTTATTTCGCTTTCTTTTTAAACCTAACATACTACTCTTTCAGAGAAAAAACAGATTCCAGAATCGAAACAATTTAGGAACATGAAAAATTCATTACTGTCTTTATTTTTGAAATACTGCATATTACAGCTGTAATCTGTTTCACCTTGTAAGTTATTGGTACAGTTAGTTATGACCCCTCTCTTATGTGTTCCATGGGTTTGTCTTGCAAAGCAAAGTTTTCATAAGGAATGCTTATGATTAGAAATTGACCCTCTGAGTTCTTTTTCTATATTTAGCAGATATCTATATTTTGTCTTCTAAGCAGCCACCGCATTTTGCAATATGTTCAATTTAAAAATTAGAGAAAGGAAAAATAACATAATAATTATCCTATTCTATTTATTTATTTTTGCTTAAAAGTAGTATACAAAATTTTAATACTTATGTTACTAATTTGTATGGTTTATAATTAAGATCGCCTATTGTAGCTTTAGCATCAAAGTGCATTATTATTGCATTCAGTACAGTATTAATGTATAAGGGGGGTGCTATAAAAATTGTGATTGAAAAGGGAGGCGCCAGTATTGAAAGTTTGAGAAGCACTGCTGTAGGTCTAATAGTTCCAGAGATATCATGATGAGTGAGTGAGGGAGTGTGTGGGTATTTCCCTTTGTATGTATGTTATCGTTCAAGTACGATTCCGTTATTTCATAGAGAATAGCTAGGTATTTCATGAAATAAGTAGACAAATCAGTTAAAGTATATAATTCAGTTCTTTCATAGAGAATAATTAGCTATTTCATGAAATAACTAGACAAGTCAGTTAAAGTATATAATAGATGAAAATTTTTATACTTAACCTAGTTATTCAATGAAATAACTAGGTATTATAAGAAATAATTAAGTATAGACCGTTAAAGTGAAAAATAAACAATTTCAAAGATATTTTATAAATTAATTGATCATAAATAGCTAAAATCTCTCGAAAAATACATTTTATTTCTTTTGTGGATAAATAATTCATAAATTATAAGGGAAAGCAGATGATATAATTTTAATGCTCATATTGCCAACATTAGTTAAACAGAAAGGGGAAAAAGAATTGTGTGTGTGTGTAGCAAAAATACATTATATTTAAATATTATCAACAAAAATACATGCTGGGAAGGAAAACTGATGCTTCACAAAAACATTGTATAAACTTCTTAATACAAAAATGGAAGAGAATATTAAGTTAAATTTCATGAAATACCTTCATTTTACTTTTTTTTAATTAGAGCAAGGATTCCTGTGACGACACTTTGGATTAAACTGCTTATTATTTTTGAAACAAGCCCACTGTTTAGTATTGCACATTTTTTTTACACAAGCACTTTTTAAATAAAGGGTGTTTTTTAGAGGTATAGAAGTTTAAATTGCAATAAAACAACGATGTATTATTCAATTGACATTAATTTTTTTTATTCGAAAGATAATCTTGTGGCATTACATTTTAAATAGGATTTCTGGCATATGACTGCCACATCTGGCTCGGATGTAGTCCAATCTGGACGTCCAATTTTCGATGACTTTTTCCAACATTTGTGGCCGTATATCGGCAATAACAGGGTGAATGTTGTCGTCCAAATGGTCAAGCGTTTGTGGCTTATCCGCATAGACCAATGACTTTACATAGCCCCACAGAAAATAGTCTAGCGGTGTTAAATCACAAGATCTTGGAGGCCAATTTACAGGTCCAAAACGTGAAATTAGGCGGTCACCAAACGTGTCTTTGAATAAATCGATTGTGGCACGAGCTGTGTGACATGTTGCGCCGTCGTGTTGGAACCACAGCTCCTGGACACATCATGATTGTTCAATTCAGGAATGAAAAATTTAGTAATCATGGCTCTATACCGATCACCATTGACTGTAACGTTGTGGCCTTCATCGTTTTTGAAGATGGATTCCACCAGCCCATAAAGCGCACCAAACAGTCAGTTTTTCTGGATGTAACGGTGTTTCGACATACACTTGTGGATTAGCTTCACTCCAAATGCGGCAGTTTTGTTTGTTGACGTAGCCATTCAACCAGAAGTGCGCTTCATCGCTAAACAAAATTCGCTTATGAAAATCGACCATTACTTTCGAAATAAAATTGCACAATTTGAAAGCGTTGTTCAGGCGTGAGTCTATTCATGATGAATTGCCAAACCAAACTGAGAATAAATCACTTGACAGCTGTTAAATCGGTCGCCATCTTGGAAAGTAATGCTAACTTAAACTTCTATACCTGGAAAAAAACCACTCTATACTTGTCCAGCACCGCAACTTTGAGCTGTTGCAACAGATCGAAACGTTGTATCAATATTTGGAACTTCTTCAATGGAAATGAATTCTCGCTGACATATACTAAACTGACATATAGACTCAGGAGTACAATTGTTTTATTCCACCTAATCGAAAAAATTCTTCCCAAAGCAGCTAGAACCGGTTCAAAGAACTTTCGAATTTCGCATTTCATACTTTAACGATCTAGTAATCGTTATTATATAGAATACCTAGTTAAATCATAGAATTCAATAGTTTGACATACTTTAACTGACTTGTTTAATTATTTCATGAAATACCTAGTTATTCTATGAAATATAACGCATTTCACATTTTAACCGCAACATACATATAAACAAATACAGCATAAATTCTAAATGAGAATAATTCAAATATATCGGGTGAGCTCGAAACACAAACGAATTTAAGCTTGAATTGATCTTTCACGCAAGTAGTGTATTTTGTTGAAATGATCAAACTGAAACATGAATAAAAGTTCGGTCATATGAGGGTCACCCTGAAATTTTTGAGTTACTCCTCGGTTTTTAAAGTTATATTTATAAAATTTTAGGAGTGTTCAAAGTAGTCTCCTCCAGCATCAATGCACTTTTGTAGACGAATTTTCCACAGATCAAATGTCTGAAACCATTCATTTCTTGGAATTGATGAAAAAAATGCATTTATAGCCACATCAATCGCTTCTTCTGAGTGAAAACCACGTCCACGTAAGTTTTTGTTGTATTAAAAATAACCAAAAGCCACACACATACATAGCTAGATCCAGAAAATAAGGGGGTGCTCTATCACTTTAATTTCTTTTTGTTCAAGAAACTCAGCTGTTAATCCGTCTGTATGGGAAGATGCATTGTCATAGTGAAGATTAGACCCCTGACATTAACTTCGAGAATTTCTGAAAGATATTTAGTGGTATACCAGTTTGCTGTTATTATCTTCTGTCCTTCCAACTTGATAGGTTTCATCAATCCCGTACTTCTGAAGAAAACGGCACACATTACTTTTTTCATTGCTCGTTGGCTTTTCACCATTGTTGGCGTAGGATCATCTTTGAAAACCCATACTTTGCTTTCTTGACATGTTGGAACGTCAGAAAGACGGCATGTACGTTTCATCACTCGTTACAACTTTAGAAATGATGCGGTGGCCATCATAATTTAGCAATTTGAGGAATTTTTTTACTGATTCTGACACGCTCCTCTTTTTGGTGCTCAGTTCGATTATGGGGAATCCAACGGCAAACTACTTTTTTCATAAGTAATTCTTCATGAATAATTTTGTATATGGCTGTGGATCCAAAGTTCCTTCTGTATCATTTGGTAGGGGCAGTGATTATCATCCATTAACATTTTTCGTGTGGCAGAAACATTATCCGGAATTACTGCCGATCGTGGTCTTCCTGTGTGTTCCTCATCCTGAAGAGAATTGCGACCACTGCAAAATTCTTTAAACCATCTGAATATAGTAGCACGACATGGAGATTTATCACCAAATGCTAATTGTAGCCGTTGAACGCATTCCTCTTGATTTAATCTAGCTTTAAAATCATAAAAAATCATAGCACGATAATGTTCTCGTGTGTCAACTCCATTTTCTCTTCTGTCTAATATTTATTCTACGCTAAACAAGTAAGTCGGTAAAAAGTCATCTGCTGTGTTAAAATACTTCGTATTTTCAAATTAAACCGTTGATTTTGTTTTGTAACTTCTTGTCTGCGCGTATCTCAAAAATTTTACAGTTACCCTCGTATACCTGCATCTCTAAAAGAAAGATAAAAATCGTTATCTAATCTCCTTCCTTTCCTTTTAATGTATTTCTGACTATCATACTATCGATAAAATCGATCCAATGTTTGATATATTAGAGAGAAAAATTAGAATTAAGGAAAAAAATAAGTATATATAAAAATGTACTTACGAAAGTAAATAAACGAAAGCCAACTGATAAGTAATACACATTTTCTATAGTTGTGTGCGGCAAATTCTCTTGATATAGAAGATAAATTGCTTCGGATGATGTACACAAAATCAATATCGTTGTGAGCATCTGAAAAAAAGTTAAAAATATAAGTTAAATATTATTTAGAAACAATTTTTTACATGCAAGAGATCTACCCAAAATACTTTCCAGGAAACTGATCAATTGGTGAAGATTTCTGGAAATTGTACTACTGTATTTAACTCAGTGCTTCTCAAATTTTCAATATTTGGGATACGATTATCAATCATAATTTTCATCACCCCCTTCATACAATAACAATGTATTGAATGCAGCAATAACGTACTTTGACGCTAAATATATTAATGATCTTAATTATGAATCATGCAAGTTATCAAAATAAGTATTAAATTTTGCATATGTCACTTTTAAGTAATAGATAGTTTAAGTAAATTACTTTTAAGTAATAGATATTTTCAGTACGTTACTTTTAAGTAATATATATTTTAAGTAAGTTACTTTTAAGTTATAGATATTTTAAGTAAGTTACTTTTAAGTAATATATATTTTAAGGTAAGTTACTTTTAAGTAATATATATTTTAAGTAAGTTGCTTTTCAGTAATAGCCATTTTAAGTAAGTTACTTTTCAGTAATAGATATTTTATGTAAGTTATTTTTAAGTAATAGGATAAAAATGTTGTCACGGAGTTCGAAAGAAGTACACAGTTCAATTAAACAAACAATTAGATTTATTCTAACGCTTGGAGCTCGATACAACACTGGATTGAGAACATGCCCAACTGGCGATGAACTCTTCTTTTATACACTTCGGAATATTCGAGAAATAACCAGTATGCACTCTAAAGAATGATCTGGATTCATCTAGAACCTAGAGAAACAATACATTAAAAACGGAAACAAAATTCCAGTCTTTGGATAAATCTGCCGGGGCCGGGATTCGAACCCGAGACCTGAGGAAGTTCAGTCCAACGCTCTGCCAACTCGGCTATCGGGACTTGTAGCAAATTATGCGTGTGGCATTGCTCCCCTCGAAAAAGAAGACAGCGCCCCGCTGTCATTTTGTTCAAGGGTCTTTATTCTGGAACGAGTGATGGGTCCTTTGTATGATTCTTTGGGAGGAATATCCTCGGTTTCGATTTGCTCGGCGGGATCATGGTACGGTTTCATACGCAGTACATGGACAACTTCTCTTAGTTTTCTTTTTCGTGAAGCAGGATCAAAATCTTGTACTTCGTAAGTCACGGCTGATAAACGGCGTAGCACCTGATACGGTCCGAAATACCTTCTTAAGAGTTTTTCGGAGAGACCGACTTTTCTCACTGGAGTATAAACCCATACGAGATCTCCGGGAGCGTAAGATACCATTTGGTGTTTGGAATCGTAACGTCGACGATCTTTGTCTTGAGCTCTCAAAGTGTGCACTCGGGCTAGCTGTCGTGATTCTTCGGCTCTGGCTGCTATCTTGGTGATGTTATTGTCATCAAAATCGTTAGGACAGAATGGTAGCATTGTATCTAGTGTCGTTTCCGCTTCACGACCATGAAGTAAATAGAACGGCGTAAAACCTGTGGTCTCTTGTTTAGCGGTATTATAAGCGAAGGTTACAAATGGTAGAATTTCATCCCAATTTTTCTGCTCTACATCCACATACATTGACAACATGTCGGCCAAGGTCTTATTGAAGCGCTCCGTCAGTCCATTTGTTTGGGGATGATACGCCGTTGTGAAACGATGATCAATGTTACACAAGTCGACGAGAGGAAACAAGTCTGGATCGAAAGACGGCTCCACGATCTGTGATAATTACTCGAGGAGCTCCATGCCTGAGGACAATTTCTTCAAGTAAGAACTTCGCTATTTCGTCGACTTCGGCTGTCGGCAAGGCTTTTGTTATTGCATATCGTGTTGAGTAATCCGTGCAGACTATTATCCATTTGTTTCCATGAGCAGACTTTGGAAATCTCCCAAAGGAGATCAATTCCAATGCGATGGAAAGGAGCTATAGCTGGAGGGATGGGAACTAAACGTCCAGGTGGTCGTTGAGGAACGGACTTTCTCCTTTGGCACTCCCGACAATGCATGACATACCGAACGACATTTCGGTACATTCCCGGCCAGTAAAATCTCTTGCGTATCCTGTCATAAGTTTTCGCGAAACCAAGGTGTCCTGCGGTGGGGGCGTCATGAAAGTGCCTTAGTATGTCTGCTCGTAGATGTTTAGGAATGACTGGCAACCACAACTTTCCATCTGGATCAAAATTCTTCCTGCAAAGGATACCGTCGATAAATCTGAATTCTTCGTTTTTGGATGAGTTTCTCAAAAGTTTTAATTTCGCAAGGTCTTGATCCTTTTTCTGTTCCATCGCAAGGTTCATACTCGTCGTGACTGCTAAAAATTTGTCTGATGTTTCCGTTTCCTCTTCCACTGGATTTCTCGAAAGAGCGTCGGCGTCACTATGCTTCTTACCGGTTTTATATTTTACGTCAAAATCATGCTCTTGAAGTCGGAGGGCCCATCTGGCAAGCCTTCCTGAAGGATCCTTTAAATTCATGAGCCAGCACAAGGAATGATGGTCAGTTACAACAGTAAAGTGTTTTCCGAATATGTACGGCCGAAATTTGTTGGTAGCCCATACGATGGCAAGACATTCCCTTTCTGTGGTGGAATAATTCTTTTCGGCTTTTGTCAGAGTTCTAGAAGCGTATGCTATAACTTTCTCGACATTATTCTGAATTTGTACTAGGACAGCTCCGATACCGTACCCGCTTGCATCAGTATGGATTTCTGTAGAAGCTCTTTCGTCGTACATCCCCAATACTGGATCCGAAGTAAGTGCTTTCTTAAGACTGTTAAATGCTTCCACCTCTTCAGGACCCCAATGAAACTCCACGCCACTTTTCAGCAACGACTGCAAAGGTTCGGCGAGATAACAGAAACCTTTAATAAATCTTCTAAAGTATGAACAAAGGCCAAGAAAACTTCGTATGTCATGTATATTCTTTGGAGTGGGAAAATTTCTTACGGCTTTTATTTTGTCGGGATCGGGACGAACGCCATTACTAGATACAAGATGGCCCAGAATCTTTACTTCTTGAGCAGCAAAAGACACTTCTTTGAATTTAATTTAAGACCAGCTTCCTGAAGACATTTTAGAACAAGTCTTAATCGTATAAGATGGTCTTCAAAAGTTTCTGAGAACACTATTGTGTCATCTAGGTAACAAAGACACATAGTCCATTTAAAATGGCGTAGCAAATTGTCCATCATTCTCTCGAAGGTCGCAGGTGCATTACAGAGACCAAACGGCATGACTTTAAACTCGTATAAGCCTTCGGGGTAATAAATGCCGTCTTTTCACGATCCGCTTCGTCTATTTCTATTTGCCAATAACCAGATCGGAGATCCATGGAAGAAAAGAACATGGCACCTTTCAGACAGTCGAGCGTATCGTCAATACGAGGCAGAGGATAAACGTCTTTTTCGTGACGCTATTCAGCTTGCGATAATCGACGCAAAAACGCCAACTACCGTTTTTTTTTTTTTCTTACGAGCACAATGGGTGATGACCAAGGACTTTCAGAGGGTTGGACGATACCTTCATCAAGCATTTTCTGAACCTCTTCATGAATGATGCGTCTTTCAGTCGGCGAGACTCTGTAGGCTCGTTGGTTGATTGGAGCATGATCACCAGTAAAAATCCTGTGTTTCACATTCGTCTTCGCGGCTGTCGACTTGTCGGTCTTCGTGAAAAGCCCAGAAAATTTCCGGAGTAGTTCGGATAGCTTGTTTCTCTGTTCGTCACTTAACTCGGGTGACATCATTAACGAACAATTCATCTGTGACTCCGAAGTTTCTTGCTTGTCATCCAAGCAACCCGATGTGTCGGAAATAACACATAGATGCCCTTCATTTAGTGGTTCAGCTTGGCCTATGCACATTCCTCTAGGGATGATTTGGTTTCGGAACTGCAGGTTGGTAACCCAGACATCACTTTTTCCGTTACGATATGTGGATACCATGGACGGTGTAGCAATATTTTTCTCGAAGAGCAAATGTTTGCTGCCGTCTAGAACTACATTTATGTCTCCTCGGGTTTGATATCCTGATACTGTTATTCTAGTTAAAGAATGCGGCTTAAGTGTATAGTCCCTGGTGGCATACAAATTCCAGGCGTCAGGCGCTGTGGAGTCTCGACAGATGTCTTCTAGAACAAGTTCATTTTGTCCACAGTCTATAACGGCTTGAGACGCCTCTAAAAAGTCCCATCCTAGGATGACGTCATGGCTACAATGTGATAAAACAATAAATTCAAAAGGCAGTTCTCGATTGTTTATACGGACACGTAAAACACATTTCCTATCGGCCGAACAAAATTTCCATCCGCAACTCTCAGCATAACGCTCTTGGCATCAGCAAACAGAACTTTCTTTAAAAATCGGCGATACTTATCGGATAGGACAGAAAACGATGCCCCAGAATCTACTAGAGCACGTATCGGCTTATCTATTATTACGTCTAGTTGGTTACCAGTCATCTTGGCGGTCGACGGAGGATTTCCAGTACACGCGGCCTCACCTCCTTGGAAGGTCGCTCTCCTTAGTTTTCCTCGCTCCTACGGCCTGGCGACTGACTGGATCGGCGATATGGCGACGGGGATCTGTAACGACGTATTGGGGATCGGCTTCTCGTGGGACTTGGCGTAAAACGGCGAGAAGAGTTTGGTCGGCGTATTTCTTCTTCAGTGCCAACGTCGTCGAAGTTCCGTCGGCGGTTTCGAGGAGTTGTCAAAGACAGCCTTTCTCTCTCGGCAGTAGCGCATTACATGTCCAGGACGTCCGCAGTGGAAACAAACAGGTCTGTTGTCAGCCGTTCTCCACACATCTGTTTTTCTTGGTTCAGGTGGGAATTTCTTAACAGGAGCTCTGTATTTCCTGGTTACAGCGGCGTATGTTGGTCGTGGTCTAGTTTCTGTAGGTTTTGTTGACACTGGGGCCAAAACCCTTTCAACTTCGTCTTGAACGATCTCTTCTAAGGATTGGGGATCGGAGTCCAAAGATTCTTGCGTCTGGTTAACTAGTCGATGGACTTCTTCTCGTACGATTGTGCGAATAAGAGAGACCAAATCAGTCTCATCCGTCAGGGATGCAACCGGTACGACGTTTGGAAGCCTTTCAAATCTCGGTCGACCAACTCTCTTCTGCTTCATATCTTCGATATAGTTGCACCATTTGATAAAACTTGCTGTGTCGTTGATTTCTCTCGTCAACAGGGCCTGATAAATATCCTCAGCAACACCTTTCATTAGGTGTGACACTTTTCGTCTTCTTTCATCAGAGGATTTACCTCTTGGCAAAGTCCTAATACACTTTGTATGTAGGACTGTGTACTCTCGCCTGAACGCTGGGCTCGGCATTTTAGTTGTTCTTCTGCCCTTCTGGTATATTTTTGACGGTCACCGAAAAGTCCACTTAGTCCATTTTTAAACGCTTCCAAGGAATCTAAGGCGTCTTCGTTGTTGACATACCACTGTCTCGCAGTTCCGTCAAGAAAGAAATAAACGTTAGCCAGGCACATCATGTCATCCCACTTGTTAAAGTTGGCTACTCGATCGTACTCTTTAAGCCATTTGAGAGGGTCTTCCCCAGGCGCTCCTCGGAAGGTCGATGGGCTCCTCCATTGCTGTAACGAAGGTGTTACTACAGCGGGCTTGGCTTCTTGCTCGGTCGGCATTTTTGTCCTCTTCCTACTAATTTCTTTTAACAGTCCGAATTCGGGGGATAATCCTCTTAACCGGAGGCTCCTGCGAAGGTTGTCACTATTATCCACGTTTGACGTAATTGTACCCCGCGCCTCCACCAAACTTGTCACGGAGTTCGAAAGAAGTACACAGTTCAATTAAACAAACAATTAGATTTATTCTAACGCTTGGAGCTCGATACAACACTGGATTGAGAACATGCCCAACTGGCGATGAACTCTGCTTTTATACACTTCGGAATATTCGAGAAATAACCAGTATGCACTCTAAAGAATGATCTGGATTCATCTAGAACCTAGAGAAACAATACATTAAAAACGGAAACAAAATTCCAGTCTTTGGATAAATCTGCCGGGGCCGGGATTCGAACCCGAGACCTGAGGAAGTTCAGTCCAACGCTCTGCCAACTCGGCTATCGGGACTTGTAGCAAATTATGCGTGTGCAATATTATGTCACTTTTCCTTTCTAATTTTTAAATTGGAACAGATTGCGATAAACACGCAACGTGTATTTTTATTAAGTCAGTATGTAATTTATTTTGCTATCTTTCTGTAAAAATTAATAATTTTGTTTAAATAATTTTTTTATTTTCGGCTTTTAGATATTCTTTGGATTTTTGATATCCCCTTCCCCTTAATTGCGTAAGATTTTCACGCCCCTATAGGGGGTGCGCCCCATAGTTTGAGAATCACTGATTTAATTAAATATTTACAGCTAGAGTGACTAATACATATTCCAGTAATTGAACAATTTATATGAGTTTAAATAATAAATATTACATTTAAATTATTTTGTTCTATTTAGGATCGCTATCAGTTGATGATGATCAGTTCACTTGTATATTTATCGTGAATTCAAAGCGTTACATCAGGGCAGCCAATCACCATCGTCAAATCGCAAGGAACCTACTCAGCTATTTCAGGATGAATTTCTTCCAACTTCGACTTTCAATAAGCCACACCTCTCTCCTACGTCTCAACGAAAGCCAGGCTGTTTCACTTCATCAAGGACTTTAACTCTCCCAGGCGCCATTAACTTCTATAATATGGGATGGAGGCTCGCTCCACGAGCCATATGCCCAGCGACAAACAGCGACAGAACATTTCAAAGCGTTACTTTAAATAAATGTTTTTATGTATTAAAAGTAGTTATACACATACACATTGTGTTTTGAATGTTATCTAATTTAAAGTTCGTTTTTCAACCTACGATATTATTAAAATTATGTAAAACATTAATGTAATTAATTAATTAATTATTAACGTTACATGAGGGCTGTTGGCGACAAATCTTACAATTTTGAGCATTGACTAAGTGAAGAGGATGATACTCATGTTGGTCCAACAACTGTTTAAACTTTCACACTCGTCAACGTGAGAACTTTCAGATATGACAGATTTAGCATGCATCAGCCGCTATACACGGTGGATCTTTAGTGGTATTAGGACTCGAACTCGTGCCTCGACAACATTGGTATGAGTTCGTGACCATGACCAGAGAGATGTCTACAGCGACCACTTATTGAATACAAAAGATTTAATACATTTTATGGATTCGTTAAAAAAGTGTTAGGATAATGAGCATTGATACACATCTTTTTTTAAAATAATTAAATGAGTATAATTTGAAAACAAGGAATTAATCTCAATTTTACGTTTTAGCTAATTTAAATTGAAGCATATAACACAATGTTGGTTGTCCAAATACAGAAGGGTAGCGTTTCTCAATCTGTGGGGCACGTTCACCTAGGGGGCTGTGATAACTCTATAAGGAGGCACAGGCATATTGAAATGTCGAAAACAAAAAGATTATTTTAAAAAATTATTAATTTACTGAAAGTAAACAAACAAAATACATTCTTACATAATAAAAAAAACGCACATTTACAATGATATGATACATTTATAAATGCATCAGTGTATTTTATACTTAATTTAACAATTCTAAGTTAAGAACAAGTTTAGAAATTACCAGTGATTCCATGGGTTTTTCATATACAAAATAATTTTTTTTTGTTTTTTTGTGGGGGGGAAGGAAGGGAATAAATAAACAAATCTTTCGAAATAAGTAATTCTTTCGCAAACACTGTCAATGTACTTTTATTGCATTCTGAAGCCTTCGGAGTAATTTTATGGATTGCAGTGCACAGAAAAGATTGTACTTCGGAAAATATATGTACGTCTGAGGCAATTATCGCTTTGGCTGACCGATACGTTTGTATACGCCGGTGGCACTTCAGAAGTTAAAGTCGTATTGTAGCTTTCGCGTTAAAATATAGTATTATTCAATTCAATACATAGTTATTGTATGAAGGGGGCCACGATGAAAATTATAATTGAATATTGGGCCGCCAGTACTGAAAGTTTGAGAAGCACTACAGAAAGAAATAAAAAAAAATGAAGAACATAAATGAAAGTACTCACCAGCTTAGCAATAGTAAGCAGTGTCCATGGACTAGGACCAACCTTAAGCTCAAAATTATCTGACTTGTCGTATCTAGCGCGAAGACAATTGTAAATGCAAGCAATCCATAAGAAGATACATGGCACGAAAACTAGAATTGTGTGACGAAAGCAATCCGTGAGAGTTGGAACGTCAGCATTCCAAAAGTCATCCCAATCCTGTGGAAAAAAAATCAAATAACTGAGAAATTAAACTAACTCTAAAAACTTAAATAATTTTGTGAGTTTAAATAATTTCAAGTTTTGCATCGATGCCGCACCTTTATTATTAGCATGATATTTGCATTGAAAATATTTATTTCAGTAGAAAAAAATTAGGCAACTACATACTGCTAGAAAAGGGTTAGAATGATATGAATAAAATTGTAAGGTAAAATGAAAATGTGTATTTTTCTTCCTTTTTAAATCGTAATTTTTCTATTGAAATACCCTGATGCAATGCTATACTCCTTCAATGGTCTATAAATAACTTCATGCAAATGTATTCCAACACGCGCGCGTATCCAGTTTCACTGAAACTCTGCAATAGCTCTTTAGGTATGTGACTACCTTCGGGGCACTTTTTTTGAAAGATATAAATTTCGAACTAAATAAACACTTTTTTAGTTGAAATGGGACATAAAACTAGGAATTCAAGCATAATTTCCACAAAATTAAAAATAATTTTGGATATATTGGGAATTTTGGGTGAAGTTTTAGTGAAGAATTGCAGTTATGGTAAGCCTTGCGCATTGAAAGTTCTAATTAATATATTCGAATAATATTTATAAAGTACAAAAATAACATCATTCCCTGTGATTAGAGCAATCAGATTTGTAATACTTTTGACAGTTTTTGAAATGTGTCATTTTTTGAGCAATTACTCAATTTTTTACATAAGACTAATGTTATTTTCTCACGAAAAGTGCAATAAAATACATAAATATATACACAGAGATTAAATTATAGTCTAGACTGGAGATAAAAATTAATAAAACATTTTCTGAAAATTTCAATTTAATATTTTAAAAAGAAATTTTGTAATGAACTTAACCGTGAAGCAAAAAATTGAAAAACATAGTTCCTCAGAAAATGCATTGAAAGATTTTAATACAATATAAAAAATATATATTCTGCTTACTGTACATTTTTTAAACTCACCATACCTATAAGTCACAAGATCTCTTTTTAGCTTCCTGTTTAACTAATTCGGACATTTTCTTAACCTTTTGCTGTTTCATAGAGAGTTTTATAGACTATAACAATTGTCGTTTTTAGTGAAATTTTGATGAAAAATTGCAGTTCAACAAAATTCTAATAAGTGTATTCACATAATATTTATACAGTACGTGAATAACATCTTTATATGTGTTAAGAATTAAAAGATTTGTAATACTTTTAAAAGTTTTTTAAGTATGCCAAATTTTATGCAAAAACACGATTTTTTAAAAATTTATGATTTTTTTTTCATAAAAAAAGCAATAAAATACTTAAATATATACACATAGATCAGATTTAAATTCATAACACAAAACTAAATAAAACAAGTTCTGAAAATTTAAATTAAATATCTTAAAAATATTTTGTGTAGGGACTTACATCAAGTTTTGTAAACTCCATTTCCGGTTTACTAATTAAGCTGTAACTTTGCTTCTAAATATCGTAGAAACAAAAATAGTGTGTTTTCGGAATCTTAAATGTATGGGCTATAAATAAAAATATATAAAAAAAAATTTCGAATATTTTCACCTAAACGGCGAATTTCGGGTAGTAACATACCTTAATTCAATCAGTCCTGTTTGGTCATTGACCTTTATTGCCATTTGTTCGTTTTAACTATTTCTGGACAGCCTCTTCAATCAATTAAATATTTAAATAAAATAATTTAAAATAGAATATTTTATCAATAATACTGGTGAGGTCTTAATAGATGTATATTTAAATTATTCTTTGTAAATTTTTACTTTCATAATTTCTATTGAAAATAATTCAGGTACTTTAACCCTTTGTGTTTCACGATCGTTAAAAGTTGGAATTTCAACAAAAAAAGAGGTAGGCAATCTATTTAGGCTTAAAGGTGTTCGCAGGTTAGTTTTTGTGAATGTTGCCTGTACCCTTTTACAACATCCAAATTTATTCGATAATTGCATATGTTCTTTACATATAAAACGTTAAAAATAATATGGAATAAATAGTTTAGAATATAACCAACAAATAACAGAATTTTTTTGTCAAGCGAATTTTAAAGACATCCGACTACTTGTGACAGTATTTTTTTTTAAAAAAAGTGGAGTGGAGATATGATTTTTTTATGGTTTTTAGATTTATTTAGCACATTTTACGAAAAACAGGCTTAAATTCAGAAGAGAAAATAAATTGTACTACTAAAATGGGAAAAAATGGGTAAAAATTGATAAAAATTACATAAACGGGGTCCGCTTTGTAGAAATAGTAAATGAACAAATTCTCAATTTTTCAATTCTGATGTATTATTTTGCTATACCTTTTTAAAATGACCTTCAGGATATAAGAGATATTTTAATTTTTACCAAAACTACAGCACTTTATCTTAGGTATTATATGAAATTGCTTAAAAAAACAGTGATCATATTCACATAAAGAGCTGTAAATTTTGTAATAAAACAGTTATTAATGAATCTGAAATTTAAAGCAATTTTTCTGTTATACAGAACATACAAAAAAATTTCAGCAAATTGTTTCAATAACTTCTTGAGCATTCGCTGCCTGAGCTTTGTGAAAAAAAACATATTTCGAATAAAACGCATTTTAAAGTTTAACATCATATGTAAGGTTACGGCATCTGCTTTTAATAAAACACTAGTAGTTTTTGTTCTAGTGAATGGAAAATAAAATCCTTGATATTCTTATAAAGCTAATAAGAAGGCTTATAAAATAAAACCATAAAAGCAAATTGTCAGTTTTTCAAAAAAACCCTGATTTTAGGGTGTTTTTATACCTTAAGGGGTGTTGGAAAGCTAAAATCTTATTTTTTTGACAATTTGAGATTTTTACATTTTCAAATTGTATAGAATTTAATCTTTCTAAAAATACCTTACTTTAACCTCTAGGGTATTTAGAAGTCCTTAAAACGTGTTTTTATATAATCGTTGAATTTGGGCCACGCCCATTTTAATGGCGAAAATTATAAACAAATTACTTTGTTTTTGCTTAAAACTGTAATGACTGATATAAACCAAAACATGTATCTTTTATTTTAAATTGAGCCTTTTATTTTTTTATTTCCTGGCCGATTAGAAGTCTCACTGTATACATTAAAATCAATTTATCTCAAAATGTTAATTTTAATGTGCGATGTACCTTTTCTGAGAAACTACTGTTCACAGGTATGTAAATTTTTTATGAATTATTAATAATGATATCTAATATATACTAAAATGAGCTTTTTGTAAAAAACACAAAAATTTAATTTTTACAAATTTTTTAAGTAAAAAATGGGTCAAATTTCGCAATGTTTGATAAAATATTTCATAATTTTTTAAAAAATTCAAAATTAGCTAAAAGCTCATTTTAGTATAATGCGAGAGGTGTATTTTAATAGTACGAAAAATTTCAAGCATGTACATAAAACGGATTTTGAGAAAAGGTACATCGAAAAAACAGCCAATTTAACATTGTCAGTATAGAGAGAGAGAGAGGTTTCCAACTCCCCTTAAATATAAAAATTTATATGCAAAATTTGATGCAAATCCAAGGATTTATAAAGATCAGAATTAAGTAATAATTAATTAAAATACATTAATAAGTTATTTCGCAAAAATGTTCTTAAATCAGACTATATTTTGCTGCCATCAATGATTATAAAGTATAGTAGTAGTCAAAGTAAATTGTAAACGTATTTTTATTCATTTATAGTGGAATCTAATGGTTTGAACAGCGAGTGAATTTAGGTTTCCCTGCTGCGGCACACCGTAACAGAAAGGTATACACAATGAAGTAACGAATACGTGCAGCAATAAGTAAATAGAGAGTGTGAGTTAATAGTATAAATTGAATAAAATATATATTAAAATTATGGTTCCTAATTGAAAATCAAAACAAATATTTGGAGACCTAAAAGCAAAGTATGCATTCGAACTTAGGGACAAATTGAAAGTTAAAGCAACGTCAACGGTTATAGTCGATGGCTGACCGATTAAGAAATGATTTTGTTAAAATCTAGAATATTTTTTAAATCAAATACTTCAAATTTAAAGTTTTCCTACATTGGGACTCATAAATATTCATCAAAAAGTATATCGTATACTTCAGTTCATTAAAAATACGTCACATTCTAAAGTTTTACCAGAGACTTATATATATTGGCAGAGGACCTGATAAGTTTGAGCCTCTGTGATCTGAGCTGGTACTTCCTTCTCCAAACTAATTGCTTAGCACTTAATACCACCATACCTTAAAACGGTCACCTTGCAGTAGTAAATGACATTGCTATTGTTGATCAAATAAATAAAATTCAGTTAACGATGATAGGTAAAAATTTTCTCGAAAAATTACCGCATAAAAATTATATACATCGTTTTCACAAGGTTTATAACTTAAATAAGTAGCTATCTTACTTTCACATCTCACTGTAATTTAAAGAAAAGCTGATTTCGGAAAAAAAATGGGAACATTTTAACACTTGATGATGAAGCACTTTTGTAGTTTGATCTCCAATGATTCATTTTGAAATTCACTTAATATTCCCGTCTTTAATTTTTGAATTCAATTAATATACGATTTATTTTGATTTGTTAACAATTTAGAACGCTGTTAAGAATGCATTCAATTAACTCTTAATCTATCGTAGGTCAGACTCCTTGTATAAAAGGGAGTTTTTTTAAAAAAAAAATAATTCAAAATCAGGTTTTATTTCCTCTGTGATTCATCGATATATTTTAACAATAGTGATTTTTCATCAAGGTTAAATGTTCTTTTGAAATGAATGATACAGGAAAATTTTTATTTGAGTTGTAGTTTAGGAATCAATTCATAATTCAATTATTTCTCCCCTACTCTTCTTCAATAGAACGTTCATCAAAATAATACGAATACATGGGTGAACTAAATAGACATTTGAAAATACACACATTTATAAGGTTTTTTTTTAAATTAAAAAAAATCTTTCAATAACTTTTTAATATTTTTTTTATCTACTATTACAACACATATTTATTATTTTTTTTATTACAAAAGGTTTTTTTTTCACCATTTTTTTTTACTGTAAAATGTTTTGATTATTAAACTAATTATAGCTGATATTCACTTTGAGTGTTTAACCAGCACATTAAAAAATTAAATAAATACTAACTAAATGTAGTTTAGCGCCTTATTTATGTTTAGAATGAGACAAATTTATGAATATTTTGATTTCACGAAAATGATTTTTTTTTTAATTTTAATTCTGTTTTTTTGTCCTTATAAGGAATGTAATAATTCTTGTTTTAATGTTCATCAATGATTCTTGTATCAATGTATTTAATAATTATTTTTATAATTAGAATGTAAAATAATAACAAACTCTATTAACTACGTTTATAAGTACAAGTTTGAACACATCGATGAACAAGTCAGAACTTGAAGTTTGAGATTTGCTTCTACTGTCTAAATTTGAAACAATATAGCAGCGAATATTTGAACAAATTCATTAATTATAGTAATTAATGTTAACAATAAATGTTTTTTGATAAAAATGTTTCTAAATTGTACTTATTGAAATGAAAGAAAATATAGATGTGCATTTCGAAAAACATTAATTCAGTTATTAGTCCTTCGATTTTATTTTCTATTTCTTTTTTTTTTTTTAGCTTTTTCCCCTTCTTTGTTGTCCACGTTATTTTCGATATAAAAAATAGATAAAAACTTATCTAAATACATATGTATGAACCGAAAATTAAAAGAAATTTAGTATGAATACAGTTACCATGAGAAAATACTAGTCTCCGATATTAAAGAACGATTTCAGATGCTTTATTCCGGAACAAACATGTCGCGCGCGCGCGAGGCTTGTAGCATACTTTATTAAATCCGGGTACACGTGTAAAAGCCAACAAAATGTATAAATATTAAAATAAAAATTAAAAAATGAAATTAAACAAATAAATAACCTAGACTCAGGCACTCGTTTCCACAAAAATCTCTATTAATTATATTT
Source organism: Trichonephila clavipes (assembly GCA_019973935.1). NCBI lineage: Eukaryota > Metazoa > Arthropoda > Arachnida > Araneae > Nephilidae > Trichonephila > Trichonephila clavipes. The sequence goes on from BMAU01017266.1 coordinate 254,785, forward strand.
TTAAAAGAATCTTATCGGTTAATGACTATGTTCGGAACTTTAATTTTAAAAAAATCGTAAAGAGTGTTTTTTTCCAGGTATAGAAGTTTAAGTTGGCATTACTTTCCAAGATGGCGACCGATTTAACAGCTGTCAAGTGATTTATTCTCAGTTTGGTTTGGCAATTCATCAAAACGATCATCAAGCAAGGCGTAGATTCGTCGAATGGGCCCAAAACGAGATTGCCGTTGTTCCCGATTTTCATAAGCAAATTTTGTTTAGCGAGGAAGCGCACTTCTGGTTGAATGGCTACGTCAACAAACAAAACTGCCACATTTGGAGTGAAGCTAATCCACAAGTGTATGTCGAAACACCGTTACATCCAGAAAAACTGACTGTTTGGTGCGCTTTATGGGCTGGTGGAATCCTTCTTCAAAAACGATGAAGGCCGCAACGTTACAGTCAGTGGTGATCGGTATAGAGCCATGATTACTAACTTTTTCATTCCTGAATTGAACAATCATGATGTCCAGGAGCTGTGGTTCCAACAAGACGGCGCAACATGTCACACAGCTCGTGCCACAATCGATTTATTGAAAGACACGTTTGGTGACCGCCTAATTTCACGCTTTGGACCTGTGAATTGGCCTCCAAGATCTTGTGATTTAACACCGCTAGACTATTTTCTGTGGGGCTATGTAAAGTCATTGGTCTATGCGGATAAGCCACAAACGCTTGACCATTTGGAAGACAACATTCGCCGTGTTATTGCCGATATACGGCCACAAATGTTGGAAAAGGTCATCGAAAATTGGACGTCCAGATTGGACTATATCCGAGACAGCCGTGGCAGTCCTATGCCAGAAATCATATTTAAAATGTAATGCCACAAGATTATCTTTCGAATAAAAAAAATTCATGTCAATCGAATAATGCATCGTTGTTTTATTGCAATTTAAAGTTCTGTACCTCTAAAAAAAACACCCTTCATAAATCAGCGTTTCTCAAACTGGGGGAGCGTCCCCCTCAGAGAGCATGATAGCTATACAAGGGGGGGACGAGCATATTAAAAAGTCAAAAACAAAAGATTTAAAGATGATCAGTTTAATGAAAGTAAACAAACGAAATACATTCTGACATATTAAAAAATAAAATATATATGTACACTGTTATAATACACTTAGAAATGTATCAGTATTGGACAATGTATTTGATAATTGATTGAACGATATTAAGTGAAGAGAAAGTTTAATAATTACCCGTGACCCATGGTCTTGTCATACATAAAATTATATACAAAAATTAACACTTATTTTAATAATTTATGCGGTTTGTAATTAATCCTTTAACTGCCGATTAAAAGTTAAGCAATTCGCTCCCCGATGCCACCATTTTTCACGTAGACACGCATATGTGTTATATTGGGGGCAGAAAAGGATAATAAAATAGGCAAATCCTCTGAAATGAGTAAATTCTTCGCAAACTCTGTCAAGGTCCTTTTGTTGCATTCCAAAGCCTTCGGAATAATTTTATGGATAGCAATTCACAGTAAAGATCGTACTTCGGAAAGACGTATATATACGTCAAGGGGAATAAATGCTTTGGCTGAGAGAGACGTTCATATACGCCGATGGCACTGAAGAGGTTAACGTCGTATATTGTAGCTTTAGTGTCGAAGTATAGTATTATTGAATTTAATACACTGCTATTGTTTGGAGGTGGGCGCTATGAAAATTATGATTGGATATTGGATTGGAAACATTGAAAGTTTGAGAAACACTGGTATAAATGAATAATTTTTTGATATTTAGTGTCAGAGTTGAAATAGAATATACATATAAAATTGCTTTAAGAAATGAGAGTATTATAAGAAGAAAATTATTCAAATGCAATTTTTTGACAAAAAATGAAGTAAGAAAAACATATTTTCAAAACATCCCCCTTCAGTGAAAAATGCTTCCATAAATAATATTTTGCCTATATATAGTTAGGACTTCTATACTGGGGGTGAAATGTATTTTTGAAAAGTTCACATTGCTTCCAGAGTTACGATCCTTCGAAATAATAGCCGGTGTTTTGTTAAAATTTCTCTATTCTGATATAATAAAATATGAATTCATTCACTTCTAAATTAAATGTTTTAAAAATCTTAGTTCAGGCTCTATAGAGAAGTCTTAGCTATATATATACAGTCGGACCTCTATACAACGAAGTCGCTAAATCCCCGAAAAAAGTTCGTTATATGGAAAATTCGTTATACAGAGGTTCATCTTTTAATACACTTTATAAGCCACATAAAACAAATTTTAAATTCATAAACACACATTTTAAAATCATTAAAAAGGTAATTATTCACTCCTTTTTAAAAATTAATATATGTTTATTTTATATATCTTACCCATAAAAAAACTGCAATATTAAGAAAATAATTTTATATTAAAATTAAGTGAATTTTGAGGACATTTTATAATTTACAGCATACAAGTAATATTAAACATACATTATTTTGTAACTAGAACAGGGGGACATGGGACAACTCCACTGAGTGTGAAAGGGGGTATCGAAGATGTTTCTAGTGAACTGGACAATGGAGGTCAAAGGTTGCACTTATTGGATGAAACGTCCACAACTCTGTTACCCTCGGAGAGTTAGGATCTAATAAAACCAGTTCAAGAATGATGACCTCCATAAAATGTGTTAAAAGAGAGAATAACTTGAAATGTTCAGAAATACCTTAAAAATAGGGAGAAAAAAATGAATCACTAAAGAAAAAGTTCGTTATATAGAAAATGCACTTCGCTCTTGAGAGGTTATTTTATGAAGAAAATCATGAAATGTTCAAGGTTCCAGGAAAAAGTTCGTTGTATAGAAAAATTCGCAATATAGAGGTTCGACTGTATATATTTATAGGTAAAATATTATTATTATAGAAGCATATATCATAAAAGGAGAATGTTTTGAAAATCTGTCATCTTCGATAAAAATTACATCTAAATAATTTCTTTTGTAATACTATCTTAAAATAATTTTATATGTATATTCTCTAATTCAAGTGAAATCAAACATCGAAAAAATTATCTATGTGTACACTTTTTCAAAGTCATGGTTACGAACATGAGTCACCTTACAAACATATGTAAAATAAATATTTCTCTATACCAAGGTTGAACGAAAACCTTTGAAACATATTGGATTTATTCATATTTTGATGTATCAGACTACAGAAATTTTAACAACATAAAAAAAAACCTCGTTATTTCAATCAATCGTAACTCTGAAAATAATGTGAATTTTTCAAAAATTCTAGTTCGGCCCCGGTAGAGAAACTCCAGTTACACATAGACAAAATATTACTACTAAAGAAACAATTTTCATAAAAAGAGATTTTGAAAATGTGTCGTCTTTATTTCTTTATTTTTACCGAAAAACTGCATTTAAATAATATTTTATTGTAATAATACTCGTAAAATAATTTGATACGTGTATTGAACATGCAATTGCTATACTATATTGTAACATAGTAACGTAACAACAACTATATATATATATATATATATATAATTGTTATATTATAAGAAAATATTATTTTGATGCAATTATTATTTTTTTGAATTCGAATTACTGTATTGTAATTCAACTGACAAATATAAAAAAATGTACCCATTTATACTATTTTCAAAATCACAGTTTTGAATGCAGTCATCTTAACTCAATCCTGACTTAAGGTTCTCACAACAGATGGCGTAACCCATTCCATCTGTGCGATCAACAAATAATGTATTGCGTCTTATAAAAGTTTCGATTTCTTTAAAAAAAAGACAATGACAAATGGATTTCTTACCCAAAACGGAGAATCGCAAAAATACATTGCTCCTTCCGACATCGTTGATTGTTCCGACATTTATTCACAAACCTAACAAGAGAAAAAAAATCCACATGGCGTTAATCAGCAAGGATCGTGAATCAACACCGTTCCGACTCGACAACCCAACGGCAAATGGCACTGCCGAGAGCGTTTTGAATGTCACTTGGTGAATAGATAATAGAAGCTAACGTTAAGTTTATTTGCGTGTTCCACTCCTCCCCCCTCTTCCCCCAAACATCTTATAAGGAAGTTACTAAAGCGGGTTTCATCTTGAGGTAGATTATCTACCTCGTCGGTGATAGAGCTCAAGTGGCAATCTGGTTGGGTAACAATGGGTTCTCGACTCAGTGAAAAGATTGTTATTAAGTAAGATAGATCACATGCAATGCTGAGTTGAATAATATAATAACAGTTTTTGCGACAGGACCATACTTGAATTTTTTATTATTATTATTAAATAGGCATAGAACTTAATGAAGGACCCAAGGATAAATATTTAAAGCAATAGAAATAAAATTAAAAAATAATAATACGTTCAGAGTACTTTTTTTTTTTTATAAATACACATAACTAAAGCCAATTCTTTTTTAGGCATCAATGTCTTTTTATATCAATACTTAATCAGTACTATTTAAAATAAATTATCTACCGTAAAATACGGCGTATAACGAGCATTTTCGACACAAAAAATAAGATTGAAATTTATGGATGCGCAATACACACCAGGTATAAAAATAAGAGCTTTAAATATATATGAGCTTGAAGGGTTTATCTAGAAGTATACTACTTTTTTCTAACGCTCGGAATAATACCTCGAATCAATGACTTCAAAACATAAAAGCATTGCGCAAGTTCACTTCAGGTATCTTCTTGAAAAAGGTGGTGCTCGTTATGCGGAGAATATACTTAAAAATCAAACATTGCAGCTTGGATGTATAGGTGCAAGTTAAACGACAGTGGGCTTTATAAGCCGGATTTTACGATATATTTTACAGAAATCATAATTCTAAGTGACATTTTAGCAATTTTTTTTAAAAAAAATTATCGAACTTTTTATGTTTAAGGTGTCCGACTACTTGCAGCAACTATTTTTGGAAACAAATGGAGATGTGGGGATTTTTTTTTTGATTTTTAGATTTATTTAGTATACTTTAAGTAAAAAATCTTAAAATTGAAAACAGAAAAGAAATTATTATTATTAAAATGGGAAAAAACTGGTGAAAATGTACAAAATATTACACAAACGGGGCCCGCTCTGCACAAAACTTTTATAAACAAATTCTCAATTTTTGAATTTTAATGTGTTGCTTTGTTATTCATGTTTGAAATGACCTTCAGGACAAGAGATATTTTAATTTTTACGAAAACTAGAGCACTTTATCTTAGTGATTGTACGAAATTCCTTAAAAAATAGTGATTATATTCACATGCAGGACTGTAAGTTTTGAAATAAAACAGTGATTGATAAATCTGTAGGTTAAAATTCTTCTACTGTTATACAGAACATACAAAAAAAATTTCATTAAATTATCCTCAAAACTTTTTGAGAAATTGCTGTCCTCGTTTGAGCTTTTCGAAAAAAAAAACATATTTCGATTAAAACGCATTTTAAAGTTTGACATTTTGTGTAAAGTTATGGTATTTGCTTTTAATAAAACACTTACAGTTTTTCTTCTAGTGGATGGAAAATAAAAAACTTGGTATTTTTATTAAGCTAATAAAAATACCAATAAAATAAAATCATCAAAAATTTGTCAACTTATGAAAAAAGATAATATTAGGATGGATACCTTAAGTGTTCCACTGCGGGGAACACTTAAATTCCTTAGCTGCTCAAACCGTTCAATTCCACTGTAAATGAACAAAGATACATTTACAATTTACTTTGAACTATCTTTCATAATCATCTATGGCAGCAAAATATAGCCCGTTTAAATGTTTTTTTTTCAATAACTTAAACTCTGCTTAACTCTGGTCTTTAAAAATCATTGGATTTCCAACAGATTTTGCATGCAATTTTTTAATAAAAAAACAGCTTGACAAAAGCGTTTGTTTTATTTTGTTCTAAACTATTTATTCCGTATTATTTTTAATATTTTATACTTAAAACACGTGTGCAACCACCGAATAAAGTTGGGCATTCTATTACCCACAAGATGAAAATAGTACATGCAACGCTCAGAAAAATCTGCCTGCGTACTTTTTTTAGGCCTAAATAGATTGCTAATCCCTTTATCTCTTTTCTTTTTTTGAAATTACAACTTTTAAGGGTAGTGAAAAACAAAGGGTTATGGAAAAGCAGTTAGAAAAAAAGTATTAGGTGTACAACTTTGCTTCCGCCGTTTTTTCCCCCGAAATTCGAGGCTTTACTGTAAAAAACTGATTATACATTTATGATTCAATAATTGCGTTCGATAACGATCGCCTGTGATTATTTCAGTCGGTTTTAACAACTCGTAATACATTAGCCGAGCTGGTCCCACCAAATGCCATGCTGGTCTTCGACGTCAAAATCACCGTTCTTGAAGCGTTGAAACCACTCTCGGCACGTTCTTTCCCTACTAGCGGCCTCACCATAAGTATTTGAGAGCATTCGATGAGCCTCAGCAATAGATTTCTTTATATTAAAGCAGAAAATTAAAACCTCCCGCAAATGACGAGAATTTGGCTCGTAAGCTGACATGTTTAATCGAGAATAACTTTATGATGCAGACACAAATCGACTAATATTTCGATGGCGTTATGTTTACAAATACCTAAGCTTATTGTATGACATCTACGATCTGTTTATTTCGACTACCACTTACCGCTACAGCCATCTATTGCAAAACAGCGGAAGCAAAGTTGTACACCTAACAATAAACTTATATCAATAAAAATATTGCTAAAATAAGCTACATTAATCTAAGAATTGTACCAGAATTTTAACGTTTAATCAAAACCTTAACGTTTTTAAAGTTTTTCGAACAAGTATTATAAGAAATGTAACATATTTATGAGGCAATTATTCAAATAACAGGCCATAACACAAAATATATTCATACAGTAAGAGTTAATTAAGTGCATTCCCTAGCAAATAATTTAAATATTCGGTTCAGAAAGTTTCATGGCAATACGTTTATAATATTTTGAGTTATCAAACTTGCTATAATTGATTTAATTAATTTAAATGCCTTTCCTCTGGTAGATTTAAACACACTTTCGGGTTTTCTAGTATTTATTGTAACTCTCTATGCAACGAGAAACAAAATAATATATGTTTTGTATAGCCAAAGAGGTGTTCTATTCCATAAGAAAAATTTGTTTTGATTGAAACTGGTAATTTCAACGTATTCGGATACCTTAAAACGATTTAATTTTTCCTCGCAATAAATAATGTAACGAATAATTAAAAATTGTGGTTAATTTTTAGGTAAAAATGGTTCCTAAAATGCGATACATAATTGATTTTATTTTGATTGCACATAAAATCAATAATACTGTAGCCAAAATAGTTCTAATCGGTTGCCATGGGCACGATCTATTGCTCGGACTCGTGCGCCTGGCTGCAGGAGACTTGCCAAAAATAACTAATTTTGTTTCCTTTCTATTAACTTTAATTTTTGTGTCACGCGTGCTTATATTTTTTAAAATTATAATTCTTTCTTTCTCTCGTGCTTTTATTATTAATTGTACTTGTATTTATAAAAGTTAACTATAATAAGAATTATGGAAAGTTCTGGAACTTTTGATGGCAATACACAAGGAAAGGTTATTGTTTGCTCTTTGCACTTGGTTAAAATTATTCATGAAATTAGGATTTGAAGTAGCTATGGCTTGGGTAAATTGAGAAAGTTGGCACAAACATTGCATAGTCATTTGTAGGGTCGCTTGCAAGTTAAAATTATTATTATTAAAAATATTTCCGTTAAAGTTATATCCGTTAAAGTTATTATTAGACTTGTTATTAAAATTTGGAATGGATCTGTTATTTGCAGAGGGATTTCTATTGGCCTCAATTTGAGCAGAATTCACAGGTCCTTTTGGTGCCATCGGTTGTTTATTTTGGGAGTTAAAGTTGGTTGAAATTTTATTTGGATTTGCGGCGTGAGCATAAGGATACATTGGGTCTTATAATACTATTGTATACATTAGTATACGAATTACGATTATTCAGGGCAGTGCCCTTAGGGGGCTTTGAGGAAACAGGGGCATCCTCTCCAGTTAGCCATGTGGCCGTACATTTCGCAGTTGATACAGTAGGCAGTTTCTAGCCTTTCGGTTATTGGGCATTCACGGGTAATATGTCCCTCACCACATTTTAAGCAGCGGGGGTTTAGATGACAGTTCTCTGAATTATGATGGAAGTGGTTACACGTGTAGCATTGCGTGACACCTTTTCCGTTGTAACCTTCCACACGAATGCTTAAGTAACTTAGGGTTTTTAAGTGGAAGATTTTTAAATTCTCAATACTTCTTGGGAGAGTCACCAGAAATACCGGGATAGGTTGTTTACTACGGCGGCCTATTAGCTGATTTACAGATTTTTTCAGGGTAAAGCCTAGTTCTTCTAAGTCGGACTTAACCATTATTATTGTTACAAGAGGCCTCTAATAAGGCGTACATTTGAATTTCTTCGACCTTGAAGTTGCGGGGCAGTCCTTTCAGTACAACCTTGATGGGGCGCTCGTTTTTGGGTTTAATTTCATAAAATTGGAATTTAGAATTTTTTTAGCAAAAGTTAACAGTTCATGAAATTGTTCTAAGTTATCGGTATAAAGTTTAATAAATTCTCCGGTTGTACGGGATCTTATCTTAGGGAACTTTTCATTAATAATTTTCATTTGACTTCTGACAGTTTCAGTGATTCTAAGCATGACTGGAGGGGGAAGCGTATTAACGGGGTTTTGATTGCCGGAAGGGTAGGGCCAGTGGCCGATGGGGGTTTGGGAGTAACAACGGGAATAGCGTCTTGAGAACCTGTGATTTCTTCTATATTGCTATCACTAGGTAAGGAAAATCTATTTGGGGAAATCGAAATGCTATCATTTGGAATATTTAAAATTTGCTTTTAGTTGTCTTCCTTAGAGGAGGATATTCAAAGTCCGATTCTTCTTTTCGTTTATTGAAATCCTGTTACTATTAAGGTTTAATACTCTTTAGTAGGAGTTACATCTGGGGAGTTTTTAGGCGTAATAATTTTCAATCCTGAATCATGATGAGGGCAGCCAGGGGGAAACACAAGGAGGAAATGAGGCTAAATCACTTACCGCCAAGTTAATTGTTTCTTCAACTTCTTGAAGCTCCGAAACGGCACGTCTGTAGAAAGGCTCATCCGGGTGGTGATCGGGCATGGCTTGAAGTTCAGCGATGCAGGCCAGCTTGAACTTTTTGAAAGTCTCCATCTTTTGCAGCTGGGCTTTGGTTTGTAAAATCTGCTCACATGCCGAAAGAGGTGGAGGAGTTGGTGTTCGTCTGGGCGAGTCGATTAAGTCCATATCCGTGGGTTCGTTTCGATTATCCATTTCCATTTGTTATCAGGTCAAAAAATAGGGGAGAATTACAGTGTCTGCTCAAGCAGGTTAGCCCTGACAAGGGCTGTAGATAATAGATGCACTATCAATATGGGGAGGGGAAAATAACAAGATACTGCCGAATCAATATGCCACGTGGCGGTCGGTCGTAGTAGCAGAGGGAGAGCGTTTGCAGTTCAACCTCACTGGTCAGCGTCCGAGCTATCTGTGTTTTCCGTTCTTTTGCTTCCACTGTGCAGCAGTAAATACAATTTAAATTTATTTTTCAAGTGGTTCCTATTCTTTATAGATCAAGTTGGCTGTTCGCTAGTCTCCGGTAACGGTGGCAGCCTCGATCAACACAGAAACACTGCTTCTCACAAATTAACACAAGTAAATTCAGCTCCAGTAATTTTATTTTTATTTTTCTTAAGGTAATAATCAACTAATTTTTAACTTCTTAATTGTTACTTTTTCAACCACCCCTTAAATCATGGCAAATTATTCATAAATGCTCAACAAGACATCATCTGAGATCACACACACACACACATGTGCTCCGATGACCATTCCACAACTCTTTATAAAATATTCGATCTTCGAATCATTTAGAAAAATTCCATTTAGACCAGTGCTTCTCAAAGTTCCAATACTCGCAACCCCTCTCCCTCCGTGTATATAAACGTCTCGCTAAGCCAAAACGTTTATTTCTCCAGACGTATATACACGTCTTTCCGAAGCATGATCTTTTCTGTGCACTGCTATCCGTAAAATTATTCCGAAGATCTTGGAATGCAATAAAATTGCCTTGTCAATGTTTGCGAAGGATTTACTTATTCCACATTATTTTTACTCCTTTATTCCTCCCCCTTCCCCCAATACATTATATGCGCGTGCATACGTGGAAAACGGTTGGCATTTGGAAGTGAATCACGAAACTTTTGATCGGCAGTCAAGGTTTAATTATAAACCCGTACAAAAGTTATCAGGATAAGTGTCATATAAATTTTGTTTTAAATTATATTTATGACAACCCCCCCCCATGGGGTCACTTGTTTTTAACTTAGTATTGTTAAATTAATTATAAAATACATTGTGTAGCACTGATATATTTATAAGTGTAATATATCAGTGTAAATTTGTGTATTTTATTATGACAGAATGTATTTTGTGTTTGTTTACTTTCAGTAAATTAATAATTTTTTAAATAATCTTTTGTTCTCTACTTTTCAATATACTCGTGCCCCTCTTGTAGAGTTGCCATGTCCCCTAAAGGGGTGCGCCCCACAGTTTGAGAAACGCTGATTTAGACAAGTGTCATAATCTTGTGACCAAGGTCACGACACATGAGCTACAACCCTCACCTAACATCCACACCAATAGGAGAACTTTGAGTCTCGACAGATTTATAACTTACATTATTCCCTCTATACAGAGGATCTTCAGTAGTACCAGGACTCGAACCAATCACGCTCCAGTCACGAGTTCGTGACCATAACCACTAGGCTACCGTTGCCACGTACTATATCCTTATTTATTTGTGTCTCTGTGTAAATTTATACATTGTTCATTTTTTAATTTAGAGCTATCAGTAGTTTCATTAAGGTATGATATTGGGGGCCGCAAGCGGTCCACATGCCCAAACAAAAGATCGTAAGACCGTAAGGCAGCGTTTTTTAAACTGCAGGGCGCGCCCCCTAGAGGGGCGTGATACTTCTACGAGGGGGACGCAAGCTTATTTAAAAGTTGAAAACAAAAGATTATTGTTTTTAAAAAAATTATTAATTTACTGAAAGTAAACAAACAAAATACATTCTCTGACATAATAAAAACAAAATATACATTTATACTGATAAAATACACTTATAAATGTATCAGTACTGCACAATGTCTGATAATTATCAATACTTAGCTAAGAACAAGTTTGAGATAATTACCATTGATCCCATGGGCTTGTATTAACACTTATCTTGATAATTTGTACGATTTATAATTAATCCCTTAACTGCCGATTAAAAGTTACGTGATTCGCTCCCCAGTGCCACTGTTTTCCACGTAGACGCGCGTGATTTGATGTTTTTTTTTGGGGGGGGGGGGATGGGGAGAGGGAGAATAAATGAATAAACAAATACCCTGAAATAACTAAACCCTTTGCAAGCATTGTTAAGGTCATTTTATTGTATTCCAAAGCCTTCGGAATAATTTTATGCATAGCAGTGCACAGAAAAGATCATACTTCGGAAAGACGTATAAATACGTTCCAGAAAATTAATGCTTTGGCTAAGCAAGACGTTTATATACGCCAGTGGCACTGAAAAGGTTAAAGTCGTATTGTAGCTTTAAAATCAAAGTATAGTGTTATAGAATTAAATACATTGTTATTGTATGGAGGGGTGAGGCGATGAAAATGAGGATTGAATAGCGGGTAGGTATAATTGATATGTATTACATTTTCAATAAAATAAAAATATTACATTTAAAAGGAAAGAAATATATAATTGAGGCTATTGCATTGAACTTCAATCCAGAACTTTGAGTTTTCCAACTAAAAAAGAAAAACAACTTGAGGTGAAAAACCAATTTAGTGTATATTTTTCTACACACACACACATTCATTGAAAATAATTACGTTGAGTACGCTTTAAATGAATATTTATTGCCAAAATATTATTTCTTTTTATTTCGTAAAAAATATTTTTTCGTAAAATACTATTTATCTGAACCATGAATCTTATTCTGAAATTAGATATACCGTAAAATACGGCTTCTAGCGAACCCCTTCAACACAAAAAAGGCATCTAAATTTACATGCGCTTGTTAAATGTCGGATATAAAAAAGATAACTTTAAAAATAAAGATGTGCGGGGGAAAAATGAGATTTTACTACATGTATATCTAGAAACTGTCTATTTAAAAGAAATGACATACCTCAAAAATTATCAGCAATGAATTACCTTATAAATTTTGTCTTACCCTCTTTTCTTGTGCTTTAGGGTTGTAGTCTTAGAAGTATAGCATTGTTCAAAAGCCTAAGATAATACTTCGAATAAATGACTACAAAATATAAGAGTATTACATATGTACATTTAAGGTTTCTTTGGAAAAAAAATGGTGCGCGTTGAGGGGCGAATACACCTAAAAGTTTAAAAAAATTCAGTTTCAAGGTATAGGTGCTCATAATACGTCGAAATATACAGTAATAATTGCCTTGCTGGACCAGGAAGGAATTTACATAAGTTTATGATAACTTTTGATTAGTTTTAAAAAGCACAGTTATTTTCAAATTTAGAAAAACTTTGGATCTATTTTATGTGTATGCACCAGATTTTTAATAAGCAGAAGTGTAAACAACACATTTGTAGTAAATCAGTTGAACAGTAAAAGAAAAGTAATATTTCAACTCGAATATTATAATAATAAATAGTAATATTATCGAAATAATGCAGTTAAGGTACTGTGTGTGCAACAAAGAAAATCATTTGCAAATGTTTATTCGAATATATACCATTTTATAGAAAAATTAGTTTATATAAAATTGTTAAATATAAACCCTTACTGAACCACAAGGCTGCTAAGAGTAAATATTGGTATCTAACCGTTTATTTTGGTTTGTCTAAAAGGGAAATAAATAAAAATCATAAGCAAACTACATTACAATATGCATTTTTTTTTAAATTTTGTGGGGATAGGGTAGAATTATTTCCACAGAATTATTAGTGTCATTAGTTTTCATTTGTTCAAATATACTTTATTATTGTACAAAATTATACTTGCCGAATACCATACAACACGTGACATAACACAGTATGATGACAGTTCTTTCTTTTTTCTTACCGTTTACGTAATTGCATGTGGCATGGGTTATTTTTTTGCATAAAATATGCAGATAATGTTGTAATTGAATGTTGCAATAATGTTGTAACAATCCCAGATTTAAAAAAGGAAAACAAAAAGTGTTTCTTTTAGTTATGAAAGGGAGAGATGTTTAATTTTTATTTCCAAGAATCATTAATAAACTGGTAATAATATTGCATACATTATATACAGTCGGACCTCTATGTAACGAAGTCGCTAAATCCCGAAAAAAAGTTCGTTATATGGAATACTCGTAAAAAAAGAGGTCCATCTTTCAATTTTTTTATAAGCCACATAAAACAAATTTTACATTCATAAACACTATGTACTAAAAAAGCAATTATTCACACCTTTTTGTAAGCCAATATCTATTTATTTTATATATCTTATTTCATATACAGAAATTCTTATTTATATATATTCTTATTTTATATATAGAAAAACAAAGAAAGACAAACTGCAAGAAAAGTTTCTTGACGCCTTTATCCACTTCCTGAAGAGTTACATTTTTTCTTTGATGCTCAAGCACTTACGTTTTGACATTTTTGAGCTGCAGGAAACGAAGTTACCAGTACGACTGATCAAAATTATAAATGAACGGATATTAGCTCAAGGACGCGAGATTCCACTGAGAGTGAAAGGGGATATCGAAGCTGTTTCCAGTGAACTGGACAATGGGGGTTAAAGATTGGACCTCTTGGATGAAATTCCCAGAAATCTATTGCTCTTGGCGAGTTAGGCACCTAATAAAACCAGTTCAAGATTTATGACTACTATATAATGTGTTAAAAGAGAAAATAACTTGAAATGTCCAGAAATACATTAAAAATAGGGAGAAAAAAATGGAATCACAAGAGAAAAAGTTCGTTATATAGAAAATACACTTCACTATTGGGAGGTTATTTTACGAAGAAAATCGTGAAATGTTCTTGGTTCTAGGAAAAAGTTCGCTATGCAGAAAAATTCGTAATATAGAGGAGTTCGTAATATTAGTGTTCGTATAATTCGACTGCATATACATATATATATATATATATATATAACTCTCTCTCTCTCTCTCTCTCTATATATATATATATATACATATATATAATTTTAATGCCAAGCAAAAATCTTGAGTAATGAGAGATATATTGCATATAAAATGTAGTAATATTGCATAGCGCTAGCAAAGCAAGACGAGGGCTATTAACAAGGAATCTTGAATATTTTAACCTCTGTCAGGTAACAATGATAACACCTGAGCTGGAGAACCCCCTTTCATAACTACCACACAAACGGGAGGACATTGAATAGATTTAACTTGCATCGGTTTCCTCTAAACGGCGTTTCTTCAGTGGCACCATGACTTGCACCCCAGCTTTACGGCTACGAGTTCGTGACCATAACCACAATACTTACGTGGCCCCATTCCTTGGATAATAGCAAAAAGAATTTTTTACGACAGTAGTGCTACTTTTAAGTTGTAAAAATAGTTTTTTCTGTTAAAGCAATCAGTAGCAGATTTTTCATTGACATAATGTAAGATTTTGACAAACATTTCGAAATAAAAGATCATTTTTAATTACTTTTGTTTGTTTCCGATGTTTATTCTATGATTATTATTAAATACAACTTTAACAACTAGTCAAAATTTCTGCCACTGTCCGAAGAAAAGAAGTTAAGAATGCTTTAAAATCTAATTAGGCATCTCTATCTCTCTCTATAGTGGTTATTTTTTTATTTTCCATTGTATATTTGAATTATTTTTCCGGTAAATTTTGGGAAGTGTCCAAGGAGCGTGTCCTTCAAGCTTTGTAAATCTGATTCTTTCTTTTTCTTCTGCATAAATATTTTATATAACAAAAGAGTTCTGTGTCAAGTAAAGTTGTATAAAATACTCATTCTATTTGAAAGCATGTGATAATGAAAAATGTAGGACATTCAAAATTCTTTATGTAAAGTATGCATGATTTTTTAAAAATTAATTCCGGGAAAAATGACGCGTCAAAAGGTAGTTTAGTTATTCAAATAGTAAACTTAAATATGTGATTTTCTAAAATTGTATATCAATTTAGTACATGTTAAATTTTTATATTAACATTGAAATTATAATTAAATTCAATTCTCTATGAATCTACTGAAATATCTGTGCTAAATCTCTTTTCGTTAGATATAAACTTAAGTATGATATATGAAGTCGTATTAAAAGCAACAGCGGAGTTGTTGAACACTTTTTCAAAGGAAAGTCATGGCCGTTTCTCATGGGTGACAGATGAATTGGCACCCTGTTCTCCAGACCTCTACAGACCTTTGAAACACACACACAGCGAGGGGGAGTTTTTTTAAACTAAAACTATTCAGAACCACTTGTAGCTCGATCTAACAATCAAAATGGCAATCAACTTGGCATGGAGACAGTGATGACATGGGGAGTAGGATTTCGTAAAAAGAAGAAAGAAATTAGTTTTAAAAAAATCGCCGATAGGGGTGTTATGGCTCTGTACAACGCAAAAAGTATGATAAAAAAAGGGGGAAGTGTTAAGTTTTATTCTCTCCATTCACTTCCTCGGAGATGAAGTCAACCACATTTAATATGATCTCTCCGCCGTATTCAACCTGCCTTTGCAGCACAATATTGTCTGCGGCCGTACGAAACATATCACAAGGAATGTTCCACACTGTGTGCGATATGTTATCCCTAAAATTCTGAAGTTTATAATTACACCAACATAAACACTTGATATCAAATTACCCTAGATATAAAGGGGGAGTCGGCCCCCACCGAGGGCAGGGACCTGGCCCAGTTGGCCCCTGCCTTAAAACGTCCCTGTGCTAAACAGACGTTAAAACGGATTTATGAAAAAATGCCCAAGACGATTACATTAAAATTATTAAGAGTCACGTTGGAAAAATATACACCAGGAAACAAACAAAAAAAATTTTCCGCACTTTTAGTACTACTTAAAGCGCTTTTCCTTTATATTAAAGAACGTATACTAAGCAATAATAGTTTTGGCGAAGGATTTATGCCAATGGTCTTTATCGGCATAATATTAGACAAATATTTACCTTCATTTTTTATGAAATATAAAAAAAGTTTACGAAACTTCTTTTAAGTACTAATACGTATTTTAATCAAGACAGTGAAATTGCCTTACATTAAAATTTGATTATTTTTAAAATAAAGTATGGTTATATACACACACACATACATTACAATTTAATTGACAATTTTTTAAAATAATAGCCCTTTCTCAGATTATATTACATTAGACAATTTTTTAAATTGTCAAATCGTTAAGGTATCCAAACACGTTGAAAGTGACCAAATTCGGCATAGACAGATATACTTGTTTTTCATTTTATTGAATAGAACTATCTTTTGGTTTCGCAAAACATACTTCGTTTTGTTTCTACGCTCCCTAGATGTCAAGTTACAATCAATTTTCTAAAGTTAGAAAATTCGGAAGTGGGGTGTCTTTGATTTACCATAAGTGGGCATTTAAATTGTTCAAAATCTATCAAAGCGAGTCTGATAACTGAAAATATTACGAATGTATTTCTACAAAACTTTAAACCTGATATTTATGCTATTTTCTAGAAAATGTACAAAAATATTTCTTATTGTATGAATACTTTTTGAGTTAGGGCTTGTTATTTAAATAATGGTCTCATGAAGAATATCACATTTCTTATATTATGTTTACTCAATCAGATCTAAAATTTTCAAATTTTAATAAAACATTAAAATTTTAGTATATTCTTTTGATAACTGCTTCTTATTTGTTTTGGTAATACTTTTACTAAGATAAATTTATTACTTTTTACTCTAATAGCTTTGAAGTTTTACAAAAATATTGCTAAAAGTTCACTTATAATTGTAATTGTTGTGAAATTTAGGCAATGTATTTTGAAAACATTCTTGTGGTTAAATATTAGTATTTATTGCTACTGAATCCCAGAGAAGCATTTATAATGTTTAAATATGATTTTTTGTTACAAAGTACTCCGAAAGTGTTCGGATACCTTAAGAAATGATTAAGGTATCCGACTACGTTCGGAACCGAGATTTTGCAAAAGCGCAAAAATGGATAATTTTCATGATATTTAGTGTCACTTAGATTAGAATATATGCATAAAATTGTTTTAAGGACATTTTGACAAAAAATTTATTTAAATACAATATTTTGGCCAAAAATTAACTTAGAATAATCTTTTTTCCAAATGTTCTCCTTTTGTGAAAATTGCTTCTATTATAATAATATTTTGCCTGTATAATAGCTCAGACCCCTCTACAGAGGTTCAACAAGAATTTTTGAAAAATTCACATTATTTTTAGAGTTACCACCAATTGAAATAACTATTGGCGTTTTTTTCTTAAAATTTCCCCCTCTGTTGTCGTAAAATATATGAATAAACCCACTTCTAAGTTATATATTTCAAAAGTTCTAGTTGAGCCTCTGTAGAGAGGTCTGCGCTGTATACAGGAAAAATATTATTATAATAGAAGCAATTTTCACAAAAGGAGAACATTTGGAAAAAAGATTATTCTAAGTCAATTTTTTGCCAAAATATTGTATTTAAATAAACTTTTTTTGTCAAAATGTCCTTAAAACAATTTTATGCATATATTCTAATCTAAGTGTCACTAAATATCATGAAAATTATCCATTTATGCGCTTTTGCAAAATCACGGTTCCGAACGTAGTCGGATACCTTAAGAAATGATTAAGAATGAATTTTAAAAGAGAACGAATAACAAGCGGCTCACTGTTTTACAAAAGTCTCTCAAATCAAATGTTTATGTATGGTTATAAAATTTTTTTATTACAATAAAACAAAAATACATATTTTACATAAAACACTGACATTCTGAAAGAATAGGCTGAATATATAAATAATTCATAGACAGCGGCTCTCTTAAAGACCATAAAATGGAATATTTCAATTCAAAATATATATAAAAAAGATCTTCACAGTTCACATAAGTTTCTTCGTTTTAAAATCATACAGGTACTGCTGTTGTCCAGATTCCATTCTTTGGATTTAAAGAGGCACTGGTTATTTTTAAATCTAGCTCCTCCTATAAAATAGTACAATTTTTGTGATTGCGCAATTTGAACAAAATGTATAAAATACTTCCTTTTTAGTTAAATAATAAATAAAAGTTACATTTCCTAGTACAAAAATCAGTACTATGCGTGTTAATAATATTTACAAAAAGGCAATACATTCATTTTTTAAACTGGTTTACTTATGCCCGAAAGAGATTAAGTAAATATAAATGTGCCGTATAATTTTTAAAAAGAATAAAATAACAATTGTCGTTTATCGTTAAATCATTGTCAAAAAAAAGAATGAAAACATTTAAAGTAAAATAATTGAGGAAATACTTAAAAAATATAAAGTCTCGTTTGTGTCTAGTACCACAGAAAATTGAGCAATTCTGTTTATATTTTTGTAACAAAAATATTAACTTCTTATAAGTTTAAAATGTGTGCAATGTTTTTCTTTAGAGAGAACGTGCATGTTTGTGCGAGTGTGTGGGTGAGAGAGAATGTATTAATAATAATACGTCAAATACTTATTTAAATAATTTATTACAGGTATAATTTTGTTGCAAATAGTAGAACAAAACAAAAAATTCGGTTAAACTCTAACTTTTTTTAGAAATAAAGAAATCAAACAAAACTTCATTTCTGTCATAAAAATGAGTATTTGTTTGTCGTTAAAAAAGGTAAGTATACTTAATAATAATTATTTTTACTTGAACTGGCTAGATACACTAAATAAAGTAAATATTTAGCAGTAAATGTATAAATGTGATTATAAATGTTTGTTTATAATCCTATTTATATATGTTTATCTTAATTTAAAGGTCTTTTCCAGTTTATGCCAAAATATAAAGCATTTAAAAAGAAAAGTTGTTTTATATGTGACTTAAATGGGTACTTACGTATTATACTATTGACCAATTTCGTCAAATCAAAAGACGTCTCCTAATGCGGCCAATAGTGGAAACCGTTCCCGTTCATGTTCAAACATAATAATAATAACGATATATATTTGGTGATAGTTTTTTAATTGGTGACTTTTTTGATTTTGTGAAGTTAGTCGATGATATAATACGTATGCACCATTAAATATGCATCTTAAATTAAATTTCAAATAATAGAAGTACAACATTTCATTATACATTTACTTTTTGAATGAAATTTTTTCTAAAAGAGTTTATTTCAATAATGTTATTAAGTATAATTAATATTAAGGACTAAAAATAATGAATTAATTTAGGAATACAAAAGAAGTTTAATAATATTACATTGTAATAGCATCTTAAAATGCAAATATTCATTAAAAGACTTCGTTTTAAAAAATTAGCTTCACATATAAATTAATTTTAAAATCAATAAATTGTGTTTTAGAATTAAAAAAACCTCTCTGACTTGACATAATAGCCTTTTCAATGATTCTGCACATGTTGAGGAAAAAATGAGATATTTATAGAGATTTTGAAAATACTGTCTAAAAGAAGTTATTTAGCATAGTTGTGACGGGTTCACTCGTCTTTTCTTTAACATGTCCTTTGGGCTCTTTGGGCAGAATTAATGGCAACTTTTTTTAAAAACCAAATCCAAGAAGTGAAGTGTGAAAGAAAGATGCAAATTAGGAAGCTTTTAAATATCAGAAGTTAGAGTAAGTGGGATGGTAATTAGAGGAATACAAACATAATCCGCGGTGCAAGCGTGAAGAGGCTTTGGAAAACGTTACGTGGCGACTAGCAGAAATTATACGTGATAGAGATACATTAAGTCAATGTACATACCATTGCACTCGAGTATTTACACGCCTTCATCTAAGATAGTAGTGATCGATTCTTCAGACTACAGCAAGGTAGGATTGACTATTTAATATTAGGATCAGTGATAGTATTGTAATTGAGTTTAGGCGGGTCACAGTAATTGATAGTGGTCCGGGTTAGGTTAATTCGGTATTATATATATTGTGTGTTTTGCCACCGTAGATTCTCTCACATATATTATTATAATCTAATTTGTTAAACGATTAAGTTAAAAATCTTAATAAAGATATATTAAGATTATATATATACGCTTCTAGTTCTTCCGTTAATCCTACACCTCTAGTTCACGCTGATAATCAAAGAGATGTTCACCCGAGGGGGAGAATGTCACATAGTACTCAAAAAGAAATACTATATGTTAGAGAACCATACGAGAACAAATGATATTTTCATATTTATGGTGAAATATCTCTGACCACAGTTTCCAAAATATTTTGAATTTTTGTATACATATTATTTAAATAACACATAAATCGGTTGTTTAACAAATTATTGATGTTTGATGTAAATTTTATTTTAATACATGAAAAATTTTAGAAGACATTCCATTTTAAATGAAAATTGACAAGAAGTTTCTTGTTTTAAGAGGACACCGTACCCTGTACATAATTTTTTTCAAAATTAGATAATATTTTTATGAAAATATCTGCCCATAGAGCTTATTTAAATACGCATAAAATACACTTTTCAGAAGAAAAACACTATTTTCAGATAAAAAAATGTATTAAATTTTTAATTTTTAAAAATAGTTTAAAATTATTACCACTTTTACAAATTTTAATATTTTTGAACAATTTTTTTTCCTAGTATTCTCAGAATTCTATGCATGAAATTAGTATTACGGGTGATATTTTTTATTTTTACAATTTTTTTTCATATTCTACTATTAGTTCACTCTCTTCCTATATTTATAAGTAAAAACAGTTTTTTCAAATATTAATTCGTAAATAAATTTAACTAACTAAAATAAAATTTTCTTTGACCTTAGTAGGAATTGACTTAAGTTTTTTTTTTATATATTAAAAAATTGTTCATGTACACCAGTTCGCAGCCCATTAGAAATAAATAAAAAACTTGTTCATTTCGGACACTACAAAAAACAGTAAAAAAATAGTTACATTTAACTTTGATGTGATTTTTTTTAAAAAAATAATTATTCACACAAACTTTTATTTCGTAAAACGCATACAAAATAGAAAATGCTTGAAATCTTTTAGCATTTTAAATTCACGAATATTGTAAAAAAATTTTAAAAAAACTGAGAAAAAAAACGTTTAAAATTTTAAAGTGAGTGAAATAAATGCAAAGGCTAAATGCACGTTTCTGTTTTCGCTTCACCATGCAGGTAAAAAAAATTAAATAACTTTCTAAATAATGTAGGTAGAGCTACGAAATTTTGTACAAATATTTAAAAATGAAGCATTTAGAAAAATTAAATACTTTGGTCAGTTTTAAGGAAATCGTATCGTTTCAAATATATAATATTTTAATCTCTATAAAAATATATTTCGTATTAAAGTACTGCGTATCAAAATGAGAACATGTACGTCTTCTGAACTTGTAAAAACATTTGTTAATTCTCTTTTATCAAAGTATTTTGATGATACAAACAAACAAATAACATTTATCACACATACACAGGTGGATTTCAAAGTAATGGAAACACCTGTGAATAAAAGTGTTTTCTTACTACGTTTCGTAAATATTCAAATATAGAATACGTACCCACTTTTTTTTTATAAATAGAAATGAATATATACTGGTAGTATGTAGGAGTTTTATTGAGGTTTCTTTTCCGGAGCACTTACTAGAGACGCTGACCAGTGAGGTTGAACTGCAAACGCTCTCCCTCTGCTACTACGACCGACCGCCACGTGGCATATTGATTCGGCAGTATC
This sequence comes from Trichonephila clavipes, assembly GCA_019973935.1. Taxonomy (NCBI): domain Eukaryota; kingdom Metazoa; phylum Arthropoda; class Arachnida; order Araneae; family Nephilidae; genus Trichonephila; species Trichonephila clavipes. The sequence goes on from BMAU01017266.1 coordinate 276,718, forward strand.
TTGTTATTTTCCCCTCCCCATATTGATAGTGCATCTATTATCTACAGCCCTTGTCAGGGCTAACCTGCTTGAGCAGACACTGTAATTCTCCCCTATTTTTTGACCTGATAACAAATGGAAATGGATAATCGAAACGAACCCACGGATATGGACTTAATCGACTCGCCCAGACGAACACCAACTCCTCCACCTCTTTCGGCATGTGAGCAGATTTTACAAACCAAAGCCCAGCTGCAAAAGATGGAGACTTTCAAAAAGTTCAAGCTGGCCTGCATCGCTGAACTTCAAGCCATGCCCGATCACCACCCGGATGAGCCTTTCTACAGACGTGCCGTTTCGGAGCTTCAAGAAGTTGAAGAAACAATTAACTTGGCGGTAAGTGATTTAGCCTCATTTCCTCCTTGTGTTTCCCCTGGCTGCCCTCATCATGATTCAGGATTGAAAATTATTACGCCTAAAAACTCCCCAGATGTAACTCCTACTAAAAAGAGTATTAAACCTTAATAGTAGCAGGATTTCCAATAAACGAAAAGAAGAATCGGACTTTGAATATCCTCCTCTAAGGAAGACAACTAAAAAGCAAATTTTAAATATTCCAAATGATAGCATTTCGATTTCCCCAAATAGATTTTCCTTACCTAGTGATAGCAATATAGAAGAAATCACAGGTTCTCAAAACGCTATTCCCGTTGTTACTCCCAAACCCCATCGGCCACTGGCCCTACCCCTTCCGGCAATCAAAACCCCGTTAGTACGCTTCCCCCTCCAGTCATGCTTAGAATCACTGAAACTGTCAGAAGTCAAATGAAAATTATTAATGAAAAGTTCCCTAAGATAAGATCCCGTACAACCGGAGAATTTATTAAACTTTATACCGATAACTTAGAACAATTTCATGAACTGTTAACTTTTGCTAAAAAAACTAAATTCCAATTTTATGAAATTAAACCCAACAACGAGCGCCCCATCAAGGTTGTACTGAAAGGACTGCCCCGCAACTTCAAGGTCGAAGAAATTCAAGCCGACTTAGAAGAACTAGGCTTTACCCCTGAAAAAGTAAATCAGCTAATAGGCCGCCGTAGTAAACAACCTATCCCGGTATTTCTGGTGACTCTCCCAAGAAGTATTGAGAATTTAAAAATCTTCCACTTAAAAACCCTAAGTTACTTAAGCATTCGTGTGGAAGGTTACAACGGAAAAGGTGTCACGCAATGCTACACGTGTAACCACTTCCATCATAATTCAGAGAACTGTCATCTAAACCCCCGCTGCTTAAAATGTGGTGAGGGACATATTACCCGTGAATGCCCAATAACCGAAAGGCTAGAAACTGCCTACTGTATCAACTGCGAAATGTACGGCCACATGGCTAACTGGAGAGGATGCCCCTGTTTCCCAAAGCCCCCTAAGGGCACTGCCCTGAATAATCGTAATTCGTATACTAATGTATACAATAGTATTATAAGACCCAATGTATCCTATGCTCAAGCCGCAAATCCAAATAAAATTTCAACCAACTTTAACTCCCAAAATAAACAACCGATGGCACCAAAAGGACCTGTGAATTCTGCTCAAATTGAGGCCAATAGAAATCCCCCTGCAAATAACAGATCCATTCCAAATTTTAATAACAAGTCTAATAATAACTTTAACGGATATAACTTTAACGGTAATATTTTTAATAATAATAATTTTAACTTGCAAGCGACCCTACAAATGACTATGCAATGTTTGTGCCAACTTTCTCAATTTACCCAAGCCATAGCTACTTCAAATCCTAATTTCATGAATAATTTTAACCAAGTGCAAAGAGCAAACAATAACCCAAATCAAATGTACGCCTTATTAGAGGCCTCTTGTAACAATAATAATGGTTAAGTCCCCCATTGGCCTCAATTTGTGTTCTTGGAACGCAAACGGACTGCTTAGACGTAGAGTAGAGCTACGAATTTTTATAGAGAAGCACTCTCCCGATATTTTTCTCATACAGGAAACTCATCTGAGACCTTCGCACACTTTTACAATAGCAAATTACACTTGCTACAGAAATGATAGGATCACTAACGCAACGGCCGCCGGCGGAACTCTTATTCTTATCAAAAATCTCTTAAACATTACTGTCTCCCCACCCCACCTATGCAAGCTATTGAAGCGACTAACATTATTCTAACTCCCCTCGACCATGACCCCGTTTCTATTGTCTCTGTTTACATTCCCCCTTCCTCTGACGATAACTTATTTACAATAGATTTAGAATATTTTCTCCAAACGAGTAGTCATTGTGTCGTCTTCGGCGATTTCAATGCTACTCATAGCGCTTGGAATTGCAATGTAAACTCAAACAGAGGCAAGCATCTTTTTAATTTTGCCAATATCTTAAATCTGCACATAGCTTTTTTCCTGACTCTCCCACAAGATTTGGCCATAACTCAGCTAATACAATAGACTTTGCTTTAATCAAAAACTTTTACTACCCTTATACTATTAAATCTATTAATGATCTATATTCTGACCACAACCCTGTTTTCCTAAATTTCGATTTTAAACTTAAAGTGGAATCCTCAAATCCTAGAGCAATTACCACCAACTGGAAGGATTTTAGAATTAATTTAAATAATAACTTCTCTCTTTTTAACTACTATCCGAATAATATTAATAATACCAACGATCTTGAAACCAAAATTACAGAGTTCACTGAAGCGGTCGTCGCTACCCATAGCCACGCCTCCCAGCCAATAGTGAACGCTCACCGAAACTACACTCCAAATCACATTAATCAACTTATTAAGCATAAAAACAACCTACGTAAACGATATCAGCAGACTTTAAATCCTTTTTTATAAAACTTTATGCAATAGAGCTCAAGCCAACCTCAAAAAAGAACTTAAAATATATAGTAATGATACTTGGAATGCTAGACTAGAAGCTCTAAATACAACTGACAATAGCCTCTGGGAGGCACAGCGGTTCTTAAAAAAATAAAAGATCTCAAATTCCTACGTTGAACTGTGCTACTGGTATGGCCGTCACTGATCCGCAGAAGGCTAACCTCCTTGCTAATACGATTAAAAATAACTTCATTGAAAATAACCGCATGCAGGACAACTACGATCAGGATGACGAGGTTGTCACCTCTGCTGTGAATATCTTTCTCTCTTCCCCCTTCTACTCAAATTGAACCTGTCATGCCTGATGAAATTATTAACATCATTAAAAATACTAGCTCTAAAAAGGCCCCGGTAAAGATACTATCACAAATAAAATGCTAAAAAATTTTCCTATCAAATTAATCCTCATACTAACTATTCTTGTCAATAAAATTCTTAAATTTCATCACTTTCCTAGTAACTGGAAAGAAGCTATCATTTTCCCTATTATTAAACCTGGTACAAATAAAAATCTTCCTAATTCATATAGACCTATTTCTCTCCTTTCAACTTTAAGTAAATTAACTGAGTACATTATTCTTAATAGACTTAAAAAATTCATTAATGATAATAGCCTAATTAACCCTAATCAATATGGATTTACAAATAAACTATCTACCCTTCATCCTCTTCTCAGACTAACAGAAAGTATTTCGGAAGGTTTCCAAAAAAGAAGAGCACGGGAGTGGTCTTTCTGGATATCCAGAAAGCCTTCGACCGTGTTTGGATTTTAGGACTCACTTTCAAACTAATTACTTACGATATTCCTTCTCCCCTCATTCACCTCATCCACTCGTATCTCACTAACAGATCCTTTCGGATCAGAGTAAATGAATCATTATCTAACTCTCATTCCATCTCTGCAGGGTGTCCTCAGGGCTCATTGCTCGGGCCCCTGTTGTTCAATCTCTATATAAATGACATTCCCAGCTACTCACTAACAAATATTAGTCTCTATGCGGATGATACGGCCATTAATGCCACGTACAAAAACTTAAAGACTGTTACCTTTGCCATTAACAAACACCTCAAGCTGCTAGAAAATTATTACGACAGATGGAAAATTAGTATCAATGTAGAAAAATCTTGTGCCGTCATCTTTACCAAAAGCGCACCATTCCTCCCCCTCTCATAATGTTCAATAAACAAATTCCCTGGTCTCAGAATACCAAATATCTTGGCGTTATTTTTGACTCGCACTTAACTTGGAAACAACACATATTACACGTTCGCGATAAGTTCCGAAAAACAATGTTTAAATTTTTTCCCCTAATTTCCCGGAACTCACATTTAAGTAGAGATAACAAAGTGCTTCTTTATACAGCCGTTATGCGTCCAATACTCGCTTATGCCTGTCCAGTATGGGGTTATGCTGCTAAAACCAATATTAATATTTTAAATACTCTGCAGAATTCATATATTAGAATGATTGTAAATGCCTGCCGCTACATGAAAAATGATCGCATAAATAAAGCTCTTAAAATCACTAGTTTTAAAGCACATATTCAAAAATTAGCTATAAATTTTTTCGATAATTTGCCAAATACTAATAATGTAAATATGTTAAATCTAAACGATTACAACTGTAACGATAATACTAAAAGGCCAAGAAGAATCCTTTTGGATTCTTACAATCCGCCTTAGCTTTTTATCCCTGCAATAATTTTTTAATTATTGCACCTAGTAAATTTTTAAAATTTTTTATTATTTTTCTTTCAATATTTATTTAATCTCCACACCCAACTGGACAAGTATATATTTTTAACTTTTACCCCCATGGGCAGCCAGCCTGAGGCTAAATTCACTTCTACCTCCAATTCACTGAGAGAGCAGTCCTAAGCTCTCAGCACCGTATAAAACTTTAACTCCAAGTAGTCATCTCTAAGCCCCTCCTCCCGGATTCCATCACCACAGCCAAATCGCCGACATGTCACTCCGCAGACTGAAAAAACCAACGAAGTCAAGTCCTGCATCACAGACATCATGATATGGGATTGAGGACTGTTTATCAGTCCAGGTACCCAAAAATAGACTGTCATCCACTGTCATCCACTGAGTTTTATTGAACAAGGATGAACTTTTCAACTTCTCCCCTCCATTCTGTCTTCAACTACAGGCACCATTTAGCCACGCCATCTCTCCACGTACCAACAACCAATCAGGTTGCTTGCTCTCCACCAAGGACTGCTACTTCCACAGGACACTCCTACGATATGGGACGGAGGCTCGCTTCACGACCCATATGCCCAGCGACAGTAGTTTTCATGGAGTTCTGTTAGTTTTGGGTTTATTCAAAAATCGTAAAATGCAGGATCTATTAGTTTTCCCAAAGAGGTCAATCGTCTACCAGGAGTAAGCGTGACCGAAACATGCCAACTTTTAGGCATGTCTAAAGATACGGTCTGTCATGGCAGCACATACATAGCGTGGCAAAGCACAATAGTAGACGGAAAGAGACCGACAGGTTTTGAAACGAATTGTAATGTCTAAAAGCCGAACAACTGCAACAAAAGTGATCGCAGAACTCTCAATCAGCATCTGAATTTTCCAATGTTAATGACTACAATTATAAGGCGCATTTAAAAACAGAACATTTACGACACAGCGGCAATTTCCAAACATTTGTCACAGATATTAATGCCAAACATCGTCTACAGTGGTGCCACACTCACAAAACCTGGTTGATGGATAAATGACAGAAAGCAAAATGGTCTAACGACTCCTCTCTCTCTCTCTTTTATACTTTTCTCTACAACCGGATTGGTGAACTTTTGGAGGACACCTGCGTACACAAGTATGTTCGTGTTTGTCTCCTCCCAACTGTCAAACAGTAGGGAAGTGGATCTGTCATGATATGTTCCGCCGTGTCGTGGTTTACTGCTGGACCAATCGTAACCCTGAAAGGAATTATCACTGGGGAGAAGAATAGAGAAATTTTAGTTGACCAAGTTCATCCTATGACGCTAACTTTGCATTTTGCAAGTGATGTAATTATCCAGGATGATAGTGCACCTATCTATGCACCGGAACATGTCCAGTTATGGTTTGATGAACACGAGAATGAAGTTAAAAATCTACATTGGCCCGCAAAGTCACTTCATTATAAATGAACCGTTATGGCCTATTTAAGAACATTCAATACGGAATCGATATCCTCCACCTGCATTTTTTGCAGAACACATTCATAGTATCTCCGTGAAGAATGGCCCAATATTCCTCTAAACAATATTTAGCACTTGTGTAAATCGATTCCCAAGCTGCATTAGATGCCAAAGAGGGTGCTATACCATACTAATAAAGGGTTCTTTATACATCTAAGGTGTTTCCATTATTTCGATAACTATCTGAACATACGTAATCCTTACACAAAATTATTAGATTAATAATCAAAATACAATTATTAAATGTATATGTCACAGGAAAATGATGAAATGAGGCCTTTCATCCAATCCGTACGGGAGATAATCAATTCACGCAAGATGTTAAAATAATGTCTTTTTGAGGTCATTTCTCTGATTTAATTAAATGATTCGAGCCAATCCTTGAACTGTGTCAGAGAAATGATGAAATTATACTATCAAGAGTTTAAAAGTGTTTATTTAACAAATAGGGTGCGTTATTAAACGTAGAAGTAAGTAATACAACAATAGTCAATAAAATACAAATTATTTATTCGAAATTAATTAACAAATAATTAGAAAATTAGGCTGGTATTTTTTCATGTCTAACATTTTTTCTCTCGGTTGCTTACACGCTAAAATATCAATCCCTATGTTAATCTTATGGCGCCATTTTTTTAAAGTTATGGGGTTGATATTTTTAGGGGATCGATAGTACTACTGTTAGGAACTACAAGTACTCGACCCCCCAGGTGTCTTCCCCTCTGGACAGCATTTTGTCAATGCAATCCTGACTAGTTCATTTCACTGAAACAGTTCAATATTGGATAAAATCACTTAATTTCATCATAGAAATGACCTTGAAGAGACGTTATTTTAACATCCCCCGCCAATTGATCATATCTTTCAGGAATTTCATGAAATTCTTAATTTCGTCATTTTTCTGCAACATATATAATCTTTTAAATGTATTAATATGTTTTATAAATTTTCGTACATAAAGAAAAATTTTCCTTTGTAAAAATAAATTATAAAAGCATATAAGATTTAAAAATTGAAGTGCATGATGATTACTTTGTCTGTCTTCGAACAAGATTCGAATTTGTATTTGGACAATAATCTCGCCAACGCCAATTTAGCTTCCATGTAAGCAAATCTCATGCCAACACAATTTCTGGGTCCTGCCCCAAAAGCTTGAAACGCCATGGGGTGAATTTTAGCTTTGTTTTCAGGCGAAAATCTGAAAAAGTTAAAATTTTATTAAAATCAAATTCAATAAAATAGGGTTAAAGCACATTTAATTTATTTGCATATTTTTATCACATTCGGATACCAGACTTTTAGTGGTTCTAGCAATTTGAGACGTTAAATGAAAAATTTTAATATTAAATAAAATCAAATAAGATATACGGGCTGGATAATTACAAATCATGAACCCGATTTTAAAAAAATCATACTTTCGGAAATATAAACATTAAATATGTTAACCTTTTCTCGGCTTTTACTGAGCTGAGCTTGGACAGGCGAAACGTACCCTCCTGGTTCATCCCGAGTGTAGTTCGGGCACTGTGAAAATTTACACTCTGCAATCGATCTTTCCCGAATTATTTCGCATGTGCTTATATGGCTTAGAATAATTAAATAGTACCACTCGGCTTAATTTTCTGCAAAAAAAAAGTCCTTCTATTGAGCACTTCCCTTCACTTTTAAATGAAAGGCACTTTGTTGACAACATCTCCCCAACAAAGGAGAAAATTAATCCAACACAACAGTGTGTTATTTGCTGCTCAAAGAGAGACAGTAAAGGGAAGAAGGTAAAAAGAGAAACAAGATTCTACTGTCCAGACTGCTAAGTTAATTGCAGTACTGTCTTTTTGAATTTATAATTTATCTCAACACGATCAAATTTTAATTCATAATTTCATAATCATTTATGTAAAAGCAAAATATGTGAATAAAATTTTAAATACATGATAAAAGCTAGGTATTCTAAGCTTTATATAGTTAGTAAAAATTGACTCCAGAGTTTAATGATTTCTGCCATTCAAAAGGCCAACTTTGCAGTTAACTTACTCATTTACTTAAACATTTTTTTTAACATTAATTTTTAGGAAATTTTGAACGAGAATGGTGCTATTACGTTTAAAAAGTTATACATGTTTAAAAAGGAGCATGAAAAATTGAAAATTTTTGATCCATGGACCAGTGTAACAAAGGTGCTTTGTTTTGACCCACACCCGTCCATTCATGTCTAGTTTTATACATTAGAACAGGTGGCTCGCTTTTGGCTCGAAGACCATGCACATGGCTTTGGGGTCATTGTCTATTGTTTGGCCTCGGGTCCACCATGACAGTATATCTGGAAGACATTTTAGGCATAAAAATGTCCCGGCTGTGTGGCAATTGACGGGGTCTGTCTGACTGAGGATACTGACGCCTAGGAGGATGACGGGTGAATGGCTTCAAGAAACAATGGCAGCGGGGTGGACAATGTGTCCAGATGTGCGGACGAATGTCTGGCGCCGGTGTATTCAAGAAGGACTAGGGGAAGCGATTATTAGTTCCGCTCCAATAGGACGCTAATGAGTCTGAGGGTCGTGTGAGACTTTTGTGGGCCGGTCAATGAGAAATGACGAGGGGCGTGTAGTGGACTCACCCCTTGACTTTAAAAGGATCATTTTTTGGTCATATGAGAGATCAGAGATCGAGATCGGATCGAGACGAGAGCTGATTGTTTTGCAAAGAGAAAGAAATGGGACGAAAGGCTATTCATGTGTTGGCCGGATCGTGATGGTGAGAACGAGTGGAGTCTTTGAGAGGATCTTGTGATGCTGAGGAACTGAGTAGGACCAGCATCCTCCAGAGAAACAAGTACCCGACGGTTGCACATCAGTTAGGTAACCGTGAAGCCAATTCAACACAGGACTATATTTTTTTATCCTTACGTGTAAACCAGGGACTAATTAGTCTACAATTTATATTATACGGCTTGAATTGAAATAAGATTGACGTAGTATATGAATAAAGTAAATTCTTTAAGTAAATTTCTTGCTGCGTGACTAAAGATGCTACCTCGTCACTACGTTACACCAGAAATAAAATGAACATGAGAAGGTGTTAAAATAAAATACACAAACCAACTGTGTAAACTTTTAATCAATCTACTCGTATTTCACTGCATGAAAAATTATAAGAGCTTACCTTTCTGGTTTGAATTCGTTAACATCTGGACCCCACAGTTCAGGATTTCTGTGCAGGTGGTACGTAGGGACTTGAACTGCAAGACCTTCTTTAAACTTGATACTACCAAAGTCTACATCTTCACCGCATTCTCGGCTTACGAACCTGTAAAGAAATTACTGTCATTATACATTTTTCAATTCCTACACTGTTAGCTCGCAATCTCTCTCTCTCTATATATTTATTTATTTTGGTGGAATTTTCAGTCGTTAATAAAATACATTTTAAAGCGCTCAATTGAGCTGAAATTTTGTATACATGATTATTTTGGATGACAATACAATAATATAATAGTAACTAATAAAAATTAATTGATTAAAACTAATTATTTAAAGAACTACAAATACAACCACGTTGGCATCATTTTTAGCGACTTAACGACCCTTTTGGCGACTTGTGTCAAAACTTGAAAAGGTATTTTTCTCACGTTTCGAAGCATTCAATTAAACTGAAATTTATATACACGATTGTTTTGGATGAAAATACGATACTTTAATGATAATTAATAAAAGTTAATTACCCATTAATGTTGAGGTTCTGTCCTATGTATATACATATTTATATTAATTGTAACTAGTTAATAAAAAGTAGCTAAAATAAGATTTTTCTTTGTTGATCTAAGTAGGAATTGACTTAATTTTTTTTTATGTTACTTGTGTGTGTTTTGGAGCAACTTACTTCACCTTTAATGCACAACAAAACAAGGATTTCAATTAGGTTGGATGGAATTATTCACGATGTCAAACGGTATTCTAAATTGAATTAAATAGTTTTATTCATAAGAATACCGCTCTTGAAAATTTTTCTTATTGCCTCATACCAAATGCATGATAATTTCTTAATATAGATATGAGATCAATATTTGCCTTAAGATCAATAAAATATGTTTTTATACATCTAAGTGTGATGCCAAATTCTTGAAATGGGCTGCCCAATATTTTTAAAATTATTAATTATTTTCTGAGGGAAAAAAAACGAAACCATAGTATTCGGCCTTTTTTTATAGAAAAAAACAATTTATAAAATTGTTGGTGACTATTTGACAACACTAGAGAAAAAAATGTATTAATTTTTCCCATATTTAGATATAAAAAAATTGATAGGGTTTGTAATCCATTTATAATAACGGGTACATCTGTGTATGAATTAATTTTGAATGAAGAGGAAAAGAACTAATTTCGCTCTGTAATAATCAAGATTTAATTTCAAAACATTTAGAAGAGTCAATTAATTCATTTTGGATTAAAATTAGTGTGGCGATTACATTTCTACATTTTCTACATATTATTTGCGTGAATTCGGATTTTCAGCATTAACAAATATAAAAATGAGAAAAGATCGAAACTTTTAATAAATGACGAAACGAGTGGCATCATCTTTTTTCCTCCCAAATATAAAAGAAATTTTCAAAAATCATCAAACTAAAATTGGGTGTTAAGTATATTATTATAATTAATTACTAAAAAACATTTTGCTGTCTTTGTCGTACATATTGTTACGTAGATGCAGGTTCTAGGATTTTATGCAAAAATAATCACAAAGAAAATAAACAGCTCTTTAAGAGCGATGTGAATTTATTATCGAAAATCCAATCCTTTAAATAAAGGATTCAGCAGCAATATTCGCAGGGTAAATATCCGAAGGTCTTCACACCTTCAACAGCAATCAAATATAATCACCAGTGTTTAAAAATACACGTACGTAAAGATTATTTACAAGCACAGCCGAGCTAATTGCTAGTCAAAAACAATCATCACTACTCGCTGACTTAATCAAGACTCATCGCCGTACCGGCGAGCATCATTTTATAGGCGCGACAGAAACTTCCAGAAATATAACCTCTCGTGTCATTGAACGTGACACTAGTGGAGAGATCTACTACTTTCTAGAAGATTCCAGAGGGTTCCGAACTCGCCAACATGGTCTCCAAAGTCGCCAAATTGGCCGCCAAAAATGATGCCAACTTGGCTCTACCTCCAAGATTTCGCCAAGTTCTCATTGAATCGCCATTATAACGTAAGGGGCGGCATTGCTTATGAAAAGTACAATTTTAACATGAAATAAATATAACATAGAGTAATATAAATGTATTAAACCCTAAAAAAATTATTTACACTATTTACACAAAATTCATAACAATATTATTTTATATTTAATATTGAAAACTATTATCATAAACTATTTTACATAGCGTATTATGTTGCCCATCCGGTATAGCCGTTAGCTACCCTGACTGCTGCGCCGTAGGTCCTGAGTTCGAATCCCAGAGAAGACATGAATGTTAATAAATGTATAGCGCCTTTGCGGTAGGGAGATACTCTAAGTCAGAGTTAGCCAAAGTAGTGGTCAGTGAAAAAATTTCGCTGGTCCTATTAAAAATGTGGATTGATTGAATTATTAACTTCGCACTATTCAGCCTCACGAGGGCTTTTGGCGACGGACCACGTAATTTTGAACCATGGTCAAGTGACGTAGAAGACATCTGAGCTGGCACCCCCTTCTCCTAACTACAACTCCACACCAACGGGAAGACGTTTCAGCTCTCGACAGATTTAACGAGCATCGTTGCCCTACATGGCGGGTCTTTAGTGGTACTGGGCTCGATCTCGTGACAAGAACTCGTGACCTATACCACTCGGCTACCGCGGCCACAGAAAAATGTGGAATGTACTCACTCATCACGTTAAGTTATGTTTTAAAATGCATTGATTGTGTTATTAGATCACAATTTTTTATAAATATATTTAACAGTTAAAAACTTCTATTAATGGTCTGCTTGATTTAAATTATTAATTTACTGGTCCGTGAGGTCAAAAAGTTTGGCGAACGCTGCTCTAAATAGCCGTCGAGCCGCAAGTTCTCTCGTGAGTTTGGTGGAACGGGAAGGGAAAGAGAGGTGGAAGACCCCTGACCCCTAGGATGTTCTCCCTCTAAATTGGGGCGGAACCGAGTTAAATTGTACTGTCACCTGTATGGTGCGCAAGGCTACAGCTAACGACAGGCGTACATCTAGCCCCTTGCCGTGATGAATTTCGTGGGCCTGGATCTGACACAGTCGATATCAGGTGGGATAAGAAACAACAGCAACGTAGTGTATTATATAAAAGTAAAATTCTTTTAAATTTATCTTATTACTAGTGTGCCACAAATTGTTAAAAGTGTACCCCTTCAAAAACAAAAACATAGGTTGAGAATCACTGATCTAGACAATAAAAATGGGAATTTGGGGCTAAAACTTGAAAAGAATAATAATTCTTAATTGTCTGTGCAATTTATGAAAATTTAGGGATACACGTTTTTTGAAAATGTTTTTTTGGAGAATACTTGCACTAATTCAGATTTACCATTTTGGGTGTCGTCACCATTTATGTTGCTGTATACCGTAAGGCAATGTTTCTCAAACTGTGAGGCGCCCCTAGGGGGCGTGATAACTCTACAAGGGGGGCGTGAGCATATCGAAAAGACTAAAACAAAAGAATATTTTAAAAAAATTATTAATTTACTGAAAGGAAGAAAAACAAAATATATTCTGAGATAATAAGTAAAATATACATTTAGACTGATATAATACACTTATAAAGTATCAGTACCGTGCAATATGTTTCATAATTAATTTAACCGTATTAAGTTAAGAACAAGTTTAATAATTACCGTTAACCACCCTATGGGCATATACTAAAATTATATACAAACTTTATACTTCCCTAGATAATTTGAACGGTTTATAATTAAGGTATCCGACTGCGTTCCAAACCGAGATTTTAAAAAAGCGCATAAATAGATGATTTTCATGATATTTAGTGTCACTTAGATTAGAATACATGTATAAAAATGTTTTAAGGACATTTTGACAAAAAAACCCTTTTTTAAATACAATATTTTAGCAAAAAATTAACTTAGAATAACCTTTTTTCAAAATGTTCTGCTTTTGTGAAAAATCCTTCGATTGTAATATTTCGCTTATTAAAATAAAGACTTCTCCAGAGAGTCTGAACTAGGCTATTTGAAAAATTCACATTATTTGCAGAGTTACCACCCACTGAAATAATTATCGGCTTCTTTTTCTTAAAATTGCTCCCCTCTGTTGTCGTAAAATAGGGATAAACTCACTTCTAGGTTATATATATCAAAAATTCTAAAGGGTGTTTTTTTGAGAGGTATAGAACTTTAAATTGCAATAAAAACAACGATGTATTATTCGATTGACATGAATTTTTTTTTATTCGAAAGATAATCTTGTGGCATTACATTTTAAGTATGATTTCTGGCATCTGACTGCCACGGCTGGCTCGGATGTAGTCCAATCTGGACGTCCAATTTTCGATGACTTTTTCCAACATTTGTGGCCGTATATCGACAATAACACGGCGAATGTTGTCTTCCAAATGGTCAAGCGTTTGTGGCTTATCCGCATAGACCAATGACTTTGCATAGCCCCACAGAAAATAGTCTAGCGGTGTTAAATCACAAGATCTTGGAGGCCAATTCACAGGTCCAAAACGTGAAATTAGGCGGTCACCCAACGTGTCTTTCAATAAATCGATTGTGGCACGAGCTGTGTGACATGTTGCGCCGTCTTGTTGGAACCACAGCTCCTGGACATTATGATTGTTCAATTCAGGAATGAAAAGTTAGTAATCATAGCTCTATACCGATCACCATTGACTGTAACGTTGTGGCCTTCATCGTTTTTGAAGAAGGATTCCACCAGCCTATAAAGCGCACCAAACAATCAGTTTTTCTGGATGTAACGGTGTTTCGACATACACTTGTGGATTAGCTTCACTCCAAATGCGGCAGTTTTGTTTGTTGACGTAGCCATTCAACCAGAAGTGCGCTTCATCGCTAAACAAAATTCGCTTATGAAAATCGACCATTATTTTCGAAATAAAATTGCACAATTTGAAAGCGTTGTTCAGGCGTGAGTCTATACATGATGAATTGCCAAACCAAACTGAGAATAAATCACTTGACAGCTGTTAAATCGGTCGCCATCTTGGAAAGTAATGCCAACTCAAACTTCTATACCTGGAAAAAAAAACACTCTGTAGTTGAGCCTCTCTGTAGAGAGGTGTGAGCTATAGACAGGCAAAATATTATTATAATAGAAGCATTTTTCACAAAAGGAGAATATTCTGAAAATGGGTCATTCTATGTTAATTTTTTGTCAAAACATTGTACTTACGTAATTTTTTATTGTAATAATATTTTTAAAATAATTTTATATACATTTTCTAATCTAATCTAAGTGACACTAAATGTTATAAATATTATTCATTTACACGCTTTTTGCGAAATTACGGGTTCCGAACGTAGTCGGATACTTTAAAGTTGTATTGCAGCTTTACGTCAAAAAATATAATTATTGAATTCAATACATCGTTATTTTGTGGAAGAGGGGGCGCGATGAAAATTTTATGATTGAAACTTGGGTCGGAAGTATAGAAAGTTTGAGAAGAACCGCCTTACGAACTTCTTACTGAAGTGCAAATAGAGTGAAAGTTATATTAAAGTCGCAATGCAAAGCAGCAAGAGGTTATTGGTGACAGACCTTGTGATTTTGAATCTAGGTCAAGTGGCGAAGGTAACATTTCAGCTGGCAGCCGCTCTCCAATCTTCCATACCATACCAATGGGAGGACATATAGCCTTTATAGATTTAACCTGCATCGACCCTTCTATACTGCGGGTTGTCATGGTCGAATCCGCGACAAGTTTGTTACTAGGTTATCCGGCCACTATTGAAGAGTAAGTAATATTGCAAATTTTGAGGATGATTGTATTTTTGATTTAGCTTAGAATGAGATTAATACCGTATTTGGCTTACATAAAGCTATTTTGCTGCGAGAGCGGATCAAATATAAAGACTTAAAAAAAACAGCCTTTTCCGAAGCAGTACTTAGGAGAATTGCTCCATTTTTTATCTGCATATTCTTATGTAATATTCACGGATTTTTTTCTACATATGGGGAATTTTTAGAAATTGTTATAAAGTAAAAGGTAAAATATGTAAAAAACCAATTACGCACAATTTCTACTTTTCTTTAGTAGAAAATCATTCTCCTTCTAAGCTCCTTTGACAAGTTTAAGAAATTGTCATATGGAAGGTACTAAGTCTGGACTGTAAGGAGTGTTTTTCCAGTGAAGTTTATCGAAGCAAACGTATAAATGGATAATATTTATGATATTTAGTGTCACTTAGATTAGAAAACGTATATAAAATTGTTTTAAGAATATTATTACAGTAAAAAGTTATTTTACAATATTTTGACAAAAAGTGAACATAGAATGACTCATTTTCAAAATATTCTCCTTTTGTG
Organism: Trichonephila clavipes; assembly: GCA_019973935.1. Classification (NCBI taxonomy): domain Eukaryota; kingdom Metazoa; phylum Arthropoda; class Arachnida; order Araneae; family Nephilidae; genus Trichonephila; species Trichonephila clavipes. Next base: position 292,323 of record BMAU01017266.1, read on the forward strand.
AAAAAAGATTCTATTATAATAATATTTTGCCTGTCTATAGCTCAGACCTCTCTACAGAGGCTCAACTAGAATTTTGGAAATATATAATTTAGAAGTGGGTTTATATCCATGTTTTACGACAACAGAGGGGAGAATATTGAAGAAAAAAACGCCGATAATTACTTCAGTGGGTTGTAAGTCTAAAAATAATGTGAAGTTTTCAAAAGTCATAGTTGAGCCTCTGTACAGAGGTCTGAGCTATATACAGGCAAAATATTATTATAATAGAAGCATTTTTCACAAAAAGAGAACATTTTGAAAAAAGGTTATTCTAAGTTAATTTTTTTTCAAAATATTGTATTTAAATAATTTTTTTTGTAAAAATGTCCTTAAAAAAATTTTATACATGCATTCTAAGATAAGTTACACTAAATATCATGAAAACTATCCATTTATGCGATTTTTTTAAATCACGGTTCCGAATGTAGTCGGATACCTTAAAATAGTTTTTTTGTGTGTATGTTACATCTGATGTACAAGGATTTTGACTTTCACAGTGAAGGGTGAAATGATATAGTGAGACGGAATTTGGCTTTGAACGATAAGCCATTTTAATTTTCTCCATAAGTATAAAAAAATATAGTACATCTATCATACTTCGGTCACGCATAGAAAATATAGACGGAGTTAGCACCAACAGGAACTTGTTGAGTTTTGAGTTCAATTAGGCTTGTTCTCTATCGACGATTTTGAGTCATATTTTTTGCTTTACATCCATTTTTAAACACCTTATATAAGATGCAAACTCGAAATCTCGATAATGTATCAAGATCTAACTGGGCTCTCATGCTTGTGCTTATCTTCAACGAATTAATTCTTTCGTTTTCTGAAAATTTAATAGTTATTCTCCGTGCTTACAAATGCATAAAAGAACATAAGAAAAATAAAGCAATTATTTAAATTAAACACAAATTATTTTGGTTGTTAAGGCAAAATAGATAAAAATCGTCTCCTGCTGTTAAAAAAATCTCCTATATATTCGACCCACTTTCGTATATGATAACTATGTATATATTTCAAGGGTACTCAATCTTTTTTACGCGGGCCGCATACATATGATGGCTTTCTCACGCGGGCCCCAACATGAGAATTAATGGAGGAGAGGGGAGGGCGGAGAAATGCTTTACAACTAAAATAACATAGTAAATTTAAAATGGAGAAATTGATCAACGTATTAAGAATCTTATTTTGCTTTTTTTTCATTATTTTTTTATATATTTTTCTTTGTCACTAAATTATTCTAAATTGGAACCATTTAAGAATAACTCTTTCACCATTTCTGCATCAGTAAACGGTTTAATATGATTACCAATAATATAACAAATTTCCTAGGGTGCCTTTGTTACCTCTGTGACATTACCATTCACAAAACACTTTTTTGCTGTTGTAAAGATTGTTCAAGAAACCCTATTTATCACCTCTTGAAAGAGATCTTCGAGAAAAAGTGTCGTTGAATAATTCCTGTTTATTCGGATTTTTTTAAAAAAATACAACACTTTCATAACAAATAAAACAATTTCTAAACCCCATGCTTGTTTTTCATTACAAAATAGTCAACTTCCAAATCGCCTTGAAACAATCTATTTTCTTCGAATATTTTTCGCTTGGAAGATAAGAAAGATAGTTAAGACAGCAAAATTGATATATTTGATTTTTTTTACAAAGAATTTCCCACCAAATATTCATAAATAAATGAATTTCTCAGAGCAATGCACCATGACCGGGTCACTTAAAAAGGCCCAGTGGGCCGCCGGTTGAGCATCGCGGATATATTAACTGACTTTTCAAATCTGAGCGTGATGCAGTACTAAATGTTTAATTATTTCCTTAAAATTTGTTTTCTAAATATATATTTTAGTACAATGAGAAAGCTGGAACCAAAAAATATTTTTATTGATATTTTCGGGTTGTATTTTAAGGTATACGATTTTTTAATGTTTAAATTTATATATATATACTAGAGGATCCGAGACACGTTGTCCTGTACACACATCTTAAATTCAAAAATTCCACATTTTTATGAATAAGCTTTAACAATATGGACCGTTTTGAGTAAAATTGAGTAAAATTTCAAACACAAATTACATCTGAATGTAATAATTTAATTAACACACGATTTATTTCAACAAAATAATAACACGAAGTGACAAGATATTTTCCTGAAATGATCACAGCACCAACTGTCGGGACCAACTTGAATTATAATAAAATATTTTTGAATATTCGATGCTGTGATCGTAGCGCAGTCTGCCGGATGCAATGTAAAACGTTCCAAGATCAACAATTTATAAATAAAAAAATTAATTAAATAAACATTTCTAAGCCGAATTATAAATCTAAACCATTCTCGAGTCCACTGGAACAGACAAAAACTTTCATCAAAATCGGTCCAGCCGTTTAGGAGGAGTTCGGTTACATACACACGCACAGAATTACATATATAAAGATTATTTGAAAATATATTAATTAAAAACGCTAAAAACGAATCGCGCGTCTGCATTTTCGTAACAATAAAGACCGGGTTTGGCCAGTTTGGCTGAAAATAAATTTTCGACGCCAACTCACGTCTTTTTCAATTCCTACTATTAGCTCACGATTTCTATACATATTTTATTTGTTTGTTTGTTTATTTATTTATTTATCTTGGCGGATTTCTCAATCGTTAATAAAATACATTTTAAAGCGCTCAATTGAGCTGAAATGTAATGCACATCATTATTTTGAATGACAATACAATAATTTAATAATTAATAAAAATTAATTGATTAAAACTAATTATTTAAAAAATTACAAATAGAGCCACTTTGGCGACTTAGCGATCCTTTTGGCGCGACATATGTCAAAATTTGAAAAGGTTTTTTTCTCACGTGCTAAAGCATTCAGTTGAAAGGAAATTTTGTGTACAGGATTGTTTTGGATGACAATACGATACTTTAATGATAATTAATAAAAATTAATTACCGCTAAATAATGTGATTCTGTCCTATGTATATACATATTTATATTAATTGCAACTATTTAATAAAAAGTAGCTAAAATAAATTTTTTCTTGGTTAATCTAAGTAGGAATTGATTTTAAAATGTTTTTTATATTACTTGTTTATAACAATAGCGTTGTTACAACAATGCAGGTGAATGTTGAATTGTATTTTTTGAATGTTTTTAATTAATATCTTTTTAACTAATTGCGATATCGGACCGAATTGGGAATCTAAACTATTTTCGAATTTACTCGAACCCACACAAAATATTTCATCGAAATCGGTCCAGCCGTTTAGGAGGAGTTTAGTGACAAACACACGCAAAGAAGATATATATATATATATATATATATATATATATATATATATATATATATATATATTGTTGTTGCTGTTGTTTTATCCCATTTGTTCGATAGGAACATCTTGGTCAAGAACATGAACCCGTGCGTTTTTAAGCAATGAAAAACTGTAGTAGGGCTTGAGAGCAGCTGGCTCATGTGGCAACCAATACAAGCCAAGATGTGGGCAGGAGCGGCTTGGATCAAATTGCATTTCGGACAAAAGGAGGGTAAACTTTAAAACCCGCCATATGCCGTTGAGCTCGAGTATGTCCATTGCGAAGCCTAGCAGGAGTAGTTTCATTTTGCCTACTGCTTGTCCCAAGCAAAGCAGCACCAGGACGGTTTCCTTCATACCACTTATGTTCAGGGGCCTGCTTCCAAGAGGAACTGATATCTGGTTTGACCCGGGTAGCAATTTCTGGAAAAGTAAGGCAGCCACCAAGTATAGAATCTTTATGGCTGCCCCCACTGGCAAAAAAATCTGCAATCTCATTCTCGTAGATATTCAAGTGCGACGGTATCCACCCCTTCATCATTTTTTGTTTTGTTGATTGACAAAAAAAATTTTGTATTAATCTCTAAAATATAGTCATATTTTATTCATATTAATCTATAAAAACTTGTCTCTTTTACTTACAGATAAACAGGTGGGTAAAGTCTCAGGGATTCTTGCAAAACTTGATCAAGATATTGTAACTTATTAACTGAATAATAGTCCAGTTCTCCCTGCATAAAAAAAACAGAAATATGTTATTAAAAGGGTGAACTCTTTTTAAAAATTTTTTAATATTAACACACACATACATTTTTGAATTCCATACTTTTAAGTACTAAAGGCATAAACTATAAACAGGACTCTTCTAAGTAAAAATACAAGTGGGTAAATAGCAGGGTTGCTAATACAAAGCATTGGTAATGGATATTTAAAAGCTAAATCAATAAAACATGGAAAAGAGTGTAGGTAGTAGCTTCATTTACTTGCATGCAAATAAATAAAATTTACCCTTTTCTTTAAAATAACACTTTAGAAGTTTTTAGGCATGTTCCAAAAGTAAGTTACGTCATTATTTTAAAACTGAAAATGGTACACCAAGTCAAAGAAAAGGCAATCACCCTAAGAACCTACATTCTCGCTTTATTTCCAGTGGGCTACAGACTTAGTACATTTCCTGGGAAAAGGTATAACTTTTTAATGCGTTATCATGTAGGTGGAACACCCATTGCCGCAATGCAATTTTGACACTCAGTTTCTACCTCAGAGGGAGACACCTGAGTTCTGACAATGCGAAATTGTACAATCTTTGAATTTGAATTTAGTTTTTTCTGAGAGCACCCAAGCTAAACAAACTCTCTAGGGGTCGTTTACATAGTGCATAATCACACGACATGAACGCTGTCGATATTCCTCATCATGAAAATCCACTTACTTGGGCCGGAGTCGAGCCCGCAACTTTAGGCGTACAAGGCCAGCGACAAACCAACGAAGCTTCCTAGCGGACATAAACTACATTCTTTTCTGGATAAACGACGGAAGCGTCAGCGAATGAGGAATGATGCATGCTCAGAGCGTCGAAGAAGAGTAGCAGCAAACTGGAGTGCCCGAGGTCATTTGAGTACAAGTCACGATGGCCTAATGATGTGCTCTGATAACGTGGTCACGATTGGAAGTGTGTGCTGTCATGTGGTATAAATGGACACGTGAGAGCTGTGTGTCCAGCCTTCATGGACGTATGAAGACCGTGTATGGTGAAGATGTTGTTTCGTCAAATGGTTGGTTGGTGGTGTAGTATGTTCATTGAAAGAAGGCAGAAGGTCAAGAATGAGGGCCGAAAAAAAGTGGGCGTCTCCCCCTCCCCCATTCACAAATGAAAACAACCTTCTTATAGTACAGGATATGGTTATAGTAAGAGCACAACGGTGTCAGAGTTGCATCCATCCTGCACATTGCTTGTGGCGACTTGTTCCACAATAATCCCTAAAGAAAAACTTTCCCCTAACCATTAGGGAATTCAATCAGTCTATAAATAACTGGCCAATTGCGGAACCCCGTAATCGGCGAGTGTGCCTACCCACTCTTGTTTGTGTGCGTTCGTGTTGTAGCGTATCGTAATAATAATTAATTAAAAACGGAAGTAAGGACTGATGTTAGAACTGTGAATAAGCAACCAGTACGTAACATTGCTTGTTCTCATGTCTAACACATAATCTATGATGTTTTGGGTTACCGAAAAGTGAGAGAGAGAAAGAAATGAGTACTTGTTCAAAATCCTGACAGGCCTGGAGACATGGGTGGACCACACTACCAAAGAAACCAGAGCCGTTTTTAATCTCCCTGGAGTCTTAGGCATTTCAAATTGTTGCGCCCCCATTATTTCCAGAGTATCCCATCCCCTCCTTACTTTGCGAGTTTTGGTTCGGAAGGGATATTCCCTTAACTTTCATACTTATTTCCCTTTTTTTTGTTTTTGCTCTTTGGAGAGTCTTACCATTATTCACCCCCTATGTATTTGCCGTGCCCTGGATTGAAAACCCTCAGTCGTAAGGAAAGGATAGTGGCATGGTTTGGTCACTCTTGTTAAATTTTTACCTTACGACATCAAGGAACACCCATCCTTTTGTAAATTAGTAAATTAATGAAATCGCTTACAATTACAGTAGAACGTAATTGTAATGTATAGAGTATACATTACCATATGAACTGTTTTCCACTTTTTAATTGTCCTCTTTTTCTTCGCTTATCGCTTTACTATCCTTTACTTTTAGACACCCTTATTCTTTGTTGAGTCACTGGCATTCTATTTGTACAGTAAAGGTTTTCTTCGAGCTTTCTCCATTTCAATGGATTGATTGATTGATTTAATATTAACATCGTACTGTTCAGCTACACGCTTTTGGCGACGGACCACGTAATTTTGAATCCTGGTCAAGTGACGTGGATGACGCCTGAGCTGTCAACCTCCTCTCCTAACTACCACAACACACCAACGGGAGGACGCTTCAGCTCTCGACAGATTTAACGTGCATCGCTCCCCTACACGGCGGGTCTTTAGTGGTACTGGGCTCGAACTCGTGACAAGGCAAGCCACGATCGGCTACCACGGTCCTTCTCCATTTCAAAGTCATTAACGATGTGATCCTAATCAATTCCCAATGTAATATCATTTTGAAGTGCATAGTAACATCAAACTGATAAGCTTTTCTTTTTCCATATTAAATCTTATTTCAGTATTTAATCTTTTAATTGTAGAAAAGCTTCTCTCATTACGCGCAGACGGTTGCGCATTCGCTTTCATTTTAATTTTTTTCTTTTTTCCCCCTTCAGTTTTTTGAGCCCCCAAATGTTTTGTACTTTAGGCACGTGCCTAGCGTGCCTAAGCGGAAACGACGGCCTTGAAAGAAACTAAGAGCACCTTAATGAGGTGGAAGCATCCAAGTTCACCAGTGAGGGAAAAGTCCTTACAAATCAGGGCTAAAATGGAACAGGCTGCGTGACAATTCTTTGCATAGCGGTGCACGAAGTTCTGCTAGAAAGGTTCCTTCAAACTGATTGAACACAACAACAAATATCTCCATATCGATGGAGACGATGTCAAAAAATTAGTGCAAGGTGTATAGCATTATGATTGATGGCATTATGTAATTTCTTTTTTTTGTGACAATATTTTCGAATGCAAAAAAGTGACGAAACTTACTTCGGACCGCCCCTCGAATGAAAATGGGATTTATTAAAAAAAGATTTGATGAACAGTAGCGAGGATTTATTTTTTGCTATACACATGCAAATAAATTAATTTTTTCAAAACACAGACATCTTGAGGCTGAGAGATTTGTGACATTTGCGCGTCTTTAGAAACCTTAGTTCACGGAATAGTGCCAAAACGGTTTCGCGACAAGTGTTTTTTTGTATTGGTTTAAGTTCGCTTTCTTTGGGATATATATTTGTTCTACAATACAACCTAAAATGGAATAGGGTTCTTCTACAGTCATGTGAACCTAAGATTAAGTAAGGAACCAGTTGAACGAACTAGGGCAGGGGGTGAACCTTTTCGGATCAACGTGCCATTTTTTCTTTAAGAAATGTTTAATGAGGTATAGACGTGCCGTCAAATAATTTTGACTTGGGATTATTGAGAAAATAATAAAACTAAATACTAACAAATCAAAACTCTTTATTTACAACGAAAAAATTGCATTTTGCACTGTATATAGTAGTAAATGTTTTATGTATACCTTTATACGTGTAATTCAAACTAAAGTAACATTAGTGTGAATTCTGTTGTAGCAGAATAGATGACAAAAACTTGTATTAGGATTGTAAGATGTTACTTTCAGCAGAATGCAAGCTGAATTCGAGTCATGTGCCAAACGGTTTCTAAGTGAGTCTTTTAATGTTATTCATCTCTGAAAATAATGACTCGCAGTCATAGGTAGATGAAAATATGATTAAAATAGTAATAGCCAGTTTCTTCAAAAAGCTAAATGTATCTGGAATCGAATTCCATGTTTACAAAACTTCCTGACTTGCATTTGTACTTATATTGCTTGTTAATTTCTCTCTATCTTTTTCTGTTTAAATTATATAATTCCAACTTTCTTCTTTTTCCAACAAATTTTTGAATCCATATTGAACTAGACTGAAAATTAACCAGTTGCATTTCAAATTTTTTCAATTTATAAATAATCGAATAGGGGTAAATTCAGTTTATTAAAGGAAGTCACATCAGGGTACATAAAAAAACTTGACCATTTCCGATAATTCTTTGGACTGAGAAAATCTTGTTGAAAACCCCGACCGATCACTCGTATTTGTTCGTAATATTTCATATTGAACTTTGTTAATTTGAATTAAAATGCAAACCGTTTTGATCGGTGGTGTGCCCAAAACATTGTGTCGCGTGCCATCAATGGCACGCGTGCCACTGGTTCGCTATCCTTGAACTAGGGTCATTTCAGATATTTTTTAGCTCCAGCAAAGTAAACGAGATAAATAATAATGAAAGACTGTATGACGATCTTACTTATTACCTGCATGATAGAAACTTAAGACATTAGATTTCTTTGTTTACGTATTTCTTTTTTGAAAAGTGTAAATTTATAACAAATATACAATGGGATAAAAATACAGAATGAGACGATTTTAATAATTTATAAAGTGCTTAATGATTGATAAAGAATTTTTTTAGCTCGTTACCTCAGTCTCTAATAACTCTTGGACTTCCTTACGAATTTTTTCTTGTGCTTCTGGGTAATAAATAAGGAAATGTGTTGTGAAAGCCAGAGCTGTGCTTGTTGTTTCATACCTAAAATATTAAAATAAATAAATCAAACATTTTGACACTTTGAAGTATGCAATTAAAAATTAGCCTACAAATTAAGAAGAATTTGGTGGAAAACTGTACAATGTAATATATCCGAAGTTTTCGCCAATGTGTTTCAATTTAATACACATTTGGTTTCATCAAAGAACAAACAAACACTTTGTAGCGAACTCTCATGCGAGGCTCTCCTCTCAGAGTTAAAATTAACTTGTTTATTTAAAAAAAAAGTTTTATTGAAAGTTTAACTACCACCTTTAACAACAGAGATGTGATGTAAAAATTAACTAATTAACAGATGACATGCAGATACTATAATGAAGCAAGACTTCATTATATAAACAAATCTATATTTTTTCGGGGATAGAGGTAGCAGATCATCCACTATGATCGTATTTGATACTTTGAGGGTAAGGTGATTTAAACTGCGTACCTTCAGGTTCGGAGATTACTCTGTGCATGCATCAGAAGAGACTGGGATAAAAAATTAACACCTGCTCTGTACAGTCGTTAAGAACTTTTTTCCTATCCTTTTATTGTTAGCAACTTCAGGGTGAAGGAGTTGCTGCATACCCCCTCCCTAGAGAAGAAATTTGTTTTTGCGGATGATGAAATTTCTTAGCTATTTTTAGAGAAGTTTTTCTTTCCAGCCATTACTGCAGTTGATACACATCTCCGGTAGATTTAAATAATGATGGAAAGTTTTTACTTTGAGACGTTGTGGGCAGTCTCTTGCTGATTTGGTGGGTCTGGTTGACGCGTACATTGTTGCTGTTAGAGTTACTTGTCGCGATTTATTGGGAGTGTATTTTTAGTTAGACTCTCATTGTGTAATAAATGCAAAGTTAATCAGTAACGGTAGGTTGAATTGCCTTCTCTTTTTCAATTCTTGCCTTGCCTCTTCGGTGGAAGCTGTTGATATTTTTAGTTATTAGACTCTCAATGGAATAAATTCAAAGTTAATCAGTAACCTTAGGTTGAATTGCGATCTCTTTTTCAATTCCTGCATTGCCTCTTCGGTGGAATCTGATGATATTTTTAGTTAGACTCTCAGTGGAATAAATGCAACGTCAATCAGTAACGGTAGGTTGAATTGCCATCTCTTTTCTATTTCCTGCGTTACCTCTTCGAAGGAAGCTGTTGATGACGAATCATTTATGGTGACCTTGACTGTTTGGGGGCATGATAATTCGAATTACCCACCTTCGAGTCCGGAGACTGTGCTTTGAAGGACTGAGACGATAACAAATCCTTATTCATGTCAGTATTTAAATGTTTTCTCTTCTGTTCTTTTGTTGTTTGTGACTTGCGGTAGAAGACGTCGCTGCAGTTTGAATTTATTTTTAATAGATAATACGTTAAACATTTCAAAATTCTATTTCTAAAAAAAAAGAAAATACTTTAAAATTTAAAAAAAAAACTTTTTTGTTTTATGAGCTTTTTGCATAGTCTCTAGATCAATGTAGCTTAGAAGTTAATGTATATAAATGTGATTAGTAGGCCTCCAAAAGTGTTATTATATTTAGAAACATGTTAAACATAGGAAAATTCTGCATGTAACATGTATACAGATTTTTAAACTTACATTCTAAACATTGAAATATAAACAGGCAAAAAATACAGGTAAGCAAAAATATAGTGTATAATACATTACGCCGCTAAGAAAAAGAGAACGGAATTGTCCAGAATGTCAGCGTCGGTCATTCTGCGAATAAGTTTGCTGGATGATGAACCTAAAAGAGTAAAGAGGCAAAGAAAAAGAGGTATCACATTAAGGAGATAATGATATGTTAGTAAATGTAAAAGAGATGCAGTAAAACTGTAATATTCCGACATCACCAGCGTGAAAAAAAGCGACCGAAAATTCTCGCACAGGATATCTCATACCCAAGGGTGTTTACATTCTGTTTTTACCATAAAATTTGTACACAAAACTTAAAAAGGACGAAAGGTATGAAATGCACAAAATGTGTATTACATTTTTCACTCATAAGTTTAGTTTTTCTGGGTTTTTTATAAGAAAATTCAGTACATTGTTTATTCACTCCTTCAATCTTTTCATGAGTGAGTGTGATGTCTCCACCGGATCCTATTTTTTTAAAAGCTGTATCTTTTTAAAACTAAACATATAGGAGTAAGCTTCTCTATTCTTAAAATTCAAAAATTTAGGAATTTCTTTTTTATTTCCTCTTATTGTTCCAGCAATAGTTTTTTTTTCATCAAAAGTTCACCTGAAAGAGGATAAAATGTGTACCAGTTGTCTCCTTTAATATACGTTCTTCACAAAGGTTTTTGTGTCTCGACATATAAAGCATTTATTTTAAACAGTGTCTCCCTCTTGTAAATCTGATTCAATTTCAGTGGTGGAATCATACTTGCTGTTATACTCTTCATCATTTGATTCTTCCACATCATAATCGCGAAGAGGATTTCTTTATTCGAAAATACTGTTGTAGTATATATCTATTAAATACTGTATCTATTAAATTACTTAAGTATCACATTTCTTCATCATGACTACAATAATACGCCATATCATATGTAAGATTTAAAACGTGCCTACATGCAATCAGAACTGTAACGGGGATTCGCGCGCAGAGTATGATATACCCGAAAAGGCGGTATCCAAAAATATATATTTAGAATTTGCCTACAAGCTAAGGTCCCTCAAAGGATATGACCTTGAAGTCAACTGTACCAGAAACTATCCATTTTACAAAAAAGGTTTAGAAGGAGCGTTGAAAAAAGTTAGCCGATGGGCGTGACATACCCTATGCAAGTACTGTCAGGATATACAATGGAACAGGTTACCACTTACATATCAAGTCAAAAAAGATAATCGAAAATTTCCACGAATTAAATCATGTGCACACTAAGAACACGCATATTAAGAACTTAGGATGGAAGTGTGTGTGCTTCTGCGTAGCCTCTTCCCAGCCAAGTCGCCAGATACTAACGATATACAAATTCTTATGCCAAATAAGGCGATATCACTTGATCTTACTCATCACTAACCATGCCAACATTCGTAGCTTATCCATTAGGATAGATCGAAAGTTTTTTTTCAAAATTTCAGAATCTACAACCTTTGCGGCAAAGATGTTCTCTGGTATATAAATGAAGAAAAAATGGAACAAAGAAATTGATTTTTATGTTACGGGGAAGGAAGTTTAGGTATTTGAGTTTTTTTTATGGTAAAAATTCAAAGAAATTTGTTAAAATTAACTATCGCCATTTTAGTGCTTTTTAATATTTATTGCTATGAGAGGACACCTAGTAAATAGTTACAAGAAATAAACATCTGGTACATTTAACAACTTCCTTAGTATTAATTTTTTTTCTAAAGGAACCTACTCTCTCTCTCTATTCAAATGACAGTGCAGGATAAAGTGGAAGACGGACAAAGGTTTTGATTGGATTGATTCGAGGCGTGGGGAGAAAAAGCTGAATTACTATGTGTTGCAATATACATTTTACTTTTCACTACTTAGTACTTATTTATCAATATTCATCGTTTTTGCTTATTGATATAGTAGAAAGATAATTTTGAGTCTAAAACCATTTAATAAAAAATTGTTTTTTTCTATTTCTTCGAAAATTTAATCCCCTTGTATCAAACTTTAAATTTTGAGAGACAGATTATTTTTTAAAATTATTTTTCTCCTAATTTCCTACCATGAAATATCTTTTCGGCATAGTTGGGTTTTTATAAATAAGAATTTTTTCTCTATATATCAGAGGTTTGACAGATTGGAAACAGCTTATTTCCAACTGAAGGATGTCCAATTAGTGAACAACATCAGAATCATTCTTACGCTACCCATTTGTACTCTTTAGAGGTCTCAAATAAGGAGCAGTCATATCTGTAATTGTTACAATAAATTAAATTTGAACACAAAAATTTTATTTTAGATTTATAAAAAAACTTGACTTGATTATTATTTGTAACTTGATCGGTCTTAACATTTTTCTCCCTTTGTTAGATTGTGTAAGATGCCTCAAACTAAAACTTATTTTTTCCCACTCCTTTGATGTCGAGAGCCTTAAAAAGTTATCCAGTTAACAAGTAATATAAAAAATATTTTCCTTGCCATTTTCCATTTTCCTTTCTATATAGGTTGTTGGACTATTATTTTGTTTGCTACTTTTTATTCATTAATTTAATTTAATCATTCCAATTATATAGTACAGTAAAAAAGAAATCACACACATTCTCAGAAACTATGACATCCCAGTGGAATTCGAACCCACGACCTTCGGATTAGAAGTCCATTGCGCTTTTTATACATGATGTTGGACTGTTATTTTTGTTTGAATTTTTTTAATGAATTAATGTTTGAAAAACTGTATTAACATCAAGTGTCCTCCAATACAAGCAATATAAGTTTAAAAAAATGTATTCGAACTTGAGTGGAGGGGAGTAAAAAGTGTTTCATTAACAATTGAAAAAATTTGAACTATATATCTATATATATATATGATTATATATAGGGAGAATGTGATCTAACTGTAGGAATTGAAAGAAAAGATATGACTAAGTTTCAAAAACACCTTAAAAGTGCTTGTTTTAAAAAATTACTTGGACTTTTAAAAATAGCATCCATTAAAACATAACTTGCATTATTATTATAGTCAAGTTATTGCTACATTAGTAATTATAGATGTAGTAATCATGAAATAATGTGGTATAATAAGATATATAAAACTTTTTTTAATCAATGTGCAGTAAAATTAAAGTAATAGTTATTATATAAATATAATTATACGAAGTACTCGTATATTTTAAGAGATTTTGAAAATCCAAATTTGTGTGAAATTTATTTAATCTGGTAGATAGCACAATCAAATATTTTGTGTACTCAGATGTTTCAATATATTGATTAAAAAAAATAAAGACATTTAACCAAAGCGTAACGCATTCGTAGTAAATATCAAACTAAACTTGTGCGATGTATATTTAATTTATTTTTCCTTTAATACTTGCTTTAATTCTACTTAAAAATTGTGCTTTATTTAGTTCAGTTCAGTTCAGTTCAGTGCAAACACTGAACAAGTAGAGACTTGGCTAACGCCTTATGCTCCGATAAAATTTTGATCAGTTTCTAATCCAAGTTATAACACACAGTTCGTGATTGCAGTCTATCTGTAATTTGAATTATCGAGTTGTGCTTCAACTGAGATTGAAGAAAGTAGAGTATAGAGTAACTGGAATTTTAGAATCTATTGGATGATGTCAGAAATTTTTCAACTTTTTGAACATGCTCTATTGATTTACACTTCGCTATTGAGGAATAAGACCATTCGCCGTGGTTGGAGATAAAATTTTTCAAAATTTCACGCTGTGATTTGTATTTGGTACAGTTTAATATAAAATGTTCACTAGTTTCTGGTACTTTACAATCTGCACACAAAGGAGAATCTGTTAGTTTAAAAAGGAAATATATATCATTTAACGGTAACTTTTTAACTCGCAACTTACTAATCAAAACTTCTGTATTTCTATTTTTTGCTGCCTGTCTGTTCCATTTTTCAAGATGAGAAATATAAAAAAAATTTGTATGTCTCTTGCTCTTTTTCCATATTTCTTCACTTTTGATTTTGTGTTGTTTTTTAAAATATGTATGTAGATCTTCATAAGTTATCCAAGAAATAATATTCCACGGCTCTGGAGAGGCTTTAGCTAATTTGTCAACTTCTTCATTAATCTCTATTCCCTTGTGATTGATTGATTGATTGATTGAATATTAACGTCGCACTGTTCAGCTACACGAGGGCTTTTGGCGACGGACCACGTAATTTTGAACCATGGTCAAGTGACGTGGACGACACCTGAGCTGGCACCCCCCTCTCCTAACTACCACACCACACCAACGGGAGGACGTTTCAGCTCTCGACAGATTTAACGTGCATCGCTGCCCTACACGGCGGGTCTTCAGTGGTATTGGACTCGAACTCGTGACAAGGCAAGCCACGTTCCGATACCTATACCACTCGGCTACCGCGGCCACCTATTCCCTTGTGAGCTGGTACCCAAATGAATGTAATTGATTGAGCTATTTGGAGGCACTGATGTAAAGTTGAACTTAAATTTAATATTATCGTATTGGATTTTCTATTAATATTTTGGATGCTTTTTAAGACTGATAAGCTGTCCGTCAAGATGATATAGTTTTCTGTTTCAGAAACCCAATTTTTTAATGCAGTCCATATGGCTATAGCTTCAGCTGTGAATATTGAAATCATGTCTTTCAGTATGAAATTTTGTCGAATTTTTTCTTAGGGATTAAAATTCCTATTGATGTTTGATTAGTATTTTTGATGAGTGAGTGAGTGAAGATTAACGTCGCACTGTTCAGCTGCACGAGGGCTTTTGGCGACGGACCACGTAATTTTGAACCATGGTCAAGTGACGTGGACGACACCTGAGCTGGCACCCCCTCTCCTAACTACCACACCACACCAACGGGAGGACGTTTCAGCTCTCGACAGATTTAACGTGCATCGCTGCCCTACACGGCGGGTCTTCAGTGGTATTGGACTCGAACTCGTGACAAGGCAAGCCACGTTCCGATACCTATACCACTCGGCTACCGCGGCCACCTATTCCCTTGTGAGCTGGTGCCCAAATGAATGTAATTGATTGAGCTATTTGGAGGCACTGATGTAAAGTTGAACTTAAATTTAATATTATCGTATTGGATTTTCTATTAATATTTTGGATGCTTTTTAAGACTGATAAGCTGTCCGTCAAGATGATATAGTTTTCTGTTTCAGAAACCCAATTTTTTTAATGCAGTCCATATGGCTATAGCTTCAGCTGTGAATATTGAAATCATGTCTTTCAGTATGAAATTTTGTCGAATTTTTTTCTTAGGGATTAAAATTCCTATTGATGTTTGATTAGTATTTTTTGAACCATCGGTTGCTATTATGATATTGTTATTAAATTTTGGCTGAATGTAATCATTAAACATATTTTGTACTATATCATCTGGAAGATCTTTGTTTTTGAAATGGTAGTTCATGAGTATATATATTTATTTTGCGATTATCGTAGATTGGGGGAGGAGGGATCCATTGAAGAATATCTACTTTAGAGATGCATAATTCTTGGAGAAGGTTGATCGTCTTTTGAAAAATACTGATATCTTTTTCTCTATATTTATAAAAATTACTATCTATATTCCAAAATAACCTTGCGTTCGGTGACCAGTCTTTTAATGCTATTTGCTTGGTTATAAATTTTTGGCAAAGAAAATTATGGCGAGAATTAATATTTCCATTCATAGACTCTGCTCTTAATAAATCCAACGGGGTATTTCTTGGGAGACCTAGGGCTAACCGTAAGGCAGCATTATAAATCGGTTCTAGTTTTTGTCTGTTGCTATTGCTAGAAAAGGAAAATAGTTGACTTCCATGGTCAAAGATAGAACGGATTGTGGCATTAATAATATTTAAAAGATGATCAGATCTTGTTCCTATTTTCGGAGAAGATAAGGCTTTAATTGCATTTAAATATTTGAATCCTTTTGACGTAGGTAATTAATATGATTTTTCCAGGTGGTATTGGGGTCGAAGATGATACCCAGGATTTTCAGACTCTTCACTTCGGGAATAGGTTTGTCGCATATTTTAAGTAATGGAGGTATTGTGCTTCTTTTTTTCTGGAAAAGTTGAGTAGACTGCTTTTTTTTTTCTGGAGAGGTGGATAATTTCCATTTTTTACACCAGACTGAAATTTTATTTAAAGATTCTTGCATTTCGCCTATTGTTTTATTCCAATTCGCGCGTACCACTATTATATAAAAATATGTCATCAGCATAAACCAGAAGATGGCTGTCGTGTTGAATTTCAAAAATATCTGATATATAAATCATAAAAAGGAAAGGACTTAAGATAGACCCTTGGGGTACACCATAATTGTTTGTAACGATTTTGAAAAAATGTTTCTCCATTTGATTTGAATTGTTCTTTGATGTAAGAAGTTTTGAATCCATCGTAGTAATCTCCTAGAGTATCCAACTTTGTTTAGTTTAGAAATAAGGCCATTTGGCCACACTGAGTCATATGCTGCTTTAATATCCAACGCTACCAAAATAAAAAATATTCTTTGCGTTCTCTAGCCAGTATGATGTCATGTTCAATTGAAGTAATGTATTAATGCTGCTTCTGTGAGGGTAAAAACCATGATGATTAACATGAAAAAAATTTTGTTTTGAAAACTGAAATCCAACATTCTATGTAGAATCATTCTTTCTAATAATTTGGCAATTACTGAGGTAGAGAAATAGGACGGTATGACGAAACTTCCTTGGGATTTTGTGAGGTTTTATGAAAGGTAGGATAAGTGCGTGAGTCCAGTCTTTAGGAATTTGACTTGAAAACCAACTGTCATTAAATCATTTTAGAAGGAGATATATTGCTTTGATGGGGAGATGGTTTATTGATTGAGAAATTTTATCATGCCCTGGACTACTGTTCTTTTGATGAGATATTGCTATTTCTAATTCTTTTAAAGAAAAAGGTTTATTAATATCCTGGCTATTGTCCGAATAGAAATATTTGGAATACTATCGTTGTTTCGTTTTGCGTAATATTGTAAAAAACAGTTTGTTTGGGATTGTTCGTTTGTTAATATGGTTCCGTTATTTTCAATAATATTAAAGGATGAATAGTTAGAATTTGTTCTATTTTTTAATTATTCGGATTATTTTAAAAAAGAACTTTAGGAGAAGATATTTTTCGCAGGTCTTGTGCCAAAAATTTTCTTTACAGGCTTTGATTGTTCGCTTAAGTTTTGCGCTTACTGCTTTATATTTTATCCAGTCTTCTTCTTTAACGTTTTTCCTTGCTTTATTAAGGAGTTTTTTTTTTTTGGCTCTTAAATGCCCGCATGCTGCTGTCCACCATGGAGCTCTTGAACTGATCAGTTTTTTTCGGTTCCTTGAGATAAGATTTGAGCTTTTTAATTTCTTTTTATAATATCTATATTTATGTTTTCATTTAAATTTATATTTTGTTGAATAATATTGATAAATTTGTTCCAATTTGTGTTTTGTTTACAATTAGTAGTTACTGACCTGTTTGCTCTTTTTGTAATTAATTATTATAGGGAAGTGGTCACTTCCAAAATTATCAGTATTTGTGGACCAGGATAAATCATTATTTAAATCTATAGATGCTAAAGAAAGATCTATAGATGTAAAAATTCCCGATGAATGGAGATAAGTTGGACTTTTATCGTTTAATAATATTAAGTCATTTTCAATGATCCAGTCAAAAATCTTTTTCCAGAAGCACTAGAGTTTTTTTATCCCCATATCTCATGAGACGCGTTGAAATCTCCCAATATCAAATTGTGATTATCAATATATGATGCTATTTTAGATAAATTGCTGTCTTGAAAGTTACCCGGTGGGATGTATATATTAAAAATTGTGATAGGATTTTAAATCTATTTGAACTCTGACTATTAAAATTTCTAAGTCTTCACTAATTTCTGAGAATATTTTTATTGCGCTAATATCTTTATTTAAAACTATCATTAATCCTTCTCCTCTTTTGATTTCTCTATCAATTCTGAATATATTCTTATTGGGAATTGTGAAAATATCATTTGGATGTAACCAGGTTTCTTGAATTATTAAAATACTTGCTTTTTTGAAAGATTGGAGCGAAAAAAGAATATCAGGCCTCTTGTTTTTAATTCCACGTGCATTCCATTGGATTATGTTCATGATTTAAAACGGAAAAAAAGGTTCGATACTACGAATTAGTTGAAAAATTCGAAAAAAAAAAAAAAAAAAAAGTAGATTAATAGTGAGTTTTTAGCGAGAAAATATAAGAAAATGTGATTATTTATTTAAGTTCCTTTATTTTTTTTCTACTACACGATCTAATGAGTTTCTCTCTGTTCTGATATTTTCTTGAATCTTTTTTGCCTTTTCATTCTGTTTTCTACTTATGAGACAATCATCATCTTTTGAATTGTTATATTGATGCAACTTTTTTTAGGGTGGATTCCATGGTATTCATTAGGGAAGAAAATCGTAAATTTATTTGTGCGACCACGGTATTCAGTTCTGACGTGAAGAGTTGTACTATTTGTTCTAATTTCTTTTCGAATATGTTATTGGTTTCTTCAAATTTCATTTCTAATTTCGCTAACTTTTTTTCAAGATTTTCTATCTTCTCTGTTTGATCATTATATGTTTTGGCCGAGTATGATGTTTTTTTTTTTTTCCTTTGGAATTTTTCAACTGCTTCGTTTCTCGAGATTTGTTGTTGTACTTTAATTTTTAATATTTCAATTTCTTTCTTTATATCTTTTGCAATCTTTATCATTAGCTTCATGTCCCTCTCCACAAGAGCTGCATTTTTTTATTTGTATTTCTTTGTATTTGTTTACAGAGTGGTTCAGTGAACAAATTCGGCATTTTATTGCGCTTCTACAAAATTTTTGAAGGTGTCCAAATTTCCAGCAGTTTGTGCATTGCCTAGGTTTTTCATAGTAAAGAGTAGTTTTAATCATTTCAAATCCAATAGGAACTCTTTCGGGAATACTGCATCCAATTTGGGTAACTTTAACTGTTTTGATCGGTTTAAATCCAGATTCCGTTTTTTTGGTAAAGCGTTGGATATCAAAAATTGCGTAATTGTAATTTTCTAATTCCGATTTTATGTCGTCTATTGTATATTCTGTGTCTATTCCGTGCAATATATAACTAGTGGTTAGGCCAGTAAAGGATAATCTTGTACTTATTTTTACTCTATTAATTTCTTTAATTTTTAAAGCTTCTTTGGCGGTCTCGCAATTATTGGTTTTAATTATGATCTCACTGTTTCTTGTTTTGCTTATACTTAGAATATTTTTTTTTAATTGTGAACTCTTTCATTATATTTTCTTTTAGTTTAAGAGGATTACCATTCTGAAAGCCATTTTCCGATTTTAAGAAAATTGTAATATTTGGACACGTGCTTAAGTTTTGTCTTTCCGCAAACTTGGTCAATAATTCTATATCTGTGAGATTACACCTATATTTATTGAATGAAAAATTTGAATTTTCGTGTTCCACTTCCATATTATTATTTGGGTGAGGGTAGTCACCCATTTTGTCTTCTCTATTCCAATACTCAAAATTGTATAAATACACTATCTTGTGTAAATAATTAAATTAAAAGCTCTCTTATCCGAAAATAGAAGAAAAATTATATGAACTGAATTTCAATACAAAATAAAAATTCAAAACGATCTCACCCGCTCGAATCCGCTTGAAAAGTCAAAATTATTTAATATTATTAGCACACTTTCACTCAATAATCCGTTCGCTTTATTTAATGATACATTTTAATTTAGATTAATAGGAATTGCAGTTAAGTATAGGAAACAGTCAAAAATGTAAGAGATATATTTTGCATAGTTTGTGAAACATTGGTGCACAAACAGTGTTAGCTGAATATCGATAATTTAAATTTGTACTGATAATAAATCAATTAAAAATGGGGGGACACAACTTATAAATATATTTATAAAATTTGCTTAAACAAATAAAGATGATACTCTTATGATGTGATAATTCATTGTTATCAGATAAAGAATAAGATAGGGGGTGGGGGAGAATACGCATGAAAATATGAATAAAGAATACAATAAATTTAGATAATCAAACTCAGATCCTGAAGTACAGCTGCATTTAAACAATAAAATCATACTTTTATTGGTATGTTATCATTCTTATAAAATTTTGCTGAAAAGTGCTGAAAGGAACAATATTTTGGAACTATAATAATTTAATATAAAAATAATTAATGTATATAATAATTTAAAAATTAATGTATATAATAATTTAAAAATTAATGTAAAATTAAAATTAATGCTCTTAAATACTTTTTAAAAATTTATACATTAAAAGTCGAAAAGAAACAAAATAGTACTAGATAGTTAACACGTGAACTTGCATTTTATTCTATATTCGTATTTTAGTTAAGGAAATAGAAAATATATGGATATATATATATATATATATATATATATATTTAAAAACCCTGAAATATATTATTTTTACTGTAAATATTTAAACGTGTTAATTAGTCTTTCAAATTTGAGGAGTATTTATCAAATTCAAAGTATTTTAAAGCTTTACTAAAAATTGACTTTGTTTAGATTTATATTTAACATTAACATAGAGTTACAATTTCATTTTTTATGTGGCTCTTAAATTGTGATTTTTAATTATTCTGAAATAATCTTATATTTTTAAATTTCAAGCATCACTGTAAATGAATAACATTTGAGTAATAATTTTGTTTTAAATTATGAAATACAAATTTTGTGTTTTGCAATATTGCAAATATGTGTCCTATGGTGCTTCAGCAACAATGTACCTATAGTTAAAACCTCTAAGAAAAGTAAAATTCAAAGAATACAACTAAGCGATGCCATTAATGAGTTTACATCAATAGTTTGCAGTGTTTTGGACGGTGAGTGAATGTGTCCCCATTAAGAAAGTGTCTGAACTCAAAACGGGGACACGTGTCATTAGGCTGTCGTTTGAAGCTACTCAACAATGTTGCCTATTGTTTGGTTTCGATCTCATTTCGCAATCACGACTATATATCGGTATTTACTAGTCATCGGTTTCTTACCGATTAACAACTTTTCTTACAGCCATTTCTCACCTTTGTAAGGCTTTCCAAACTCGTGATATAATCGTATACCTATTGTAAATCCTTGGGGAAAATTCATAAGACTAAACCCCTTCTGAAGCCTGTCGACCGTTCTATTTCTTGCTGAAAAGTGTCCTAACGGTTTCCTACAGCCATATTGCTTATACCAGTGGTTCTTAAATTGTGGTCCGCAGACCCATGGGGGACCCCAGCTCTTTTCTATGGGTCCACGAATGTTTGAACCGTAATTGAGACTGCATATTTCAAGCATTACACTAAAACAGCACTTGTGAAGAAAATACAGAACCATTCTTCTCATAAAAATTTTTAATTAATACGATTTACATTATATGTTTATTTGAAATCGGTATTTTGGAATATTTTTAAATATAATTAGATATTTGCAGTAAAGGAAGGAAAGGAAAGCAGAGAAAAAAAAGAAGTGTAAAAGAAGTTTTTTTAAGTAGCAGGCTCAGTCTGGATTTATGAGGAATTTTTAAATCCTCAGCCATGTGTTCGGGGTCAGAAAGGGGTGTTTAAACTCTGGGGAGGGGGTACGTGATGTCTAGCTGATAAAGCTGTGGAGATTGAAGGTTTAAGAATCACTGGCCTATACTATCTTAGTTTTAGTTGCAGCGACTCTGTACGCAATTACCACTTCTCTTTAAGTTGATTTGCAATATGCATAAGAATTCATGCATTTATATATAGCAGCTATACTCTACCTGCGTGGTGCATGCGGCCCACCCAGTCTTTTTAAGTGGCCCAGTCATGGACCACTGCTCTGAGAAATTTACTTATTTAAGAACATTGAATTAAAAATTTGGTCGAAAGTTCTTTGTCAAGAAATCAGATATATCAATTATGCTTTTTGCTGTCGGTGTGGTACTGGTCTGAATTGATATTCTTTTTCTATTTGGAACGGTTACAGTTAGTGATAACAGACAACAGTGGAGTAGCGACAATTTTATGACTGGAACTAAATTTTAACTATCTTTCATATCTTGCAAGCGAAAAATATTTAAAGAAAATATATCGTTTCAAGACGATTGGGAGGTTGACTATTTTGAAGTGAGAAACAAACATTGATTGTTTCATTTGTCACTCATTTCAATTGGTTTAAAAAATACCAGTAAATAGGAATCATTCAATGACACTTTTCTTCGAAGATCTTTTCTAAGAGATGATAAATAGGTTGTTTTAAATAATCTTTGCAACATCAACAAAGTGTTTTGTCAGTGGTAATATCACAGCGGTAACAAAGACATCCTGTGAAGTTTATTATATTATTCGTAATCATATAAAACCGTTTACTGAAGCAGATATTATGAAGGAGTGTTTCTTAAATGCTTCTAATTTAGTGTTAGGGATAAAAATAAAAAATATAAAATAGCAAAGCAGGATTTATAAAGGGTGTTTTTTTGAGAGGTATAGAACTTTAAATTGCAATAAAACAACGATGTATTATTCGATTGACATGAATTTTTTTTATTCGAAAGATAATCTTGTGGCATTACATTTTAAATATGATTTCTGGCATATGACTGCCACGGCTGGCTCGGATGTAGTCCAATCTGGACGTCCAATTTTCGATGACTTTTTCCAACATTTGTGGCCGTATATCGGCAATAAAACGGCGAATGTTGTCTTCCAAATGGTCAAGCGTTTGTAGCTTATCCGCATAGACCAATAAATTTGCATAGCTCCACAGAAAATAGTCTAGCGGTGTTAAATCACAAGATCTCGGAGGCCAATTCACAGGTCCAGAACGTGAAATTAGGTGGTCACCAAACGTGTTTTTCAATAAATCGATTGTGGCACGAGCTGTGTGACATGTTGCGCCGTCTTGTTGAAACCACAGCTCCTGGACATCATGATTGTTCAATTCAGGAATGAAAAAGTTAGTAATCATGGCTCTATACCGATCACCATTGACTGTAACGTTGTGGCCTTCATCTTTTTGAAGAAGGATTCCACTAGCCCATAAAGCGCACCAAACAGTCAGTTTTTCTGGATGTAACGGTGTTTCGACATACACTTGTGGATTAGCTTCATTCCAAATGCGGCAGTTTTGTTTGTTGACGTAGCCATTCAACCAGAAGTGCGCTTCATCGCTAAACAAAATTCGCTTATGAAAATCGAGCATTATTTTCGAAATAAAATTGCACAATTTGAAAGCGTTGTTCAGGCGTGAGTCTATTCATGATGAATTGCCAAACCAAACTGAGAATAAATCTCTTGACAGCTGTTAAATCGGTCGCCATCTTGGAAAGTAATGCCAACTTAAACTTCTATACCTGGAAAAAAAAACACTCTGTAGTATTTTGATCAACTTTCCCCATTTTAAATTTCTAATGTTACCTTGGTCTTAAAGAATTCCCACACCCTTCCTCCATTTATCTTCATGTTGCGACCCGCATGAAGTGACTAACATATGTATGCGGACCAGTAGAAAAAAGGTTGAGTACCCCTGATTTAGAGCGTTCTCCCGTCACCTATTACAAGTTCTTCCTGCTATTTGCTGGTAACTCACTTTTTTAATTGGCTTTTCATTATAATAATCATAAAAAAATGTCCTTTTCTACAGTGACTCAGGAAAAAGTAACTCCGCAACCGACAGCGCTTGCAGTTAACTCAAAACATGACAGTAAAAATTAAAAAAATACAAAAAGAAAGAAAATTACTTTTACTCCTCTTTTCACTGGTATCTGTGTCGCCTGTAGCCGTTAGATCATCGGTGGACACGGTTGATAAATCGTCGATTTCTGCTTCTATCATTAACTGTAGGAGGTCTGGGCGTGCATTCTGCAAAGAAAAAAAATGCATTTTACATATAGATTATTTCTTACTTACACGTTACTGAGAACTTGATGTAAGTCACGTGATAAAAATATGCCAACTTGGTAATTTTACCTCGAAGGGAAGTTCTGGTGGGATGGTATACGTGATAAATGCCCGAAGAAATTGCACAGAAGAAAAACATTGTTTTCCGTTTAATTATCATTCGTGCTTTTTTTTTTAAAAAAAAGCATACCTAAATGATATTATTGCATTTTAGGGATCAATACCAATAAATATTAATACTTAACCACCAATATTTAAAATAAAAAATACCTAAATATTACAAAAGTAACTCTTATAAGTGAAATTTTAGCAATTTTTAAAAAGATCTTTAAAGCTGTTATAGGAAACAAGTAATAAACTTATACGGGGTGGACCGGAATTCATGATACAAGCTTTGAGGTAGAAACAGGACATTATAAGGATCATTTGATGTATTGGAATGTATGGGCACAAAAAAAAAGTTGTTGGTTGGTTGTGAGAGAGTTGCCATTATGGGGCAGTAGATGTCTAACCACTGTTCAACATGGTGCATCTCAGTAGGGAAAAGTTCCATTCGCAATTCTACTGATGTCTACGATGAGAGACTTCACGTATGCCAGAAAAGCAGACATACATTTCATGTACGGCCGTGCAAATGGTAACAGCAGAGCTGCCCTACGATTGTATCACGCGCAGTTTTCTGATCAACGAATGCCGGATCACATAATTTTTCAGTGGTTACAACGTCAACATCATGAAACAGGTTCCTTCTACGTCACCATACATGATACTGGTCAGGGGCGGTTCTAGGGCCGGACCAACCGGAACCCTGCCCGGGGCGCCAAATTTTAAGGGCGGCATTTGCATCAGTTTTGAAAAAAAAAATTTGTTTTCTGTTACAAAAGAAATTTGATATATTTTTTGAAATATTATTAGGCGTGAATTTGTTATTTCATTTAACGTATCTTATTTTTTTATTTTGTGCTCCGTATCTTTAATGACAGTTTTGTTTTATGTTGAAACTTGAAGATTCTCGAGGTGGGATTACATATTAAATCATGAAATTTGATATGTTTACACATCTTTCACTAGTAACTTTCTCCCCACTCCAGAGTAAGGTCGCAACGGAAATTCCTATCCCCCATACGATGTCCGGTTCAGCTATCCAAAAGGGGACAAGGGCTCTGATAGATAAGAGAGCCACAGGAGATGTTTTCTTTTAGTCTTGAGCGTAGTAACTATAAATTAAAACAAACGCTTGTTATCCACACTATTAGTAGACTATTTTTCGAAGAAATTAGTCTGCTTAAATAGATGATTTCTTCTCTTTCGTTTCAATCGTTTGAAATAATAACAAGTAATTATGTCCTTAATTTCGAATTATTTTGAATTTTTACGACTTAAAATAATATATATATATATATATATATATATATATATATATATATTGAGAGAGAAGCGGCATTTTCCATTTTTTTCTGCGGTGGCAAAACTGGTAGAGCCGGCCCTGTACTGGTCGACGAAGAACCGTATACAGTCCAAACCTTTAAGAAAGTATCTTGAACGTTGTGGCTGATAGACCCAAATCAAGCACACGAGCTGTTGCTCATCATGTAAGTGTGAATCATCAGACCGTTCGTAGAGTATTAAACAAAAATCGCTTACACATCTTCCATTTTCAACCAGTACAAGCTTTAAATCTGGTAGACTACCCTCTCCCTCTGAACTTCTGCCAGTAGGTGGTTCAGCAATGTGCGTTGTAGCTGGACTTCATAGCTTATGTGTTATTTACAAAAACGTGAGGGTGTCTTTAATGCGCACAATTCCAATGTGTGGGTAACCAGAAATCCACATGCAACATGATGCTTATCAACAACAGTTCTTTGTGAATGCACGTGCTGGTATTGTCAACGACTTTTCAATTGGCATATACTTACTACCGACGCGACTTAATTGCGAATGTTATCTGAATTTTCTAGAACAATATTACCAGAACTGCTGCGAGATACTCCAGTTGCCATTCGTGACCGCATGTGGTTTCAACTTGATAGGCCGCCAGTCCATTTCAGCACTTACTTGAACGCTACGTTTGGGTGACGATGGCTGGGGCGCGGTGGACCAATCCTTAGGGCGACGCGATCTCCCGATTTATCAAGTCTCGATTTCTTTTTATGGGGACATCTGAAGAATCTTGTTTATGTGACTTCATTTGACCCGGATGAGGATCTCGTTGCTCGAATATCCGAAACTACTGCACGTGTGCGTAAAATACCTGGCATCTTTGAACGAGAGTACGCCATTGCCTTACCAACACTGCCAAGCTTGTATCGCTACTGGTGGACGCAATTTTGAACAACTGTTGTAAACATTACATCCGTCAACGACGCTTTCAAAAAACACTTTGTTTCTCCTTTCATCTCTTATATTTTGTTTGTACCTCACCGCATCTCTTGGGCCTATACATTCCTATATAATAAATGATTTTTGCAATGTTCTGCACCAACCCTTGAAGTTTGAACCATGAATTTGGGACCAGCCTGTATAAATAAAAGTATTAATCAGAGAAACTACATGTAATTATCTAGAGAATGTACTAAAGTATTAATGTTTTATTAAAATATAAAACTTTTTGATAGTTCATTGGATAAATATTAAAAGATATATCACATATTTGTGAGGCGGTTAGTGAAATAACAGGCATAACTCAAAAAATATTTCTACAGTAAGAATTTATATTTTAGTATATTTCCTACAAAATAATATAAATATCAGGTTCAAAAAGTTTTACAGAAATACACATTTATGACGTTTTGAGTTATCAAACTCGCCATGACAGATTTTGAACAATTCAAATGCCTTCTTCTGGTAGATTAAAGGCATTTTCCGGTTTTTCTAATGTTATGTAATTTTTTGTTTCTTGGCTTTTACGTAAGTTAAAAACAAAATAAAGTATGTTTTGCAAAACCTAAATATTGCTCTATTCAATAGTATCAAAAGAATCCAAAACTCTGTGTATTTGGATTGAAATCGGGTTTTGATACCTTAAACGTGTTCTAATACATTAAAAAATTTCTGAACTTACATCTATTTCGTATTGGTTGTTAATAGGGATTGCAATATCGGACCAAAAGTTCAATACCGGTATTCGGTATTTTTTAGATCTTAATACCTGGATACTGGTTTTAATACCAGTAGTAGAAATTTTAGAAAAAGAAAGAAAACACAGATGTTTTTTTTAATTTATATTTGCCAGTTTTATTAGAGTTTATTTTATTTCCCAGTTTTATTTATTTTTATTGCATTTGCCAGTTTTATTAGAGTTTATTTTATTTCCCAGTTTTATTTATTTTTATTGTATTTGCCAGTTTTATTAGTTTATTTTATTTTCCAGTTTTATTTATTTTTATTTTTATATCACAAAAAATAGTTTATAACTTATAAATTATAATAGTATATAAAGAATCACAAAGAAGTAAAGGAACATCTTATTTATTTAAATCACAGAAAAGTGTAAATTTCCCTATTCAGTTTGTGGTCTATTACCAATTTTTGAAATGTGATCTTAAAAAACATAATGCATCAATTGTACTGTCATTAAGCCTGGAATGTAATTTTTTGCAAAAATTACCTGCTGTCAAAAACGCTCTTTTGGCATTTACGCTAGATTGTACTGTTAATAATGCGCGCGCAATATACTTTTTCCAAGTATTTACTTCTAAATCCTTCAAATAAATCGATTTCTCGTCGGATGGTTTTGGATATAACTGATTTCTGTATTGTATTTTGGTTTATTGAAATTTTTTTAGCTATAGCTAACTTATATTTTGTTCAAGAGACAATTCTTTTTCACTCTCGACATTAGTGTCATCATCATCTTCGATAACTGTACCTAATTCTTCTGAATGTTGATAGATATGTGGGTAAAAAAATGTTAACAAAATTTACTATAAACTTGATTAAATTTGAATTGGTTAGTCTCTCCTTTTTCATTTTTAAAATCATTATAATTATGTTAATATCAAAAGACATGTTCTATTTCAGTACGCCTTTCTTCTGTGCGATTTTTCAATGTAATATATAATTCTTCAGATAGTGATGTGTGCTGTTCCTTCAGTTTCTGTAACATGAAATTTACTGTTGCAATAGTTGTTAATAAATTAGAATCTCTCCAACACATAATGCCTCAACAGTCAGTTTTATTTGAAGTAGAGCTGCTACAGTTCCGGATATTAAATCAAATTCACTATCGGAAAAATTAATTTGCAGGTATAAGTCGATCATTTTTTTTTTTTTTTTTGGATTGGCGTTTTCAGTTTCAAAAATCATTCCATCATTAGGAGTAAACTTGTGGTACCTCTGCCGATGTGGGGATACCTTCTCTCCACTGTCCACGCGACCTATGTCTGAGGGAACGAAAGATGAACCACCAAACTCATTCATAATTAAAATCAGTGGATTATGATCTTAATTTATATACAAAACAACAACAATACTAGTCTAGGAGGAAAATGATCAAGAATGCTGAGACGCAAAAAGTATTACTGATAAATAGCGCAATTAACCACTAAATCTATCTTTATAAATTAATTCTTATCTTAACAGTATCCGTTCTATCCTTAAAGTTCAAATGAACTAGCTTATCGCTATTTCCTAGGCAAGCAGCTACAGTCCGTACAACATTAGTTTATCCTATAATCTGGCTTCTCTGGTTAAGGCAACGCTCCTTTGGTCTCGGACCCACTTTTGCCTATATTCAGTAGAACTGTGAGACCAAATCTAGTTAGACGAATCTTCTCCTAAACTTTATCTCACTTCACTTCTAGCATTACTTCTCTACTTAGCACTCAGAGCTTCACTTAGCGATCCCCGCGAATGCTAACATTCCAATATACATGATTCCTAATTTGCATAAACATGCTCTCTTCTTGGGTTGATTGGAAAGAATTGCCATTCTGGCCCCAAAGAAAATCCCAAGAGGATTAGTATAAGTAATTCCGATAAAGCCGCGTCACAAACTGTTCCAACGTGTTTTAGAGTCAAATATTAACATATGTTCTGTTTTATTTTTAGTTAGTATATATTCTTCTAGCAAATACCGAAAAAACCGTATTTAAACTTGTGAATACCGGTATTGAAAAAATGTACACATGGCTCAACATACCGGTATTCGGTGTCCCGTTATACCGATATTGAAATCCCCAGTTGTTAGTCTCATATAGTGCACTTTCACTTTAGACCAGTGTTTCTCAAACTTTCAATATTTCCGACCCAATATTCAATCATCATTTTCATAGTGCCTCCTCCATAAAATAACAGTGTATCAAATTCAGTTATACTATACTTTGACGCTAAAACTACAATACGACTTTCACTACTTTTGTGCCACTAGCGTAAATAAACGTCTCGCTCAGATAAAGCCTTAATTGCATCGGATGTATATACATACGTTTTACGAAATGTGATTTTGTTTCCGTACACTGCTTTCATAAAATTATTCCAAAGACTTTGGAATGCCATAAAAAGATATTGACGTGCCTGTAAAGGATTTACTTACTTCAAAGAATTTTCTTATTTATTCCTTTTCCTCCAATACATCACTTGTGCACGCCTAAGAGGAAATGGGTGGCACTGGGGAACGAATCACGTATCTTTTAATCGGCATTTAAGGGATTAATTCTAAATCTTACAAATAATCAAGAAAATTATTAATTTTTGTACATATTTTTATATATGACAAGCCTATGGGGTCAATGGTAATTATTAAACTTATTCTAAACTTACTATTGCTAAACTACACTGCTGGCCACCGTAAATACAACACCCTGAAGGAATCATGCAAATAACATGAAATTTACAACATGCATTAGCGAAGGTAAGACATGGAAATTATTAGAATTTCAGCTCAGGCACACATCACGCGCGTCTGTGGCGCCACCTCAAAGAGCTATATAAAGCTTGGGAGATTTCGACGATTTCAAGTTAGGTAATTGTATTTTTCTTGCGTTGTTTTCAAAAAACGATCTGTTATGTCTCGTAGAAAAGAGCGATCAGCTTTTGATCAAGTATCCGAGTTCCACAGAGGAAGGATAGTGACCTACCAAGATTGTGGATTATCTTTCAGGGAAATCGGTAGTCGTGTTGGAAGAAACCAAACAAATGTAACGCGGATATGTGACCGTTAGATTCAGGAGGGTACGACGGACCGACGTGGTCAATCGCATCCACCTCAGTGCACCACTTCACGTGAGGACAATCAAATTGTGCGCATGGCAGTGACGGATCGCTCAGTCACATCACGAACCATAGCACAGCACTTTGAGTCTGTAACGCATCATTCAGTGTCTACGCGTACCATTCGACGCCGTTTACAGCAGATTGATCTATCCGCAAGACGTCCATTGCTTGATCTACCCTTGACGCAGAACCACTGACGTCTCCGCCGCCAATGGTGCGATGAAAGAAGGATGTGAGCGGCAGAATGGAGGGAAGATGTCTTTACTGACGAGTCACGTATCTGTCTGCAACACGACGATGGTAGGATTCGAGTCTGGAGACACCGTGGAGAGAGGATGCTGAACAGCTGCGTTATGCATCACCACACTGGTCCTTCAACGGGTATTATGGTATGGAGCGGCATTGGATATCACTCTCGCGCTCTTCTAGTACGGTGCGTTAAACAGCTAGCGCTACATCTCCGAGGTGTTGGAGCCAGTTGTCCTTCCTTATCTTCAGGGCTTGGCCACAGCCATACTTCAACAGGATAATGCGCGACCACACGTGGCACGCATTGTCCAAAGGTTCTTCGTCAATCACCAGATTGAATTGCTTCCCTGGCCGGCTCGCTCTCCGGATCTTTCGCCGATAGAAAACATGTGGCCCATGGTTTCTCAACAATTGACCCAGATTACACCTCCAGCTGCCCCACCAGATCAACTTTGGCAACGTGTGGAAGCTGCTTGGTCTGTTGTACCGCAAGAACACATCCAGTCTTTTTGAATCAATGCCGAGGAGTGTGGCAGCGGTGATCTCCAACAATGGTGGCTACTCTGGCTACTGATTCTGGCAGGAACCACACTTTACAGAAATCTATAAATTTAATCATTTGATACTTGGTCAACATGTTATCTACAAAATAAATTTTGTTGTGCTATTTCTTGTCTGTCTTGGTGTTGCATTTACGGTGGCCAGCAGTGTAATTATTAAATGCACTGAGCAATACTGATATATTTATAAGTATATTATATAAGTGTAAATGTGTATTCATTTCTTACTTTGTCAAATTGTATTTTGTTTGTTTACCTTCAGCAAATTAATAATTTTTTAAAAATAATCTTTCATTTTCGACTTTTGAGTATGCTCGTGCCCCCTCGTAGTGTTATAATGCCATCCCAAGGGGGCGTTCCCCACAGTTTGAGAAACGCTGCCTTAGACGGTATTATTTGGGAACGCAGCTGACGTGCACATCTGAATGTTTTCGAATGCACATCTGTAAGTACACCTTTTAAGTGTGTTTAATAAGTCATCACTGAAATGCTTTTTCTTCAAGCACTATAAAACTGTATACATGTACATTTATAATTCTCTTAAGATATGTTTATCATCTTTATTATATAAAAATTTTCTATTGCAAAAATTCAATAATACATTAATGTGAAATTATGTGTTTTTCAATTCTAATTTCATCTTTTAATTGTCATTCCAATTTAGAAATAAGCCTAAAATAAAACAAATGATGCAATATTGTAATCATTACAGGAACAAAAACTACAATATAATTCAGCGTTTCTCAAACTTTGGGGCGTGCTCCCTAAAGGGTTGGGATAATTCTACAAAGGGAGCGCGAGCGTATCGAAAAGTCGAAAACAAAAGATTATTTTTTTAAAAATTATAAATGTACTGAAAGTAAACAAATAACATACACACTCTGACACTATAAATCATAAAATACACATTTGCACTGATATAACACACTTATAAATGTATCAGTACTGCCCATTGTATTTTATAATTAATTTAACAATAATCTAACTTAAGAACAAGTTTAATAATTATCAGTGATCCCATGGGCTTTTCATATATATAATTAAAAACAAAATATTAACACTTACCTTGATAATTTGTACGGTTTATAATTCATCCCTTAGCTGCGCGCCGATTAAAAGTTACGTGATTCGCTCCTCAATGCAAATTCCATGTAGGTGCGCTTACGGGATGTATTCGGGACGAGGAATGAAAAGGAATAAACAAGTAAAACCTTTTCTGAAATAAGGAAACCCATCGCAAACACTGTCTAGTTCCTATTTTTGCATTCTAAAATCTTCAGAATAATTTAACAGATAGCAGTGCATGAAGAATATCGAAAGACGTATATATACGTCCGGGGCAATTAACGCTTTGGCTGAGCAAGATGTTTATATACACCGGTGGCTCTTGAGAGTTTAAAGCCGTATTATAGCTTTAGCGTCAAATTATACTATTATTGAATTCAAGTCATTATTACTGTATGGAGGGGGGGAACGCAATGAAAATTATGACTGAATATTGGGGCGCAAATATTGAAAGTTTGAGAAGCCCTGATGTAATTTGAACCAGCAAATGGAGAACAAATAATCTGTTCTTTTAATTGTTTTAATTACCTCTTTAGATTTCCTTCTCAGAGATATCACTTCTTTCACCGACTGAATGAGCTCTTTGATAGGGTTCGTCCCTTTGTTCATGAACACCAGTCTCACTCGACTCAATAAAGTCCAAAATTTATTCAAAGCACGGAAACTAACTGCAATACAAAAATATATTCGTAAAATATTTTAAATATAGAGGTTTTGGCGAAATTTTCAGACAAAAGTTAAAACAATAAGTATTTCTAATATGTACAGACGTTAGGTGACTAAAGACGAATAACGCAGTCTAAAGCATCGTATTTTAAATACAGGGTGTTTCTAAATGAATATTGGAGTTTTAAAGCTTTATTATATTCATTACTACATAAAGCTTACAAATATAATTCATACATCGAATGAAAGAGTAACTGAAACAGTTTTACCTACAAATTTACAAATATTCAATGGGAGCCCCATTCGTCACAGGACACACATCAAGTTGATAGGCAAGTTTATCCCAAACTTGCTCAGTGTGTCTGAGTTAATCCTTGCAACGGCTGTTTCAATCCTGTGTCTTAAGTATGGAAGGTCAGCTGGTAGTGGAGGCACGTACACCCAATCCTAAATAAACCCCCACAGATAAAAACCACATGGAGTTAAATTGGGGAGATGGGGAGGCCCTGCGAAACAAGTTTTAACGTGAGGCCCTTTGCGGCCAATCCATTGGATGGGTACAGTGATGTTCAACCAATCGTGTACTGAGAGATGCCAGTGAGGCGGTACACCCTTTTTCTACCAAAATAAGTTATCTGGTTCACTTCTTCCCAATTGAGGAAATAGCTGTAAAGTAGTAGTCTTCAAACTTTTTTGAATCATGGAACTTTAGACCTATTAGGTGGTTTAAGGGAGCCCTATCCCACATTCATAGAAAAATATACCAAAAAGAAAAATACGTAAAGTAGATTAACATGTTATATACATTTTATACAAAAGGAAGTAAAAGAAAATTACAGTATCTCTTATTAAAGAGTTTTACCTTGACATTAATGTAATTTTCACTTGCCTTCACTTGAGATGCCTTCTTTGCATATTTTCAGACAGAGATATTTTTATGTATATACCTTTTTTTAAATTTCTAATGGTAGATTATGGACAGTTATTAATAGAGTTCATCAAT
Organism: Trichonephila clavipes; assembly: GCA_019973935.1. Taxonomy (NCBI): domain Eukaryota; kingdom Metazoa; phylum Arthropoda; class Arachnida; order Araneae; family Nephilidae; genus Trichonephila; species Trichonephila clavipes. The sequence goes on from BMAU01017266.1 coordinate 326,269, forward strand.
TTACCTAGTACATCACCGAAAGCAGGTGTCTCTTTTGAGTGTGGCGCCATATAGGCGGATACCAATCGCCGCAGGTAATTTTGACGTCCAGTTTTCTCCCTTGAAGGAGGGACCTGAGCTCTGACGATGCGAACCTGTGCCAGAATTTAATTTTGCCTATAGCACCCTCTAGGGATCGCTTACGTGCCGTATAATCATTTGACATGGCTACTGTCAATTTTCTGCATCATGATAATCCATCGACTTGAGCCGGGGTCAAACCCGCAATCTTGGGTACAGAAGGCCAGCGACAAACCAACCACGCCACCATGCCGACATGTATATACATACATGCTTGCATTTTTTTTTTACTCAAAATACTCTGCTGAAGTTGTGTGTGGTCTCATTTCATATTTTACATTTAATTTAATTCTATGTTTTGTTTTTGTTGCCATACGTTAAAAGATTTTCTTTAAATATAATATATGTTCCGAATGACAACTAAATGCGCCGGTAGGTGACGTAGTTTGTTTGGCCCCCAAGTTTGTACATCCAAGTTTGTGGGTTCGACGCCGGCACAAGTCGGTGGATTTTCATGATGTAAAAAATTGACACCGTCCATATCATATGATCGTGCGGCCTGTTGTTAAAGATTCCTAGAATGCCTGCTTGGCTTGGGTGCTGTCAGCAAAGTTAAATTCTTAGTACAATATCGCATCGTCGGAGCTCAAATGCCCCCTCTGGGAAAGAAAATGGACGTCAAAATATCATTGCGGCAATTTGTATCCCTCTATATGGTACCACACTAGTAATGATAGCAGTTATTTGGGAATTCATTAGGTCTGCAATGATAATTACCAATCCGAAGCCCCATTTGAAAGGTAAAAAACATCTAAATGTTTATAAATGTGTGTAGGGCCTTTTGATTTATCATAGTACTCGAAAGGATTTTTTATTAACTCGTGCTTAGTTTTCTCTCCTAGAAAATATTCTCTTATAAAGGGTGTTTTTTTAGAGGTATAGAGCTTTAAATTGCAATAAAACAACGATGTATTATTCTATTGACATGAATTTTTTTTATTCGAAAGATAATCTTATGGCATTACGTTTTAAATATGATTTTTGGCATAGGACTGCCACGGCAGGCTCGGACGTAGTCCAATCTGGACGTCCAATTTTCGATTTTCGAATTTCCAACATTTGTGGCCGTATATCGGCAATAAAACGGCGAATGTTGTCTTCCAAATGGTCAAGTGATTGTGGCTTATCCGCATAGACCAATGACTTTACATAGCCCCACAGAAAATAGTCTAGCGGTGTTAAATCACAAGATCTTGGAGGCCAATTCACAGGTCCAAACGTGTCTTTCAATAAATCAATTGCGGCACGAGCTGTGTGACATGTTGTGCCGTCTTGTTGGAACCACAGCTCCTGGACATCATGATTGTTCAATTCAGGAATGAAAAAGTTAGTAATCATGGCTCTATACCGATCACCATTGACTGTAACGTTGTGGCCTTCATCGTTTTTGAAGAAGTACGGACCAATGATTCTACCAGCCCATAAAGCGCACCAAACAGTCAGTTTTTCTGGATGTAACGGTGTTTCGACATACACTTGTGGATTAATTTCACTCCAAATGCGGCAGTTTTGTTTGTTGACGTAGCCATTCAACCAGAAGTGCGCTTCATTGCTAAACAAAATTCGCTTATGAAAATCGGGAACAACGGCAATCTCGTTTTGGGCCCATTCGACGAATCTACGCCTTACTTGATCATATTTAAAATGTAATGCCACAAGATTATCTTTAGAATAAAAAAAATTCATTTTAATCGAATAATACATCGTTGTTTTATTGCTATTTAAAGTTCTATACCTCTAAAAAACACCTTTTATTTCTTAATTGAAAAATTATGATCCATTATATACTATATATATTGTTACTGCTATCCCTTATATATATTTACACTGTTCTTTAAATTAAATTTATTTTCATTTAAATTAATTCATTAGAAAATTATTAAATTTTGAATTCATTCCACATCATTCTCATAGAGATACAAATTGCCTTTTGTAGTTTAAAATCAAAATGAAATTAATTTTTTTTCTTTATTTTTTTATAATATCTGTACATTCAGTATATTTCATTTAGTGCAACAGTCATGTCTGCTAAATAAAATAAACCTCGCTACCATGTTTAATCACATAATTATAGCGCTTCGTTATGATGCAAAACTAGTGTTCTATACTTTTTGGATAATACTGCTCATAATAAAACAAATAATCTGAAACATAATTATCTTGTTTTTATAAAATTTATCATTTACTCGGCATCATTTAAAACGTTTTTTAACGCATTTTTTATTCATTTTACTACTGTGATATAGTAATCCAAATAAAATGTTATGCTTAAACTTTATTTCTTCTTCTTCCATTCCTTTAATCAAAATGGAAGAAGAATCAAAAATGGGAAGTTGTCTTTCATGTACAAACAACATATGATTCCAATAAAATATTACCTGTTTTATCATTGACTTTGGAAAACTGAAGCTTTGGGACATTGGTAGTCCCTATTTTCTATTCCTTCGACTCACACAAACTTACTTCTCGCCGAATAACCTTTTAAACCAGCTGATCTGAGTACTTGTTCAGTAGTTTTGTGAGAAATTAAGGAGGAAAACTATTGATTGTGTGTGTGTTTGTGTGAATTTTATAGAAACTTTTACAGAGTCCAACCATGGACTCTTGACTTTTTTTTTATCTATAAGTATTTCTGATTTCGAATTAGTTTTATCGAAACAACAATCTTCCTCTTTTTATACAGTAGACCACAAAAGTGCTCGTACATTTGCAATTTCGTATAAAATTTAGTCTTTTCGACTAATAAAAATTATGTATCGGAATTACAACTTTTTTATAGTATCTGCAATTTGTTCTTTATACATAATAACATAATCAATTTTTAAAACATAATGCAATTATTATTTAAGACTGTCATCGGCTAATGTTAAAGAATAAGAGCAAAATTTGGACTATTTTTTAACATGTAAAAGTACTCGAACATTAATATCACATTCTGGCTTCACTATCCTGTAGAGAATCACTCATTTTATCATACTACTCATTTTTATTCGAGTTGACATATTTTTTCTTTTATAAAATGTGTTCCGAATTTTTTCCTATGCCGTAATGCTAAATGAGCTCTCCCTTTACTAGGAAAGGAAAAACTAATTATTTCTGAGATATTTTGAAATTTTAAAAACACTATAGTATAAACAAATACATGAGTTACAGTGTCAGAAAATTTTTATAAAAATTGAGGCATTTGTTCTGTCCGAAAATGTGCTCCGCGTCAAGTTCACACTCTCGTATATATGCCGAAAACAGCCTTAAAAATTAATCATCAAAACACTAGTAAAAAAATAACGCCACAAAAGTCTTCGTATAATTAAAAAAAAATCTCAACATAGCTTTAAGTATTATTTTTTTCTTAATGTTGCACTTATTGTAAGATATCTTTTAGCGTGCATAATAACTTCTAAACGTTGTGGTATAGATTTAATGTTTTTTTGTAATTTCTGCGTTGGTGTTCCTCCATTCTTCTGTGACTGTTGCTTTTACTTCCCATTTTGTTTTTATATGCCATGTTTTCTTTTCTAAAATCAATTTCTCATCAAATATTCTCTATTAGGATTAAACCTAATTATTTAGTAGGTGTTTTCAGAATTTGGGGACATTTATAGAGACACCGCAGTGGCGCACATGGAGAGCAGTGAGTTTGGCGTCATCATTTTGCTAAAAAGTGAAGTCGTCCCCAATATCCCAATTTAGGTCGAATATTCTAAAATTGTTCTTTTAAAGCAGTGCTTCTCAAACTTTCAATATTTGAGACCCAATATTCCATCATAGTTTGCATCGTGCCCCCATTCTTACAAAAACAATGTATTGAAATCAATAATACTGTATTTTGAAGCTAAAGCTACACAAAGCGACTTCACCGGCGTATATAATCTTCTCGCTCACCCAAGGCGTTAATTGCCCCCGACGTATATATACGTCTTTCCGAAGCCTGATCTTTTCTGTGCATTGGTATACTTAAAATTATTCCGAAGGCTTTGGATTACAATAAAAGGACCGTAATTGTATTTGCGAAGGATTTACTTATTTATTCCTTTTCTCTTCCCCACCCACTTAATACACGACATACGCGTGTCTAAGTTGAAAACGGTTGCATTGCGGAGCGATTCGAGCAACTTTTTATCGGCAGTTAAGGGGTTAATTATAAACCACGAAACTTATCAAGATAAGTGTTAATTTTTGTACATAATTGAAAATATGACAAGCCCATGGGGTCACTGGTATTATTAAACTTGTTTTTATAGTATTGTTAAATTAATTATAAAATATATTGTACAGTACTGATACATTTATAAGTTTATTATATCAGTGAAAATGCGCATTTCATCTTGTCAGAATGTATATTTGTGTTTGTTTTACTTTAAAAAAAATAATATATTTTTTTAAAATAATCGTTTGCTTACGACTTTTCGATAAGCTCGCGCTCTCCTAGAGAAGCGCGCAACACAGTTTGAGATTGATTGATTGAATATTAACGTCGCACTGTTCAGCTACACGAGGGCTTTTGGCAACGGACCACGTAATTTTGAACCATGGTCAAGTGACGTGGAAACACAGTTTGAGATGCGCTGCTTTAAAGTATTTAAGTAGAGCTCACGTGATTCACAACAGCATAAAAAATATCAAATTACCAAATCCTGAAGCCAATTTACAACCCCACAGAAGAACACCTCCATGTTTCACTGTTCAAACTAGTCTCGTGGGAATAAGCTTCAGAAAATTCAACATTGACTGCAAATTTATTAGAAAGACAGAAAATTCATCGTTTTTGGTTCCAACGGGCGTATAATAGTTTGTGAAGAAAAAATGTGGAACTTAATCCCAAAAATTTATGTTCGACAAGATCATCTCCAACTCAGTGCTCTAGCATGGAGGTGAATATGCTTTTGCGTGGGGGTGTAAATAGGCTTCAGAATTAAGTTATTTGATGATATTGTGAATCACATGAGCTATATTTAAATATTTTAAAATATAATTTTTTATAAGTTATCCTCCCAAAATTTATATACTGGAGGTGACTTCATTTTTCAACGATATAATGACGCCAAGCGCATTCAATGTACACCACTGGTGTCTCTATAAATGTCTCCAAATTCTGAAAACCCCTACTAAATCACTTCATTTAAACCTAGTAAACATACTTGGTGAAAATTTTATTTTAAAAAAAGAAAACATAGCATATAACAGCAAAATGTGAAGTAAAAATAATAATCACTGAAGAATGGAGAAACACAGATGCAGAAATTACAAAAAAAAAAAAAAAAAAAAAAAGAAGAACCTGATAAAATCTATACCAAGACGGGGACGATAAAATATACCCTAATAAGTAATAAATTAAGAAAGAAATACAATATTTAAAATTATGTTGAGAATTTTTTAAGTGTACGAAGACTTTAGTGTCGTAATTTTTTAGAAGTTTTTAGATTATTAATTATTCAAAATAATAGTTATACTATGTTTTAAAAATTGATTATGTTATTTCATATTAAGAAAAAGTTGCAGATATAATAAAAAAATAAATTATAATTCCGATGTATTAATTTTTTTTAGTCGGAAACCTTAAGTTTTATAGAAAATTGGAAGTGTACGAACACTTTTGTGGTCCACTGTAAATTCCATTTTCCTTTCCCAATAGCGCTTTATAATAAAAAGTAAGTAATCCATAAAAGTAGTATAAAAGTAGTAGTATAAAAGTAAAAGTAAGTAGTAAGTTTATAATAAAGTAGTAGTAGGATAAAACTACTAATTTAGCTGGTGTTATCCCCCTTTTATATTAAAAATAAAAAGTCGACTTGCATTTGTTGTTTCGTTACTTTATTAAGCAGAATATTTTTTTTTGCTACTTAAACAAACAAAATTACCCCCAAAACTATACTTTAACCTTCAACTGAAGGCAAAAATAAAGTTGTTAAATGTATTGATATTTGAAAAATTTATTTAAAAGTAGGAGAATCAAAATTCGAAAATTCGGGGTTCGATTGCCTTTTTATGGCACTTTTTTTGCTTTATTTTATATATTTTTGTTTCTAACGAACTTTCGAAATGAAATTTAAAAAAATGTTTTACTTTTTATATTTAAATGTGGTTTATAGGGGAAAAGTTGATTTTTTTCTTTTAAAAAAGTTAAATATTAAAAACTTACCTACAGAGGTACACCTACTACTACTTCAAGGAACTACCACATGAGTATAATTTCAAGTACTTTGTATCTAAGAATTTTTTTTATTTTACCTAGCTGTTTTTAAGTTGACCTTTATTCTCGATATTGATACAAAGTATGTATATTCTTTGACGTACAAAAATATCCGATACTAAATTTACTTTAGTAAAATTTCAAGTAAAGTACACCAGTTAAAAAATTAACAAATTTTTCTATCATGTTGTTTCAAAAAGTCAAAAAAAATGAAGAAATTTTTATTGGTATTAATAACATGTCTGTTTTTAAAAATAGGTATTTAAACTGCTTTTAAAATCGAAGAAAAAAACTATACTTTTTAAACATTTTATTCCAACATTTCTTAAAGATAATATTTTGGCGAAAAATATACTTATTATATAAATAAAGTAATTAATATTTAATTATGAATTATTATTTGAAAGTATAAAAAAGATGTAAAATACAATTATTCTTTTTTATCAGACGCAGTTATTTACACTTTATTTCCTAAAAAATAACCTGAGCGTATTTTTATTTATAAAATGATCAATTCGGTAATTCATTCGCAAACGATATCTGAAGACAAAATAAAGCTATGCCGATAAAATAAAAATATTAGCTTTTTAAGCGGAAACGGTGTCCGAAGGCAAGGTAATACTATTTTGACACAATAAAATCGTCAACTTCCTAAATGAAGACGGTGTCTGTGGACAAGGTAAGGTTATGTGTCAGTATCCTAAACAAGGACGCTGTTTGTAGACAAAATAAAGATATTCGTCAGTATCCTAAAAAAGGACGGTGTCTGTAGCCAAGGTAAAAATATGCGTCGGTATCCTAAAACAAGGACGGTGTTTGTAGACAAGCTAAAGCTATGCATCAGTATCCTAAATAAGGACGGTGTCTGTAGACAAGATAAGGCTATGCGTCAGTATCCTAAACAAGGATGGTGTTTGTAGACAAGGTAAGGTTATGCGTCAGCCTCCTAAGAGAAGACGGTGTCCAAAGACAGGGTAAAGGTATCGGAATAAAATTTATACGTGAGCTCCCCAAGCGAAGACGGTTTCCCAAGACTGAGCAAAATTATTTTAATACAATGAAAACGTCCGATTCCACCGTTTTATCATAGAAAAGCTTTAATGATATAATCGTTAGGTGATCTTATAATATTAGCAAGTTTGAACTTGATTTTTTAGTTTTGACAGTTTCAAATGAATACTCAGCTTTTGATGCATCTTAGTAAAGGTTTATTTTATGATTCTCTCGATTAATATGTTTGTAAGTAAAAGTAATTGAGCTATTGAGAGAGAGAGAGAGATGGCTGTATATATGCTGTTAATTGTCTTTACCTAATTACGTATAAGCGAAATATTTAAAAATCCATACAATCATATTTCATTTCAAATTTTCATGCTTTAAGGGCATACTCGAAATAGTGAAATAATAAAATTTTAAATTTTGTTTTTGTGATATATACATATTTAATATTTCTAATAGAGCTTGTGAAGTTTTTGTATGCCTAAAATGATAATTTAGTTATTCTCTATAACTGTAAAAACACAACTTTTTAGCTCAAAATTTCTTTTTCGCTTTAGTTGAATATGAATATAGTATCTCGAAATACGTATTTTTTTTATATAGATGACATTTTTTTTAAAAAGACTTACTTAAATATATAAAATATTTTACTCTCACATAAACATAAAATGACGCAAAAACATAGTTAATGAATTATTTAATGAAAAGCACTGGATAATTTTCCATTGAAAAAATGATAAAACCTCTTGTAATTTTAAAAATTTTAAATTTTCTGCTTTTTTTTCATATGTATAAAATTATTTTTAAAATATTGGGTTCTATTTAGGAAAGAAAAAAAAACAGACATTTTTCTTCATTATATGCATAGGCAGCTTTAGTAAAAGTACAACAAATTTATAAGCATATAGTGAAGTAGTTTTTAATTGTGCATTTGAAGGTGTTAATTTAATATTCGTTACCCACCTTATTGTTTCAAATTTTCGCCAAGTTGAGGGTTGATTGATTGATTGAATATTAACGTCGCACTGTTCAGCTACACGAGGGCTTTTGGCGACGGACCACGTAATTTAGAACCATGGTCAAGTGACGTGGACGACACCTGAGCTGGCACCCCCTCTCCTAACTACCACACCACGCCAACGGGAGGACGTTTCAGCTCTCGACAGATTTAACGTGCATCGCTGCCCTACACGGCGGGTCTTTAGTGGTACAGGGTTCGAACCCGTGACAAAGCAAGCCACGGTCCGATACCTATACCACTCGGCTACCGCGGCCACGCCAAGTTGAGGGATAACATTGCAATATCGTTGTACTGATTTTTATCGTTTGATAATATGTTTTCTGTAGTGCTTAAGTTACGATTCTTATTTTTCTTTAGGTATACTTTTATTATGGTAACCCTACTGTTAATTTTAAGCAATTCGATTTCTGTTTTATTGCAATATTCTATTTTTGTAATTTCCTTTGGATAATAAGATATCTCAGAAATTACAGGTGAGTACAAGGAGATTAATTTTTCAAACAGTATGCGAGTTTCGAGTTAAATTATTACGGATTAATAATTTTACCAAATTCACTCATTTGGCAGTTTTATTTTTTTAAGGGATTCAATTTCTTTTTTTAAACCTTAATTAAGATTTTACTGATTTCGCTCACACAATAAGAAATGTGATAAATCCGGTAAAGACGTAACAAAACTGTTCCTCAAAAAAGTAATTAAATGGGCGTTCTCTCAATTTTTTTTTTATTGGGGATCTTACGGTGTGAATCCAAACTAACATTAGGATAAATCTGTCAGAGTTTTTTTTAATGGTAACAAATTGCGAATTTCTAGAGTGTTTTACTTTTATATAATAAACGATTCCACATATACATTTTTCCCATCTCACAATATAAACTGGTTATTTTTTTTAAAAAATTTAATTCTTCTTTCAGCCTCAATTTTATTATTATTTTTACTGCTTCCTTTTTTTCTTTAAATTTCTTTTTCTTTTGGCAATTTGAAATTTCTTCGTAATCTTCGTGTTGCTTCACAAATTTCTTTTTAAATCATTGTACATGATTGTGATTCTGCAGTTCTCAGTTGCTGCATCACACAAGTTTTAGTATTATTTTTTTATTCTTCACATATTATTTCTTTTAGAGCAAGGCAGCCATATTGAATAAAATCTATATTCTATTAATTCACTGGTTCTTAAAACATGCAACCATTCTAAAAATTCTATTAATTCAAATAAAAATATTTATAAATGAATATAAAAAAAGGCTTTATCGAAATTGTGCAATGAGCATGATATTGATTTAGAAATGAGACAAAATTACACCTAACTTTGAAACTACACTAGGGCTGTTGGCGAAGGGCCTCTTAAATTTAAAACAAAGCCAAATGATGAGGATGAGGCCTTCATGGTACCCCACTATCCAAACCTCCACAACACATCAAATTGAGAACTTTAGGTATCGACGTGTTGGACGCACCTTTAACTTCCATACAGGGAGGTGTAACTTCGTAACTCCTAACGGGGATCGGCGTCTTTAGTGGATCCGACACTCACACGTGCATCTTGCAGCTGCAGCGCAACCCTTTTTTTGACCCCCGAGGAATCGAACCCCGTCGACCGGAAGATGAAGGAGAGATGCTTTGAACTTACTCGGGAGCGGTGGCCAAACGATTCCTCCTCTCACAAATTATTGGACTCTAACAATCTTTAATTAAGTTTAATAACTTCAATGTATAATTCAGTAAATAATATTCAATAGTTGTGACATAAATAAATTCAATATTTAAATTAACCATGAATAAGCTACCGTTATTCTTTCAAACGTTACAGAGGGTGCTCAGAGGCATAAAGACTTGGATCCGCATTTCAACAACGCCAGACATAAGTTCGTTATTAGAAACATCGGGATATACCGAGACCCTAAAATGACTAGAAATGATAACAAAAAATGCAGCTTTATTCTAATTTAGCAGAAATATTTAAAAAGTAGTCCTATTGGTAATAAAAATATTGAGAATTATGTGTCTTAACTGGTTATAATTAAAAAAATATCACATTATATAGATATTTAAACTTCTAGAATCATTTCCAAAATCTAAGTTATTCGGAACCTTACAGCATATAACATTATTGATGCTAATTGCTCGTACGATAAATCATTCCCAAATAAGTTTGCCAATAAACACATTTTCTTTGAAACTTCTAGAACATTTGAAGTAATACAAACTGAGTATTTCACAATTTTAGATTTCCATATTTATTACTAATTACAAAGCAAAGAGGGCCGTGGGTAGCAAAGTGGTTAGAATATTGGACTCCAGACCGGAAGGCCTAGGCTCGATGCCACAAAATACCATCCGAGTACACACGGAGTTCGCGCTCGTTAAATCAGTGGGTCCGAAAGTCATGTGGGCTGAATCACAAGTGCATGGGACTGGATAATATTTCCCTCCAATTCAGTTCCGTGGCAAAATTGTGGAGGTAGATGGTGTCGCCATCTATCGTCCCTTCGAGAATTTCGCCGAGCTAATTCGTTCTGTCACTTGCATGGTGCTCAAGGCCTAGGACAACGACAGGCGTACTTCTAGCCCCTTGCCACGATGAATTTCATGGGCCTCGTTCTGACTACGTCAAACAGGTGGCATCAGCCACAACAAAGCAAAGTTATCACAGTATGAAGTATCAATTTCAAGCACAGTTACTTTTATTAGAATTCTTTTACATATAGTAAAGAATCATTACTATACGTAAAAGAATTTTAATCGGATGTCCTTTAGAGCTCATTAATATTCCTTTTTTTAATGGATCTTATAAACATGTGACTGAGAAATTTTTTTTTTCAATAACGGGCAAATAACTTTTTTCAATGAATAACAACGCTAATCAAAAATGTTTGCGGAATATTATGGTGTATTCCAGCTAAGAAAACATACACTTAATAATTTTAATCAACATGTAAAAATACTCTAAGAAACTAGTGATAATGATGGATATTTACACACATATTAAAAGTAAAAAAAATAACAATAATAGCAAATACAATAATTTTTGTTGTTTTATCTTACACGTGCGCGTTAATTCTTAAGGGACTACAAAATAATTCGGAACTGAAGATATCGTTCCTTTTTGCTGTTTTAACACGAAATAAAAAAAACCTCTCTAATTCCCGGCTTATATATAAAAATGCTGGAGCTAAATAAATAGTTCAGAAATCTAATAACCACAAGTTTCTCACATTCTTTTAGATAAAGAAATTCTTTCTCTGAATCATTCTACTCTATTTTCTCTAAAAAAGGTCATAAAACACAAAAATCCTTTTTATCACTTTTGTTAAGGTTATTTTTTGCCTTAGTGTATCCATTGTAATGGATCCCAAGCTGGCATATGCAAAAAATCAAAAGTTGCAACAAATTACTTTAAAAAAAATGCCGTTCAGAACCGCATATGTTTTATACATTTTTCCCGTGAAACGTGCGACCTGCTTTGGGAAGGAAGTATTAAGATATTTCGTGTTTGTACAAGCTTCATAGAGAACATGAATCTGTTTTGAATGCGCACTTATAATTTTCTTTGCATTTATTAATTCCCGAAACCTTCGTTCGTGGAACCCTAGGGTTCCGTGGAACACAGTTTGAATACCCTTGCTGTAGAGCATCAAAATAGGCACAGAAATTGATTGGTTTTCTAAAAACGAAACGCCCGTACACTTTCCGCCGAGATATGGCACAAAAAAACATTCAGTTTAGGTAAGTCTCGTTGTTGACAACCGAAGTTAATAAGAAATGCTCGCTGCACAATAATAGCAGATTCTGTCTTTGCAAACTGGAGAACACAAAACGCTTTCTATCCACTAGTCGCCATTTTTCTACTAGCGTGCTAATCGACGGGGAAGGGAAAATAAATTACAGACGTTTAGCACGCATGCGCACACAAGCTAGCAAACAAAACTATTCAAGTTGCTCTTTCATTCGATGCTTGAATTATACTTATAAGTTAAATGTAGTAAATTCTATAAAGCATTAAAACTCCGATATTTATTTATAAACACCCTGTAGATCTGATACTTAGATGGAAGTCACAAATTAAGATGATGCAATACTGCACTATCCAATAATTCCCACCAATTACAGCATTCCTTAATAGGAATCACATGATTCTAAAAGCTTGCGGTTGAGGAAGTAATAAAAGATGAGATATCCGGGGTAAAATCCTAGGAGAGCCCACACCCTTGGCGATAAACCGAAAAGAGCGCCGAGTCAGAACAAGACGGCGCCAAGCGAAACCGAGAATGGTGGCAAGGGAATATAGCAGGACAAGGTGGATGCGTAATGAAAATATATGTAAACAATACAGAAATTAAACATTTAAGATAAAAACTATAAAAACAGTACTTACTTTCATACTGCTGATCTTTTCCGAGTGGAGGGTACAGCGTAACAACAGATTTAAAAAAAGCCTTAAAGGTCTCATCGCTAAGCGAATGATCGTGTGAGCGCCACCATATTTATTCTGCGAGATAATGGTTGAACATACATTCGGCGTGGCTGGTATGATTTCGAAGAAAGGGTTTTATTGCCGACCATTACATTTAGGACATTCATAACTCGAAGCAATCAATCCTTCCTTCATTCATCATTCAATCAATTATTTCTTACCTTTCGCATTCAACAAAGTAAAAATTCTAAAGTATATTCTCTCACACACGCAGCCAGCCCGGAGCCCAACAACAAAATGAAATTTGAAATGCGCGCCCACAAAATACGAAAATGCTAGAAATAGTTAGGGTTGCCATATGTAACGTTTAAAAGTAGGATTACCAAGATGGCGCAATTATCGCCAAACAAAGTAATTCGCGCTAAGGGTGTGGGCTCTCCTAGGAGTGAACCGATATCCGGAATTAAAAACACTTTTATTCCTTGTATTACTTGTGGGCTTTATTGTTGTTCGTGTTGCCTCCTTATGCTGGTGATCGTCAATAAAATATGGATTTTTAAAATACCAAGAATTCTCATCCTTTCAAAGACTGCAATCAGATAAAAAATCAGTAAAAAATTTTAAATCAGGAGAAATCTTTACATATATGCTCGTGTATCTAATTAACAGGACCCAGTGGTCGAGTGGTAGCGTTCCGAGCTTCCACACCACAGGTCCGGGTTCTATTCCCCGGCTGAGCAAGGTTAACACTCAGCCTTTCATCCTTATTGCAGTGGGTCGATACATGAGTATCAAACTTGCTTGGGGCCTTGAACACTGAAGGTCTCGCTTCAGATTGAACACCTGATCGGGACATCTGCTCATGTGCCTCAGCGCCCAATTGTCACGTATACTGGGATGGGCACAGTAGGCCCCGGCTCTTATGAGATGTTGCGCCACTGAGTTTGAGAGTACCTAATTAATTCCATCTTCGTAAAATTCCATTGATAAGACAATAGAGTGTGCCCTTTTAGAAAACATGTTTCCGACAATAACGAGTTTACTAAACCTTATAAGGGCAACATCTTGCTGACAATAATTACTATTTTACATCTTACAGATTGAAGTAAAAAATGAGAGATTTAAGTAGATTAAAAAGTCACTGTGATTAAATTAAATATTAAAGTCAATGTGTACTCACTTGCAAGAACGAATAAATAATTTCTTCTGAGGTCTCCAGCGAACAATAGCTTACTAGTTCTTAATAACGTATCATTGGGATTGTTCTGAGCATCAGTTTGAATTCCAAAAGCAGTCCTTCCAATAACATCCATCGTAAGGCCTTGATACATCAGATAAATATCAAATTCTTCGCCGGTAGCACACTTTTTCTCAACGTTGTTCATGAGGGAATCAATAGCACTGTTCATTATAGGGGCCATCTTGAAAGAAAAAGTTTATTGTTTCATAAATTATATAAATTATTTGCGCATTAAGGTTTCCGACTACTTGCGACATTTTTTTTAAAAAAAAATGGAGATATGGAGATTTTTGTTTGTTGTTTTTCTATGTATTTAGTACATTTTAAGAATAAAAGGCTAAAATTAAGAAGAGAAAAATAAATTATTACTAATAAATGGGGAAAAATGGGTATACATAGGGTGTTTTTTTAGAGGTATAAAACTTTAAATTGCAATAAAACAACGATATATTATTCGATTGACATGAATTTTTTTTATTCGAAAGATAATCTTGTGGCATTACATTTTAAATATGATTTCTGGGATATGACTGCCACGGATGGCTCGGATGTAGTCCAATCTGGACGTCCAATTTTCGATGACTTTTTCCAACATTTGTGGCCGTATATCGACAATAACACGGCGAATGTTGTCTTCCAAATGGTCAAGCGTTTGTGGCTTATCCGCATAGACCAATGACTTTACATAGCTCAACAGAAAATAGTCTAGCGGTGTTAAATCACAAGATCTTGGAGGCCAATTTACAGGTCCAAAACGTGAAATTAGGCGGTCACCAAATATGTCTTTCAATAAATCGATTATGGCACGAGCTGTGTGACATGTTGCGCCGTCTTGTTGGAACGAAAGCTCCTGGACATCATGATTGTTCAATTCAGGAATGAAAAAGTTAGTAATCATGGCTCTATACCGATCACCATTGACTGTAACGTTGTGGCCTTCATCTTTTTGAAGAAGGATTCCACCAGCCCATAAAGCGCACCAAACAGTCAGTTTTTCTGGATGTAACGGTGTTTCGACATACACTTGTGGATTAGCTTCACTCCAAATGCGGCAGTTTTGTTTGTTGACGTAGTCATTCAACCAGAAGTGCGCTTCATCGCTAAACAAAATTCGCTTATGAAAATCGGGAACAACGGTAATCTCGTTTTGGGCCCATTCGACGAATCTACGCCTTGCTTGATGATCGTTTTGATGAATTGCCAAACCAAACTGAGAGTAAATCACTTGACAGCTGTTAAATCTGTCGCCATCTTGGAAAGTAATGCCAACTTAAACTTCTATACCTGGAAAAAAAACACTCTTTATATAAATTGACAACCAAAATTACACAAACGGGGCCCGCTCTGTACAAATAGTAAATGAACAAATTCTCAATTTTGCAATTTTGATGTATTACTCTGCTATTCCTTCTTTAAATAACCTTCAAGATAAGAAATATTTTAATTTTTACAATAACTGGAGCACTTTATCTTAGTTATTATATGAAATTGCTTAAAAAAACAGTGATTATATTCACTTAAAGGACTGTAAATTTTATACTAAAACATTAATTGATAAATTAGAAGGTTAAAACACTTTTACTGCTATTGAGAACATATACAAAAAATTTAAGCAAATTATTTTGAAAACTTTTTGAGCAATCGCCGTAACGGTGTGACTTTTTCGAAAGAAAAACACATTTCGAGTAAAACGCGTTTTAAAGTTTGACATCTTATGTAAAGTTATGGCATCTGCTTTTACTAAAACGCTTGTAGGTTTTGTTCTAGTGAATGGAAAATAAAAATCTTGGTATTTTTATGAAGCTAATAAGATGGCTTGTAAAATAAAATCATAAAAAATTTGTCAATTTTTTTTAAAAAAGTCATGATTTTAAAGAGTAGTCGGATACATTAACCCAAACATTGAATTGTGATACACATACATAATCCATGAATAAGACATTGAATTGTGATACATATACATAATCCATGAATCAACATGCTGAATTACGATGCACAGATATAATCCATGAATCAAAACATTGAATTACGATGCACAATTACATGATGTTTGCCGAATTCAACCGACAAAATCAGAGGGGTGATAGTATGCAACATGGGTACGGCAGATCACCATAGAGCATAGAGTCGCCAACCACGTTTAGTCGGAGTAATTCACAGAATTAGTTATGAAGAGTGTGATGTCCTGTGGAATGAAAAGGGACCAAGAGGTAAGAAATACATTTATTAGACGCAAAGCATGTTAACAATATGAACAATGAATCACAACTAGATGTCAGAAATGCAACCTAATTCATTTGAACGCGTCCCACAATCCTTCGTCTGTCGGCGTCGGCTGTTTTATTACCTACGCTGCCACAGCTTCGAACAATTCCTGTGACAATCACTCGTCGTTGCATTTCTGACGTTGAACTGTGATGCATTGTTCATATTGTAAACATGCTTTACGTCTAATAGATGTATTTCCGACCTCTTATTGCCCCTTTTCACTCCACAAGACATCACACCGTTCATAATTGATTCTGCAAATTACTCCGACTAAACGTGATTGGCAACTCCATGTTCTATCATGATTTGCCATCCCCATGCTGTCTTCTAGCACCCCTCTGAATTTTTCGGTCCAATTCGGCAACACCCTTTATAATGCATGAATCAAAACATTGAATTGTGATGTACAGATATAAACCATGAATTGTGAAGTACAGATATAAACCATGAATTGTGAAGTACAGATATAAACCATGAATAATGATGAACAGATATAAATCATGACTAGCCGTTACCCACCCGCTTCACTGGGTATTTCACGATGTTGTATATATGTATACTGTTTACATATATATTAATTATTGATATCTAGCATTAAGAATTCGATTGTATTGAAAAATATGTTTATAGCTGTTACACTCTCACCCCTTGATATAAAAAGTACATAAATTATAATATCTAATTTCTATTTATATCTAAAATAGAAGTAGAAAGATTTTTTTCGCTCACTTAACCTAATAATCTAGTAGATTTCCACCAAAGCAACTTTCAGTGGATCTCTACTCCATAAAATAGACATGCGTGCTAAATTTCAAGACTAAATCTAACAGAGCAAAAACGGAATTTTTGTCATCAATACCTCGTTGACAGCATTCTTAGCGGATTCCAATTCAACAAAAGAAGCATGCAAACCAAATTTTATTATTATAGTCTTAGCAGTTCAAAAACGGGAATTCTGTCTATCAATACGCCCGAATAACTCTCCCCGCTTCCTCCTGGAGTTGATTTCCGTAAAATCCATTCTTAGTGGAACTCTATTCAACTAAAGAAAAGAGCTCAACAAATTTCAAGTAAATGAGTTAAATTCAAAAACAGGAATTTTTCTATAACACGCCTTAATCCCTCGCAACCCCACTCCTTTGGGGGTCCGCTTTCGCAAAAATCTTTGTAAAAGGAACTTTATTCCATGAACGGAACGTACCTTCTGATTTTCAAGCAGGTGGTTCTATTAGTTGAAAAGCGGAAATATTTATCTATTACGCCCCTTAATCCCCCTCAGTGACCCTTGGGGATCAATTTTCCCCAAAACTATTTTGTAGCGGATCTCTACACCATGAAAGGAATTCGCTTACCAAATTTTAAGACTGTACGTCTAATAGTTTAAAAATGGAAATAATTATGTATAACGCCCCTTAAGCCCCCGCAACGCCACTTAGGAAACGATTTTCACAAAGCCCATCTTATGACAGATCTCTACTCAGTGAATGGAATCTGCTTACTCAATTTCAAGATTTTACGTCTAATAGTTTAAAAAAGGAGTCTATAACGCCACCTAATACTCTACAACGCCATTTGGGAGTCGATTTTGACAAAACCCATTTTGCAGCGGATCTGTACTCTATGAAAGGAATCCGCTTACCAAATTTCAAGACTGTACGTCTAATAGTTTAAAAAGGGAAATAATTATGTATAACGCCCCTTAAGCGCCCGCAACGCCCCTTGGAGGTCGATTTTTGAAAAAGTCACTATATAGCGAATCTCTACTTTATGAAAGAAATCTGTGTACCAAGTTTCACGACTGTACATCTAATATTTTAGTAATGGAAATAACTATCTATAGCGCCCCTTAAACCCCCGTAACGCCCCTTGGGGTTCGAACTTTGCAAAACCCGTTCTTAGCTCACGTCTACTCCATGAAGGGAACCGACCAACCAAAATTCAAGTCTGTAGGTTTAATAGTTCCGGAGATATCGTGATTAGTCAGTGAGTGAGTGAGTCAGTGAGTCAATGAGTGAGTGAGTCAGTCAGTGAGTCAATGAGTGAGTGAGTGAGTCGCTTTTCTCCTTTATATATATAGATATAAAACATGAATCGTGATGTATAGATATAAACCATGATATAAACCATGAATTGTGATGTACAGATATAAAACATGATATAAACTATGAATTGTGATGTACAGAATATAAAACATGATATAAACCATGAATTGTGATGTACAGGTAAAAACCATTATACAAACCATGAATTCTGATGTACATATATAAAACATTACCCATAAATTATGAATTGTGAAGTACAGATATAAATCATAAATTGTGATGTACAGATATAAACCTTGAATTGTGATGCACAGATATAAACCATGAATTGAGATGTACACATAGAAACCTTGAATTGTGATGTACAGATATAAACCATGAATCAAAATATTAACTTGTGATGCACCTATGTAATCCCCATAAAACACAATTATAGAAGTTTCTCACACTAACTAAATTTTTAACTTTGACTTTGAATTTGATGTTAATTTGGACGTTGCGGACTGATGATGATCGTGTTCTGAAGGGGGGATAATCTCAATCGCAAAAAGTCCTTTATTTCAATCGCACTAAGGCAAGTGTTTGCGCCCGTTTCTTCTTTATGAATTCAACACCAGAAGGCACCACTGATTTTATATTTTGTATATAAATTGCAATGTGCATCAATAAAATTGAATACAGTCCATGTCCTCGGTGTGTGTGTGTTTTCTTTTGTGAAGTGTAGTGCCGTGCATTATTTTTGGTCCGTCGAGCCGGATGGTCGGCTGCTTGTGGAAACTGAAGTTTTGAGATACGAGTAAAGAAGACAGTCGTGACTGCCACAGAATGAAGCGTGAATTATAGCTGTTAAAGCTTTTGGCTGCCTGGAAAAGTTGTGTATTAGCGGTGGGCGGCGCAAACTTTCGACTAGAGTTGACTTGGTGAGTGAAATTACTGGCTGAATTGTAAATTGTGTTGGGGTTTTTTCATGTTGCTAGTTTGATTGTTTTATTTTAATTACTGTCTTGCTTCATGGTTTCGTTCCTCTGCTGTATGGTTTTAGATTAGGGTTCAAAATTTAGTTAGAAATGGGTTTAGTCTAGTTAACAGCGTTAAGTGTAGTTTTGGTTTAGATATGGATTCGAGTTTTAATTGGAAACTGTTTTAGTCTTCGGTAATTTTAATTCCTCTGAAAAGTGTAGAATAGCGTAGGCACAGAGATGGCTTTTAAATTAAATTATTAGAAAGATGAGCTCATCGCGCTTGTGGAAGAAATGGGTTTAGAGATTCCAGCCACAGCAAAGGTAGCGGGTTTGAAAAACTTAATTGAGTCTAGTGACTTGCTTAGAGACGATATTGAACTTGTAAAAACTCTTATTACCAATATATTAGCGGAAAAGAAAGAGAAAAGGGAGATATAGAATTGGAAGAGTTAAAATTGGCTCAAATTGAAAAACGGCTGGAAATGATGAAGGCGGAAAGGGGTTCACAAAACAAATCCCGAGTTATCGATAATGGAGAACAGAGTTCCGTAATTGGTAATTTGGAAAGTTTAATTAGAAGTGTTAAAACTTTAACGATTCCTGTACCTGTTAAATCAGAATCGTTTAACTTATTTTTCCATTCCTTGGAATAAGCATTCCAAAACAAATCTGTACTCAATAAATTAAAAGCCGAGATTCTGTTAAATATTTTGCGAGAAAGGGTAAATAATTAATACTAGCTTATGTTAATGAAGAGGATTTGTATAATTACGATAAGATTAGAGAAGTGGTATTGAAGGAATTTTAACCCACAGCCCAAGAATGCCTAAATAATTTTAAGGGAGGCTCAGAAATTTTTATCTGAGAATTACGTTCAATTTGCTTCCCGTTTGTGTGCATCCTCTTTGACTATTACTGCCAATTATACAAAGTGATTGAGACTTTAAATTTCTCTATGATCTTATGGTTTCAGATAAAATTTTTGAGACACTTGATCGTGAATTAAAGAACCACATAGGAATTAAAAAGGGTGAGGGTTTTTTTAAGCCTCAATTGCTCGGAAGGAAGTGTGATATTTATTTGTCATCGAAAGGTAGGAGTTCGAATGAAGTAATCAATAGAAATTTTATGGGTGAGGTAAAACTGATGGAAGGAAATAAATGGCAAGGGACTCCAAATTGGCGAACCGAGAGAAATGTATTCAAAGTCTCATTATCGAAAACTAAAAATACAAATTGTGTACTTTGTAAAATATTTTTGCGCCCCCTTTTTAACTGTTCACAATTTAAAAGGCTTTCGGCATGGGAAAGAGTAGAAGTAGTAAGAGAAGTAGTCTTTGCTTTCGTTGTTTTTTACTCCATAAACTGAGCGTTGAACCCGATCAGAGGGATCTCCAGCGTAGACGGGAAGGTTGGACCTGATGCTGAGATTTTAACGTATCGTTTAAAGACTGTTACATATGGAATGTCTAACGCGCCTTTTCTTGCTATAAGGACCTTGCAGTAGTTGGCCTAGGATGAAAAATTGAGATTTCCTCTGGCCTCTGAAGCTTTGCTTCATGACACCTATATGGATGACATAGAGAGTGGAGCGGCCGCCCTGGAGACTGTCCGCCAACTACAGTCGCAACTGAGAAATACCTTGAAATCATGTGGAATGACGCTGCATAAGTGAACTTCCAATTCTCTTGAGTTGTTGAATAGCTCCTTGTCATCAGACGTCAAACATTCTTTTTAAGTTGAACCTGATGCATAGGTGAAAACTTTGGGTAACAGTTGGACGCACTTCCAGGATTGTTTTGTGTTTAGGGTATCCATTCTGAGTAAAACAGCGTATACCAAGCGTGAAGTGATGAGTGTTATAGCGAGACCTTATGACCCTTTGGGGTTCTTGGGTCCTGTGCTAACAAGAGTGAAGATCCTATTACAGAATCTCGATTGGGATGATGTGTTGCCTGATCCAATTGTCGAAGAGTGGAGGGAGTTTGTAACAACTTTCAAGTGCATTGAGAATGTTAAAATAAACAGATTCATTCTGACCGACACCTGGCTAGGAAGTGTGTTACAGGGATTCTCTGAATTCTCAAAGGCGGCCTACGGAACTATTGTCTATCTGCAATGCTTTCATCAAAATGATAGAGCAAAAGTGACCATTCTGGCTAATAAGTCACGTGTTGCACCAATTCGAGCTATTTCAATCCCACGTTTGGAGCTTTGTGCATGTGTTCTTTTGACTCAGCTCATGCGGAAAATACGCTCCTGCATAAAATTGGAGATCAGTGATATTGTGCTTCACACAGAATCAACGATCGCATTGATGTAGTTAAACACGCCAGATAATAAATTGAAAACCTTCATAGCCAACAGCGCTTCAAAGATACAGAGATTAACAGAAACATGTATTTGAACCCATGTGTCAAAGCATCTAAATCCTGCTGATCTTGTTTCGCGTGGGTTACGCACTCGTGATCTTCCTGACTCAGACTTGTGGTGGAGGGGCCCATCTTTTCTTGAGCAGGCTAAGTTATCAAGTGTGCAAACCAGCTTTGGCGTGCTGAACGAGAAGGAGTATTCTAGTGAATTAAAGGCTAATGCGACATTTAAAACGCCCGTGTCTAGTTTCTGTGCTTTATCAAACGATAAACAATCCCTTTCGTCTGATTTATTGTGTATCAGTAATAACTATGTAAAACTCTTTCGTATTTTTAGTCATACATTAAGATTTATAAATAATGTGAAAAAGTCTATTATAGTTTCTGGCCCTCTTTATGCTTCAGAGTTGGAACAGGCTGAAATTGGATTAATATGGATGGTCCTGGCGGAGATCTTTTCAGCTGAGATTCAGTCTCAGAAAGGTGTATTATATCAAATAGTAAGCTCAAAGCCTTAAATCCTTTTCTAGATGTTGGAGTTTTGAAAGTGAGAGGATACTTGAGTAATTCTGATTTGCTCTATTCTGTTAAATATTCTGCGGGTTTGCCTAATAATTATGGATTGACCCAAAGAACAATTGCTCACTTTCATAGGCAGAATCTTCATATTGGTGCTCTCTTCTACATTGCGTGAGGCAGAAATTTTGGCCATTACACGATCGATCTTTATGCCGAAAGATAATACACGATTATGTGTTTTGCTTTAAAGCCAGGCCAATTTGTAGGTCTCAGCTAATGGGTAACTTACCCTGAGACCGAGTGGTTACAGATTACCCCTTTAATTTCTCTGGTGTAGATTTTTGTGGCCCGTTTATGATTAGATATAGAAATCAGAGAGGTGTTTTGAATAAAGTCTATATTTGTATATTTATTTGTTTTGTAACTAGAGCTATTCATGTTGAGATTGTCTCGGACCTCACATCTGCGGCATTTATTGCAGCTCTAAAGAGATTTTTTGGTCGTCGAGGTAAGTGCGCGAAATTATACTCTGACTATGGTAAAAGTTTTGTAGGTGCAAATCAGGAGACCAAGAGACTTTTTTCTGAAACTGATTAAAATGCCAGATGATAAACTTTCGGGTTTCTTATCGGCTGAAGGAATTGAATGGAAATTCATTCCGCCTAGAGCGCCCTCCTTTGATGGTTTATGGGAATCTTCTGTAATATCGGTTAAACACAATCTTAAGAGAGTAGTGGGTAAATCGAATCTGACTTATGAGGAATTTCTAACAGTGTGCATCCAAATAGAGGGAATCTTGAATTCCAGACCCCATGTTTTTGACGAACAATATTAATGATTTAAATGTCCTTATCCCCGCATATTTCTTAGTGGGTAGAGCAATAAACTCTATAATTAAACCTAAATTAACCGATCTAAATGAGAATGCCCTCAAAAGATGGCAGCGAGTAACTGGATTGGTGCAGCTCATTTGAAATAAAGGGCACCGTAGCTACCTAAAGGAGTTGCAGCAACGCAATAATTGACAATTTCAAAAGGAAAACGTGAAGATAGGTGATATGGTTGTTATCTTCGAAGACAACATGCCTTCTTTTAGATGGCCCCTGGGTAGAATCACAGAGTTATACAGTGAGAGTGATAATCTAGTTAGAGTCGTGAAGGTAAGGACTGAGAAAGGTGAAAACAGGCACGCAATTTCTCGTGCATGTTTGCTGTTTATGCCAACTTAAAATTTTATAACTTTAATTTGGTAAATTTTATTGAATGTAGAGTTAATGTTATGAAGTGTTTATTCTGATAGTGGTTTTGAGCCTATTTAAGTCATGGCTTGTGATATTGTATTTTAGAATGTTCCTTTTTTTTTTATCTCTGTTGACTTGAAAACTATTTAATAGTAATTGTTGAATGTGGGACATGTCAATAGGGGGAGAATGTTTGCGCCTGTTTCTTCTTTATGAATTCAACACTATATGGTGCCTCTGATTTTATATTTTGTATATAAATTGCAATGGGCATCAATAAAATTGAATACAGTCCATGTCCTCCGTGTTGTGTGTTTTCTTTTGTGAAGCGTAGTGCCGTGCATTATTAGCGAGAGTATTATTTTTTCTCTCTTTATTATTCTATTATTAATTCAAATAAATGTTGTCTCAGGAAAACTAATAACATAACTAAAAATATTATTTGGTTATTGATACATCAAGAGTATATTCTCTCGTAAATTGTTACTTGGAACTTTTTATGTTTCTGGTAATTGAAATTGCCAACCTTTAAATCAAGAAGTTGTTTTTTCTTTTTTGCAATATTCTTTATTTAATTTAGCAAATGAATTTAAAGGCAAAAACTAAAGGCTATGGATTAATATTACATTAGTTAAAGAAGTTTACCTGCTTCATCTTTGAGGCGGTAAAAGATGGGGTAATAACGGAACGAATTTCCTTCCATCTTTTATCTCTTAAAGTTATCATTTGCTGACTGAATCCTTCAACCCTCGGAGGAGGTTTTCCGGATTTTCTTTCTGGACGCGCACTGAACAGATTCTATTGGAATAAAATATTTTCGAAGAACTTGTAAGAAGCAAACAGACAACAACAAAAACAAATATTTTTTTACTAAATTTTGTGCTGTAAAATATTTTCTTAGGAGCAAAATTTGTAAATACCAAGACATGAAAATCATCTTATTATTTACTTTTTGTTAAGAAATTCTGATGTTCCTATAAAAATAAAAATCTTCATAAAAGTGCCAGAAGCTATTAAAAACTAACAGAAACCAATTTTTAAGTAATTTTTTCAATCTTTGTACAGATTACGGAGATTGATAAAATATCTTAAAAATTACGTTTTGTTATAAAAAATTGTGTTTTTCGTTTTCCCTTTTTGCGAGAAATATTTAAGCATTATTTTTGTTACATTTTTTATTTAAAAAAAAATTACCGTCGTTTGCAATCGATATATGAAGTTTCAAGGTATTAAAAAAATAATTTTCATATAAACGCATCGATATTGATTCATTTTAGAAAAAATCTTAAATTTTGTAAAGTATTGTTTTGTAAAAAAAAAAAAAAAACTGTATCATGACGAAATAAATTATCTTTCCAATTGCAAACTTGCTGGCGAAGTTTTTAAATGCGCGAATAAAATTTGGAGTATTTTTTATAAAATCATAACATTTAAACATCAGTTTCGAACCCGGGTACTATGGTCTATGAAGAAGCGCTTTTACCGATTGCACCGCGACTCCTTGGGGGAAGGGCAGAGAAAAGGCTTTCAAAATGAAAGGGATAAATGTTCAATTTCGCATTGCGTTATTTGATAAAGTTAAAAATTTTTCGGGCTTCATTTTTAAGTTAATGCATTAAAAATTCATACATCGACTGCAAACAACGGTAATTTTTAAACAAAAAACTTTAAAAAAACAATGATTACATATTTCTCTCAAAAAGGAAAAAAAGAAAAAAAACGAAAAACACATTTTAAAAAACACCCATAATTTTTAAGATATTTGATCTATCTTTGTACGGATTACGTATAATATTGTTCTACACACCGAAAAAATTTCATGGGATTATTTTAATAAATAAAGAAGTTCATAGGTAGTTAAATAAAATTTTGAGTATTTTTTGAAAAATCGCTTAAAAAAAGGTTTTTGACATTTAATTTCTTAAATGACTGATTCTAAAAGAGAAAAGCATGAACTTTTTTGGTATAAAATATTTTTTCACTAGTGCGAAAAAAAATGCAAGCGGAACGATTTGGAAATCATACTCATAAAAACGTATCGATTTCGACTCATTTTAAAAAAATCGTAAAAAATACAAAATATAATTATTTTGTAAAATAAACTATACCATATCGTGGCGAAGTAAATGATCTTTCCGAATATGTAATTATTTTTTGTCCGAGTCTCATGAAAAAAATGAGATTGCGTTTTAAAAACGTCTGAAAAAAAAGAAGTTCCGAATTTTGAACTTGTCCCCTGGTGGTGAAAATTGGTACTAATTTTGCGTTTTAAGGTTTTTAATTAATATCTTTTTAACTAATTAGAATATCGGAACATAAATAGCTAAAACGGATTCCTCGAATCATTCCCAAAATTTTGGTACCTTCGGCGAGTTTCTGCGCCGTGCGGTTCGTGAGAAGATGGGGCATCATAGATAGATACGTTTGTTTACCTACGAATTTTAATAGTGTAGACAATTATTGTACTCTTACATTTTTAAAAAATCATGTTTCACTTACTGGTCTGTTAATAAACTTGTGGAAATCAGATATTTGAATCCTTTTCAGCAAATCAACATCAGCAACCAGAACTACGGGTTTCGTTCCCCAGTAGTACCTGCAAATACATATAAATGTATGAGGCGTTTACAAACAAAGGTGATTTGAAACATCGCATGCGAACAGTTTTCAATGTATTTTCGTGGAACAAACGCGATAGTGCAGGTGTATGTACCATGCATGCGCAAGTAGATTTGTGATAAACGTAAGGACATGGCATTCATTTAAAAACGGCTTGAGTGGATGCGACTGCGTCCAAAATAGATAAGTAAGCTGTAAAAAAGTTTTCAACACTAAAAGGATGTAAGCCAGTGGATGTTCATCGCAGAATGCTGGCTGTGTACGGTGACACGTGTGTGTTGAAGCCCACGAGGAGGAAGTGGGCGACAATGCTTAACGGCGGTCGACATTAGACAAAGGATTTGCCTCGGCACGGTCAGGTGCACAAAGTTGTGACAGAAAAGCTGATTATGGACATTGACATTGCAATCAAGGAAAATTGACGTCGCAAATAAGTTCAACGTTTCCATCCGTACTGTTCACAATATTGTCCCCAACATTCTGAAGTATAAAAAATGTTTGTTGCCAATGTATACCCACATGCTGTCCGAACACCGCTAGAAAATAGTGAATGGGCCTGGGTTTACAGCATTTGTTACGCTACAGGGGTGACCATGACGAGATTCTGTAGCACAGAGTGGCAGGGGATGAGACCTGGTGTCACAACTTGAAACCGGAAGGGAAGTCCATCAGAATACAATGGAAACATCCCAACTCACCTAGTTCCCCAAAATTCAAAACTTAGCAGTCATCCGGGAAGGTGATGAAGTCCTCCACCCCCCTTCAAGAAGTTGAGGGGTATACAGCTTCTTACACTTCTCTGATTGGGTGTCTATATGACGTTGACGAACCCCCTCCCCCCTTCTAATCGTATAAGATGTGAATGGAAGCCATTAAACTTGCCCAATCTAGATAGAACATGAAGTAACTTGAATGAGATCTCAGTACGGAATTGAATGATACTGAGCTTCATGAAGGGGGTGTCAGCGTAAAGTAGAGTTGTACACGGCTGCTTGATATATTCTGATTGATTATAAAAAGGACGAGCGAGGACTGTGAGTGGATGAAACAAAGTTTGACAACATTTGAGATAACAACCAACACTGCGTAAAATATTTCTTTTTCTGTTTGAAAATTATTCACTGAAGTTACGTGTTTTTCGGCCAAAGCGAAATCTTCTACTAACTTTTAATGTAGCGATTTTAATTCAGGGAGTACTATCATGGCTATATTGGCCACTTAATATCTATTATATATCTCATTAACTTGACTACTTAATTCTATTTCATCGAGATGTCCACTTGCGAAGGGGAGTTGTTCTATCTCAAAGTGCAACTTAGGCTGGAAGGAAAAGCCCGAGTTAGGGAAGATAGACCTAGCAAAAGCCTATTGTTACAATTCGCCTGTTTGCGGCAAATATACTGCCGCGCTAATTTCTGCTATATGACGCTTCTCCCGTGAAGATAAAATCCACTTTAACTCTTTCCTTCATCAATAGAGCTGGTGCGACTATTGTGAGATCTGTCAACTTTCCTTATAAGGGAATTGTGGGACAGATCATTTCCATAATTCGGTGAACATCTGCCCTGCGATTAATATTGTTACGTAGATCCGGATTCGAGGACGGATTTATGCAAAACATTCACAAAGAAAAATAACAGTTATTTAAGAACGATGCGAATTTATTGTCAAAATTCTAATCCTTGAGATACAGGATTCAGCAGCAATATCCACAGAGTAAACCTCAGAAGGTCTTAACACCTTCAACAGCACTCAGACAAAATTACTAGTGTCTAAAATACACGTATGTAAAAGATTATTCACAAGCACAACCAAGCGAATCGGTAACCACTGTCAAAACAAGTTTACTAATCGCTGGTTCAATCAAGATTCACTCTCGTTTCGGTGAGCATCTGTATTTATAGGCCCGGAGGAAACTTCGAGAAAAAAATCCGCTTGCGTCATCTGAGCCTGCAATTAATGGATCTCTCCACAAGTTTCTAGAAGAATCCAGAGGGTCCCGAACTCGTCAACATGGTCACCAATATCGCCAAAGTGGTTGCCAAAAACGAGTTCAACTTGGCACTATCGCCAAGATTTCGCCAAGTTACAATTGAATCACCATTATAACGTAAGGGACGGCGTTTGCTTGTGAATATTACAATTTTAAAGTAAATTAAATCTAATTTAGAGTAAGATAATGACATTACACATTCAAATACAAATATTTACACTATTTGACACAAAATTCGTAACAATATCCTTACTGGCCATCCCTCTTGATGTAATATTTTCTCTCCCATGCAGCGTATATTCGAGGTAGAATTCAAAAGATACCGGACTGAAAAATATTTGCAATAGAGGGACTACGACAACGTTTTTGTGTTACTACGTTCTTCCTCTTTTCCAAAAGTCATTTGCCACGGCATCTTATTTTGTTAGTGGGTGCATTTAGTAACCGGCTATTGAAAGAAAGGACGCTTGAGGAGCAGAGAATGAATAACAAATTTTGTAGAAAGTGTGTTTTTTTTAAGCATATGTACAACAGTCATACATCATCATGAACTCAAGTTTTTAAGCGGCGCTGACGTTTTAGGGAAGGCAGGGAACAAATGGAAGACTAGGGACGCTATGGTCGTCCGCAGACTTCCTGCACTACTAAAACCATTGAAAATGTTTCTATGACGGTGTATATGAACAGGCTTTAAACAATGACAAAGTGAAAACAAAAACAACTGTTTTGCCACATTCTCCTTACTCCCTTGATTTCGCTCCCTGCGACTTCAGAATATCCCCAGAACTGGCACGTCGCTTTCAGGGTGTCGTCGATTCCAATCTGCAGATAAAGTTAGCCCTTTATATACCGCATTATAATTTACTGCAGTTTTTTTCATGCAATATTTTTTGAATCCCTACATTGAAAGTTAAGGGATATATATACATAAACATAATACTCAACTTTGGGAAATTTAACCCGTTAGAGCTAATTATCTAATTAAATATATTCAACTGTAAAATTAATTATATACACTGTTCACTTAAAATAAATAGTCAAATCGTTTTCTAAGGTCTTCATTAACATACAAAAAATAACACTTAAATTTTGACATTAACTATTTTTTCGGGACAAAAATGATAATCTTCGCAATCCGTTGAAAACGCCGTCAGCTGAAAAAGCAATTTCTGCTATAAAACTATTCGTCTTCACCGCTAAAATACTCATCATAGAACCCATGCTGCCATATATCTCAGAAGAGTAGATTTCAAAGAATATTCTTGCCAAGTATCGTCAGAATATTCGTAAAAATGGAAATTCTATGTAATTTTAAAGTGAGTGGTACTTATAAGTACTTGCTGGCTGAATTAAAGCACGTGGCTAAAAATGGATTCCAGAAATGTTTCGATGACCTTTACAAGCGATGGCGAAAGTGTGTTGCTGCTTAAGGGTCTTATTTCAAAGGAAAATGTGCTTCAGAAATTTAATTGATAATATTCTTTTAAGTTATAGACTCAGTCCGGGAATTTTTGAATCCTACCTAGTGTTTTATTTCTTACTTGAAAAACGTAGCTGTCAAACTAGATTCGGCATATCAAAATTTTTTTTGTTCATGTCATTAAACACAAAATACATATATATACAGTTCATGTATTTAGTGTATAATTTTAAATTAGCATTTTGAAGCAGAAATAAATTGTGTGTGTGTAGATACCTATTCATTCATTGAACTTTTTATACAATATTTAAATTATTATTCGACATTACTTGTCATTTACTATAAACGTAAAATAATTATGAAAAATTAAAAACGTGTTATCAACATTTTTGAATATTGCCTTCGAGTGTACTTGAAGAATTTTTTTTTTCAAAAATGTGCACTAACAGGGAAATATTTTTGAGCAATTAAAATGCTTACCCTACTATATTTCCATATTTTTTGAACCATTCTTCTTGACACTTTATAGGAGTCTGGAAAATACAAAACAATAAGAAATGCATTTTATGGACCGTAAATCTAAAGGCTGGAAACTAATGATATATTACAAATTGTAATAAACCAATAGCGGTACCAAAAAACAAAAATTATATAAAAGAATCAATTGCTTCTTTGTCTATTATTTACATTATTTTAATTATTTTTTGTTTTAATTTATTAGAATTATTTTTATTTTTATCCTCAATCGATACATAAGTTTAAATTAAAAAATGCCTTTGGGGAAAAAAATAAAATCCTTAATTTGCTTTCACTTCATAAAATTTGTAAATCATGTTTCAAAAATACTAATTAAGCACATATCTTGCTTTGTAAATTGCTGTGATAATGCAGTAAGGTTTAAAAAACCCTTCAAAGGGGAGTTTCAAATAATTTAATATGCTATAAGAATTAAATTTCTTATTTTGCTACTTAATAGTTTTGTACCTTAAGCTATATGAGGTAACCCGAAACACAACGTCAAGCGGGAAAGGAGTGAAAGAGGGAGTCGTATCTGTCCTGGGGAAAACAACAACAAAATTCCCTTTCACTAGGGTAAGTGAGGACGAGCATATTTTTGAAAACGTAGAAAAATGATACCCCCTCCATATCGCCATTAGCTACTGTGACTACAAATTTCACAATTTAACTGATATGTTTCCCTGGCGGAATCTTATGCAGCCATGCTGTTAATCGCAGTTACAAATCGGGCAGTTAAATATTTTTATATGCTTCGACATTACAATAATAGAAAAAAAATCGTCTAGAAGATTTAATTAAATTAAACTGAACTCCGTAGGGCGACAGCCCAAGAGGGCCAAGGCCTACTGTGCATATTTCAGTATACACGACCTTAGGCGCTGCGGTGCATGTGCAGATGTTTCAGTCAAATGGTCAGTCTTACGCGAAACCCCCAGTGTTCAGTACCCAAGCAAGCTTGGTACTCATTTATCGACCCATTGAAAGGCAAGTCGACCTTGCCCAGACCGGGATTTCAATCCTGAACTTGTGGCGTGAATGCGTAATACACACTACCACTCAGCCACTGGGTTTCAGAAGATTTAATTATCTATAGAAAGTTGAAGTGCAAACCCAAATACAAACTCTCTATAGCGAAATTAAAATTCCTTTACTATAAGCAAATACTACGGGCTCAACCAAAGAGTTCTCTTAAGGCTGTTTTCGGCGCATGCGCAAGAGTGTGAACTTGACGCGGAGCACATTTTCGGACAGAAAGAAATGCTTCCTTTCTTCTAAAAATTTGTGACATTGTAACTCATGCATTTGATTAAAATATAGTGTATTTAAAATTCCAAAATATTTCATAAATAATTAGTTTTTTCTTTTAACATGTGTTTTCTTTTAGCATTACGGTGTAGAAAAAAAAGATGCAAAACACATGTTATAAAAAGAAAAAAAAATGTGTCAACTCGGATAAAAATGAGTAGTATGATAAAATAAGTGATTCTCTACAGGATAGTGAAGCCAGAATATATATAATATTGTTGTTTAAGTACTTTAATGTCTGAAAACATATTCCAAATTCGGCCCCTATTCTTTAACATTAGCCAAAGATAGCCTTAAAACATGCCATTCAGAAAACTTTCCTTTTTCGTAATGGTTATGCAATCAAAATCCACGTGCACGTGAGTTATGTTTCTCTCATTTAAATCTTCAAGTATCTCAAGTTCTATGGACATACACAATGCCATATCTTGCTAAAAAAAATTCAGATTTTAAAATGTTCTGAGTCGAGGACACAAATATGGGAACAAGTAAACGCTTTGCCACACATACGTGATGGCCAGGAACTGAGTGCATTTCTTGCCGGCACTTATTTGTTACCGTCGGTGCGAAGGGGATATATTAAGCATTTTTCCCCCAACGGGCTGCTTATTAACGGTTAAGCCTTTCAGGCACGGCAAGTCCCCAAATGTGGGTTTCATTTCATGTGTACCACCTTCAGTATACCACCTTCTAGTGGCGGGTTCGTTAACAAGGAAATTTGGACGCTTGAAGTAGTTTTTTGGAGTTACTCCTTTAGAATCGATTTTCATATAAAGCCCCCGGTATGGATATATTATGAGGAGTGAAATTAGCATAAGAGTTACTAACAGAAATGTGTGTTACGCATGCGCCAAAACGCTGCTGGAAGAAAGCAGGTACTCGAATACTTTAGCTATAAATTAACACACACACACACACACACACAAGTAATACAAAAAAAATTAAGCCAATTCCTACTTAGATCAACATAGAAAAATTTTATTTTAGCTACTTTTTATTAAATAGTTACAATCAAAATAAATATGTATATACATATGACCAAGTCACAACATTAAGAGGTAATTAATTTTAATTATCGTTAAATTATCGTATTGTCATCCAAAACAATTGTGTATATAAAATTTAAGTTCAACTAAATGCTTTAAAAAGTGAGAAAAAAATCTTTTAAAGTTTTTATCCAAGTCGTTAGAAATGAAACCAACCAATCTGAAATTCTTTAAATAATTAGTTTCAGTGAATTAGTTTTATTTAATTATAATTAAATTATCGTATTTTTACCCAAAAAATAGTGTATAATAAATTTCAGCCCAAATAAGCGCTTTAAAATGAGAGAAAAAAACCTTTTCAGGTTTTGCCACAAGTCGCCAAAAGGGTCGCTAAGTCGATAAAAATGATGCCATCGTGGCTGCATTTGTAATTCTTTGAATAATTAGTTTTAATCAATTAATTTTTATTAATTATAATTAAATTACTGTATTGTCATCCAAAATAATCGTGCATATAAAATTTCAGCTCAATTGAGCGCTTTAAAATGTATTTTATTAACGGTTGAAAATTCCTCCAAGATAAATATACGTAGAGGGCGAGCTAATAGTAGGAATTGAAAAAGCCAGTAATAGCCTCCGGAAAGTACTGATCCGTTTCTATAGTTGTCATATTACTAGGCTTCGGACAGGGGTTCTACTCTCCGAAGAAGCATCTCCACCGTCCGTTCAATAAGCAAATATTTTAAAGAAAAAGTGATCGAATTAAAGCTGTTATTTAAAACAATAATAATAATTCTTTATTTTAAAATTCAGCCATATTTACTCAAAAAAAAATCCATTAATAGTTATTTTTTCAGGATACTTGATCTTTTTTTTTCTTGCCGCTTTCAATGAACTAGAATTTTGTTTTAGAGCCCCTTTTTAAACAAATGGTTGTCACGAAAAATTGAAAAATGATTATTCATATTCAAATTTAAAATTTCTAAAATCCCAACAAAGAAATTATTATTACTAAATACTAAACATGTTGGTTTCTTTAACACACTTTACATCAGGTACGGTTCCATTTTTATATAAAAATTTCTTCCATTTGTTAACCATTCTATTAATTTAAGAAGTACTGAAAGAAATAATTGAAAGAACAAAATGTTGAAACGTTTCTATCATTTTGAATGTTTTTCTTACATAATGAAAGTATGTAATGAGGATTTGAAATCTATTTTATTATTTTAAATTCTAAAAACATTTATATATATAAAATAATGAATGTGAGCTTTAGCACATATGGAAAGTGATTCTAAACTACTGGAGAAACAGTATGATATATATCCACTTATACATGGAGGTGATTTCAATGTTAATTTCGTTAATGATGAAGGATTGAGATTAGTACAATTTTTAAAATCAGAGCTTAATTTGGATTTCTAGTAGAGCACTAGAGAGATGACTAGCTTTGGCACAACCATTGATGCGACGTTTTCACGATTCGTTAATCATATATCTACCGACGCTCATATATATCATACTTAAATTGCCACAAGCCTCTAGGCACAGTGATTAATAATGCCGAGAGTATTGATGTAATTAACACTCAAAGTGGTATTAATAGTGAAGTAAATAAACCTTCTTAACAATTTACTCATAGTATATGAGTAACATATATTTATGTAATATAATTGATGTATATATATATATATATATACACCAATAACATTATATATATATATACATCAATTACATTATATATATATATATACATCAATTACATTATATATATATATACATCAATTACATTATATATATATATATACACATCAATTACATTATTATATATATATATATATATATATATATATATATATATATTCTTTCCGCTATCTAGTTCCCGAGCCACAACAACGCAGCGACGGGGTGACCAGTTATTAACCTCACTTATTGGTCCTAAGTCCGAGGTTGCACTTGGATATTTTATAATTTTTATATTATAAATTTTTAAATTTGTTTGAAATCGTTGAAATTTTATTTTTATATTCGCGTTTGATATTTTGAAATGGGATTTAGTGTTATAGGATTCATATAATTTCAATTTTTTACTTAATTGTTATTGATTTATATATATTTAAAATATATATATATATATATATATATATATATATATATAATACATATATATTTATATACATCATTTTTACGAATCAATATGAAAAATGTAAATAGAATAAAGGATATACAGTGGTGGCAAAAAGTCCTGAACACACTCATTTTTTAGCGTAATTTTTATGTTTGACTTCATTTTTCGTTGTGAAATTATCGCACTAACTTAAATATTGTTATTGTATTTAATGTATTTTTTATGCTGATTTCAAATCTACTACTAGTTTCTTAATGACTAAAATATTTTTTGTAGTAAAGCTGCCTGAACACAATAATGTGAAATATGTGCAGAATAAAACAATATAGAATAACATAATATGCAAAGAAAAATAACACGAAAATTAACAAATGCGGTATATTTAATATATATAAGCATTTTGAAAATTACATTGTTGTCACATGTTAGAAAATCAATATTTTATGGGCCAGCCGTTTGCTTTAATTACGGCTCTACATCTTTTTGGCATGGAATGCACCAATTTCAAAAGAAGATCTTTTGTGACAATATAGTTGAAGGAAAATATTATAGCTTCGATTAATTCACGTTTGTTTGAAGGTTTTTTCTTTGAAATTTCATAACCAATTTTAAACCATAAACTCTATATCGGATTAAGGTCGGGAGACTGTCCTGCCCAGTTCATTCTATTCACAGTATGGTCTTCCAACCATTTCTGGACTACCTTTGCACGATGGCAAGGGAAGTTATCGTCCTGAAAAATCCATAACTGATTCCCCAAAAGGTCTCTCGCAGTTGGAAGCAATTTATTTTGTAGTATTTCAATGTAATCCATGGCTTTCACTGTTCCACTAACGATGTGAAGTCTTCCAACACCATGAGAAGACATGCAACCCCATACCATCACTTTTGTCGGCTTCAGACACTAAGGGCTGAATTCCTCATGAATGCGTCGTCTTACATAGGCACTACTTTGGTTGCCAGAAATACAAACCTGACTCTCGTCACTAAATATTATCTTTTCCCAGTCTTTAATAGTCCATAATGAATGTTCCCTTGTCCACGTCGATCGCCTCTTGCGTTGAAATTCAGTCAGTAATGGTTTTGGGCGCGCTTTACAGCCACGTAACCCAATTTCCAGCAGTCTTCGTCTAACAGTTCTTGGGCACACACTCACATTTGATGTCAAAGTCCCTTGTTTCAAAATTTGCGAGGAATTAAGCTTTCTGTTTGAAAGCAATAACCTGTCTTCACGTAAAGATGTTTTTCTTGGTCGTGTGTCCTGATCGCCCCCTGTGCGCAATAAAATTTGTTTCAGAAATTCTTTTCAAAGTTCTCAGAACAGTAGAAAGGCCACATGGTACTTTAGAAGCAATTTGGTGCATATAATAACCTTCTTCCTTCAAATGTATTATTTTGTACCTTTTATTCTCAGGTAGATATGAAAATTTAGCCATAATTCCAATATTTTCCACAAACGCACTTCAAATTGCTTTCAGTACACTATTTTCCACAACACACAACTGCATTCAATACAATAAACCACGTTTCACCTTTTTCTTTCAACCCTGTATCGCTACTGATCTCTGATTGGTTGAAATAATGGAGCATTTCATTGGTGGAAAACACACTCACTCATTCTTACAGTGACCTTGTGCTTTCTTGTCAAGATTTTTTTCAACATATCAATGAAACTATTTACTTTAGATGAAATCTACAAACAGATTTGAAATCAGCATGAAAAATACATTAAAATCAATAACAATATTTAAGATAGTGCGATAATTTCATAACGAAAAATGAAGTCAGACACAAAAATTATGCAAAAAAATGAGTGTGTTCAGGACTTTTTGCCACCGCTGTATAATACTTTCATATATTTTCTTATAATATTCTCATATAATACTCAAAGTATAAAACGAGATCCATTTATTTACCTTGTTTGCCTACTATTTAATAAAAGACAACCGTACTTAAGGAGTAAACTACAGTCGTGCGTCGGAGCCGACACGCACTGTTTTTCTTTAATTTCAAGCTCTCATCGGATGCGGAATATTGCCGTGATTTAATTTTGCCGATAGCGCGAGAGCCAAAGGGATACTCAAGTGATCTTTTACTTATCACATAAGCATATGATATGCGTGCCAACGATTTTTGCATCCAGAACATCTGTTGACTCCAACCGAGGTCGAAACCGCAACCTTAGGCTTACGAAATGGGGAACGCTACCTTTAAGCCACCGTAGCCCATGGATATATTATGCGATATTTCTGGATTTGATTTAAAGCTTTTGATTATTAAGACGTGATTTCTGGTGATTGTTGCAGCGCAATTGAGGAGGAAGCATTTTGCTAATTAGAAGTCAATATTTATTTAGTTAAGTAAAAAACGCAACGCAAACATAAAACAAGCAGCAACAGGAAAAACATTTTTTTTTTCATTTCTAATGGGCTGCGGTTAGGGGTTTTACTATTGCAGGATTAGTATATTCCCTGAAGCTGGTATCCCTTTTTAGTGCGGTACAATGTAGACGGATATCAATCACCGCATGTAATTTTGACGCCCAGTTTCGCTCCTAGAGGGAGACACCTGAGCTCTGACGATGTGAACTTGTACAAGGATTTAATTTTGCCAAGAGTACCTAAGCCAAACAGACACTCTAGGGTCTTTTACAAGCCACATAACCATAGGATAGGGCCGCTGTCGATTTTCTGCATCATAAAAATCCACCGACTTGTGCCGGGGTCGAACCCGCAACCTTAGGTGCAGAAAGCCAGCAACAAACCAACCACGTGACGCAGCCGGACCATATACGTGGGGTTTACTGGACGTTTAAGAAAGGCATTCTCCATTTCCTTTTCGCTTTCGAAATATTAACATATTATAGTTTTTACTAGCCGGAAGCTGTTACAATCAAATGATTTGTCCGGTAAAGGCTTTTCTGACTGGTCCGAATACATCTTGCGTCATCCTGATATATGAACGCTGAAATTTAAATTTTGGCGAAATAAAACTGTGATTTTTTTCTCATTTTAGGTGGGTAAACTAAAGATTAATTACCAGACATGAATTGTTGGAGGACTCCGGACCATCATGATGACCGTGAGAGAAAATTTAAGTGAATTATTACATTTATAAATATTATTATTAAATTCATACAAGTGTGACGGGCTCTATTCGCAGAACTTCTACTAATCCTCTTGGGGAAACTATTCTTCAAAAGTGATTTTAGATTAAAAACCATAGAGATGACTTGATTTTATGCTAATGTAAAGGCTATTTAAACCCAGGCATTGGGATGTTAGAGGAGAATCATGAATTCTCGGAATAGTAAAGGGTGTTTTTTTGAGAGGTAGATAACTTTAAATTGCAATAAAACAACGATGTATTATTCGATTGACAGGAATTTTTTTAATTCGAAAGATAATCTTGTGGCATTACATTTTAAATATGATTTCTGGCATAGGACTGCCACGGCTGGCTCGGATGTAGTCCAATCTGGACGTCCAATTTTCGATGACTTTTTCCAACATTTGTGGCCGTATATCGGCAATAACACGGCGAATGTTGTCTTCCAAATGGTCAAGCGTTTGTGGCTTATCCGCATAGACCAATGACTTTACATAGCCCCACACAAAATAGTCTAGCGGTGTTAAATCACAAGATCTTGGAGGCCAATTCACAGGTCCAAAACGTGAAAATAGGCGTTCACCCAACGTGTCTTTCAATAAATAGATTGTGACACGAGCTGTGTGACATGTTGCGCCGTCTTGTTGGAACCACAGCTCCTGGACATCATGATTGTTCAATTCAGGAATTAAAAAGTTAGTAATCATGGCTCTATACCGATCACCATTGACTGTAACGTTGTGGCCTTCATCGTTTTTGAAGAAGGATTCCACCTGCCCATAAAGCGCACCAAACAGTCAGTTTTTCTGGATGTAACGGTGTTTCGACATACACTTGTGGATTAGCTTCACTCCAAATGCGGCCGTTTTGTTTGTTGACGTAGCCATTCAACCAGAAGTGCGCTTCATCGCTAAACAAAATTCGCTTATGAAAATCGACCGTTATTTTCGAAATAAAATTGAACGATTTGAAAGCGTTGTTCAGGCGTGAGTCTATCCATGATGAACTGCCAAACCAAACTGAGAATAAATCACTTGACAGCTGTTAAATCGGTCGCCATCTTGGAAAGAAATGCCAACTTAAACTTCTACACTCTGTAGAAAGTGATTTGTGATCAGGAAGTCATGCGTGCTGAAGTTAATATTCATCTTAGGATTCACCCAGAGTAGTGGAAGGAAAATAGAAGTGGATGTATACCAAGTTGTCGTTGTTCGAGAAGGAGTTGTCTAAGGCAGTGTTCCCCAGTCTTTTTATCGCCCCGTACCGGTCAACATTTGTTAATTTCACTGCGGTCCGCTGAGGGGCAAGGCATTGATTGTTTATATTTGGACCAGTGTTTCTCAAACTGTGGGGCGCGCTCACATTTACACTGCTATAATACACTTATAAATGTATCAGTCCTGCACTCAATGTGTTTTATCATTAATTTAACTGCACTAAGTTGAGAAAAAGTTTAATAATTACCGGTGACCCTATGGGCATGCATAAAATTATAAACAGAATTTAATGTCTATCTTGATAATTTGTCCGATTTATAATTGAATTCGTATTGTAGCTTTACATCAAAGTATAGTATTATTGAATTCAATACATTGTCATTGTATGGAAGGGCGTGATGAAAATTATGATTGAAAATTGGGTCGCAAGTATAGAAAGTTTGAGAAGCACTGTTTCAGACTGCTTTGATTTAATTATTTTAATTTAATTGTATTTAATCGTGACTTCAGAATAAAATATGGCTACACCAAAAAATGAATATAAAGTGATGTAACAAGGAATATAAAGTGATTTTAATAAAAAAAGTAGCCCAAACTCAAGAAAAATATACCGCAGCAAATAAAAGGAAAATAATTTAATGTTTCTTGTGCGGACCGGTAATATTTGATCCATGGACCGGTACCGGTCTTCGTACCGGGGGTAAGAGACCACTGGTTAAGGAACTATGATCAACTCCAGAATTAAGTCTTTTTGAATAATCTTATAAGTTAGATTAAGAATTTAGATTTAAGATTGCTCTCAAAGTTAAGGAATAAGTTATAAATCGTTCATAAAATGTTAAATCTAAAATGAAAGTAATTATTTTTAAAATCATGTCTGCTTCTTCTTTAAACCCTCGTACACCTGCAGCTTCCGGGTTGCGACACAGTTTCGTTTTAATTAATAAGCAATGTAAAATAAGGAATGAATGCATATTGCCTCAAGAATAATTATTTATCAATTATACGTTTGTGTTTCGTAGTTAAGAAATCTATTTGTGTTTACATTAAGTTGATTAAAAATCGCCCTTCTCACACTAGAAAGGTGTGTATCATATCCATTATTCTTGAACACAATGTATATTATCATCCGATAATGATGTACTGAACAGATAAATTTCTTTCCGACATATTTTGCAATATTGAATTTTAGTCAGGAAATCTGTTATTTATTTATCACTGTTATTGCAATTTTGGTCTTGGATAGTCTTTACATATTTCTTAGTACCCAGTTAAACAAATGTTCAGATCTTATTGGAAATTTCGAATACTTTTCACTTTAGATCAATATTTAGTACCAAGTTTAAAATTCTCAGAAATTAAGCTAACTAGGACTTAATTGATGAATATCTTTCTTATGCTTTCTCATAACAATCAGTCCTTCTTAATCGTATTAGAGTAAATCAGATGCGCGAGAAAAATAGTGATATATATATATATATATATATATATATATATATATATATATATATATCACTACAACATCAGGAATACCCGGAAAAGTTGGAAGTTAAAGGCTAGTAAAAATATATTAAAATCGCTTAGCTTTTAGTTCATTAATTTCGAGCCTACCAGAAAACAATTTGAAAGAAAATAAACATCACAAGCATATGCTAAAAAAGGGAATAATTGAAAAATATTAAAATAATTAAAGTCTGTAGTGTCTGACTTCAGTTGGCGTGGTTCCGGAGAAAGGTTGTTGTTTTTTTAGGGAGAAGGTGATTGATCCTCGAACGAGGTGGTCAGGGCAAAAAAAATATCTTGTTTTTGGAGTGACTGAGTGAATATTAACGTCGTACTATTAAGCTAGTCGAGAGCTTTTAGCGACGGACCTCGTAATTTTGAACCATGGTAAAGTGACAAGGACGACACCTGAGCTGGCCCCTCCCTCTCCTAACTACACCATCACACCAACAGGAGGACGTTAGAGCTCTCGACAGATTTATCGTGCATTGCTTCCCTACACGGTGGGTCTTTAGTGGCACTGGGGTCGAACTCGTGACATGCCAGCCACAATCCGATG
This sequence comes from Trichonephila clavipes, assembly GCA_019973935.1. NCBI lineage: Eukaryota > Metazoa > Arthropoda > Arachnida > Araneae > Nephilidae > Trichonephila > Trichonephila clavipes. The sequence goes on from BMAU01017266.1 coordinate 367,016, forward strand.
CTTTGACCACTAGGCTACTGAGACTCCCTTTGTTTATATAAGCTCAAAGCGCTGGACTATTTTTGGAGTTAAGGAAATTGAATTCCTTCGCTAATAAACCGACGCATAGCGCGTGGTTTGCTCTACAAAGAATTGGGTTTCTTGGCAGAGTTTTTAACACGACAGACTGTGTTTATTTGATTATATGACAAGTGTCGAGAAGTAGTTTAGATAGTGATTGAGAATACATTTCAAAGTCATTATAGTTTCTAATGTCCTTTATACATAGTATGCCAATTTCTTATTCTTGAAATTCCGAGTGGTTTTAAAATAATTAGCATAAATAACACTTACTTTGGTAACTAGTTCCAACGTATTTCCAAATAAAAGGTTTGGTTCAGGACCCGGTATTCCCATTTCCTTCAAAGTAGAGAACCATCTCTTTCTGTATCTGTAAAATTTATACGTCACATGTTTAAACAAGGTAGTTATTCCGTCACATATTTTAATCTAATAAACAATTTAAGGTATTAGGACATTTTTTGAAAAAGTAACACATACGAAGACATTTTTAAGTAAGGTCCGTTGACCTAGTTTGCCCGTAAGCTGCAACGAGTCTCTGCACTACTGACCAACATCCTTTACGAACACACTAGCGCCATCTCTGTAGCAGTCGTGTAAGCTTCGCTGTGCATGTTTCGAATGTTTTAGGGGATTGAATTGCCCTTCAAGTGGGAGATACGGTCTGTTATCCATTTTTTGACTGCGAGAAACATGTCGGCTGCAGACATTCATCGCTAGATAACAGAAGTTTTGGGTACAGAAGCAATGAGTGACAGCAAAGTTCGAAAATGGGTCATGAAGTTTAAAGATGGGCGAACAAACGCCCATGGCGAAGAACGCTCAAGCAAGCTGTGATGAGCCCCTGGGTCATACCTTGAACACCAAGATTAATTTGAGGCAAAGAACCACCAAGAGCCCTTTTGAATAATAATATTGTTTATTCTGTTATAATTTTCCTCAAAAATCTCTGATAACAAATAATACAATAATGTTACGTCTTCTAAAAGGATTTGCCTTTATATTAAATTAAATTACTAAGAATACAATTAATTACTAATCTAGCTCAACTCAAGTAAGGTTTACCGAAATAGGAGATCCGAGAAACACACGTATTCAAATTCTTAACTACCATTAACTTTAACTAAGTAGCTGAAACTGACGCTTACTTTAAGCGTACGTGAATTATATTTACCGCTGGCTTATATCAGCTTTCTGGTACGTCTAGCAGCACGACGTCTTCACAAATTTAATCTCTTTGAATCTTCTAGTTTTGCATGTAACGTTATTGGCTCAATAGCCTACCATCATCTCTCGTGCTATCTCGCAACTCTCGACTTAAGTACCTTATCTAATTTAAATATCCCAAACTTCTTTTTGGAGTTGATTGGAAATAAAAGCGAATTTACATTCCCAGAAAGACGCCTAAGTAGATTAGTGGAAAGGTTCCGTACAGATTCGTCACAAAGCAGCTTGATGCAAGCAGTTGAAACAAAAATTCATCAGAACAGGAGATTCACGATATAACCACTCTTTCATTGAAACTTCCCAACGTTTATCGGTAGGCTGTGTACAAAACTGTGACTAAAGGCATAAACTGTAAGAAATTGTGTTCTCGGTGGGTACCCAGGCTACTCACAGTGGAACACAAAGAGAAGTGGTTTGCCATTTCATTGGACTTTTTTATTCGTTACGAGGAAGCAAGGGGTAGAATCGAATCGATGAAACATGGGTAGCCCATATCACCCCGGAATCAAAGTAACAGTCTATGGAATGACGACCCACATCCTCTCCTGTCAAGGTCAAAACCAAACAAACGCTGTAAACAGTGTTCTGGGACCAGCGTGGTGTTTTGCTAGTGGACTTTATGACACAAAAGGAACAACGATCAACTCAGGTGCCTACTGCGCCACTCTACGGAAGCTTCGAAGGGCATTGCAAAGCAAACGGCGTGGCATGCTGTCAAAAGGTGTTTTGCTCCTCCACGATAAAGCAAGGCCTCTCACTTCTCGAACGACTTGGGAGTTAATCGAATCTTTTGGCTGGGAGGTTTTGGATCATGCACCATACAGCCCCGATCTTGCTCCGGGCGATTTCCATTTTTTCCGGTTCCTCCAACACATTCTTGGCGGGAAGCATTTCAGTAACAACGAAGAACCTTGTACGTTTGGCTTTCCGATCACGCGGCAGACTTCTTTGATGAGGGTTTACGAAACTTAGTTCTAAGGTATGACAAGTGCATTAATAAACTTGGCAACTATGTAGAAAAATAGCAAAAGTATGTATAACTCTTAAATAAAAGGTTTTTGAAACCAAATATTGTCATTATTTTTTAAAAAAAGCAAACGGACCTTACTTAAAAAACAGCTCTTGTAAATCGCCAAATGTTTGAATCAAAAATTTAAAAAGGAGAATTAATAATAGTGGTTGCAAAACACTGTTGCATGCATTGTATTCTTATAATAAGAATTGCAAAAATAAATAGAAAACTTTTTTTTCTTTTTTTGTACTTGAAAACAATATGACTATGACTAGTTCTCTCCATACCTGTAACTAGTAATTATTTTGTTATCCTTACTATTAGCTGATGTAATGAACAGATTTCAACGTTCTTCACAGAACTTACGCATTACAATAGCTTCGGCAAAAAGTAAAAATGAAATGTTTGTTAAAAGTGGTAAAGACAACCAGCACACTGTTTTAAGACGTCCAAATGGGTTTGGAAACATTTTTCTAAAATATAACTTAAATAATTATTTAATTGTGATTACTAAGTAAATATGGTGCAAAACTATAAAAATAAAGTAACCATAATTTTTTTTAAAAAATTATTTTCGATGTATTGAGAGAGATAGAGAGAAAGCTGAGTCAAAATAAAACAACTAAAATAGATAAATAGCAATCTTTTGCCAATAACTATAAATAAAAGGGAAAAAAAACTACAGAAACAAATAAAACTCTTTGCAGGAATACAATTTTTCTACATTTAACTATGATGCAAACTGAGAAAAGTTTTACAAAGAAAAATATGAAATACTGGTGTTGGATTTGAAAAACCCCAGAATTGTTTTCTTAAAGAAAGACCTTTTTTTTGAAAAAGTACTCTTTGATTTTAGCAGAAAAATATTCATCATAGTACAAAGGACCCCCAAAAAAAAAAAAAAAAAAACAATAAGAATATTTAAATTACAAAAGAAAAAAGGAAAAAAAAAACAAAATTAATAAAAAGATACAATAATAAAGCCGAGAATGCTTAAGATAAACAGAAACAATGTCTTTTTTATTTTTATATTTCATTGGTTATTAATGCTGAAACATTAAAGCAAACAACAATGATATAGCATTTTTATCAAACATGCATTAAAATAGATAAGACTTCGATTTGATGCTATCATAAAATGAGGTTGATGTCTCTTTATGTTACAAATTGGAGAAGCGAAATTAAAATGTATTTTAATTCCAGAATAAGAAAAAGTTATTTCAATATCTCATTTTTGCTTTTATTTGTTATAAAAGAAGCTTTGAATTCCTCAAAGAAAACAATCCATTCCGTGAACTATTTTTAATGTGTTGCCACAATCTGGTTATAAAATGGTTTTCGATAATGAATATCAGTATGGATACAAATCGAAATATTGCAAATAAATCGTACATAAATGTAAACAGTAAAAACAATAAAAAATATAATATTAATAATATAAACAAAATATTATGCTGTTAAAACATTTATAATATTAAGCAGTTAAAAATATATTTATTAAATTTAAGCCGATGATTAGGAACGTGCTACAATTGAGCCACTACAAAGTTATATTAAGTAAAATTTTAGAAACAATCCTTTCATTGCATGTTGTTTTTAAACATTTCGTTTCGAACAACAAGTAAAGTTTCGCCATATTCTTTGGCATAAATATGTTTTTGATTGAACTAGTTCACAGATGCACTAATATAAATATAATTATATGCATACTGTGAATTATTAAAATTATTTTTACCCTTTAACGTTGTACTAAATATTGTTTTCATATGATTTCTATAAAATTTGATTTTAAGATTTATTACACTGACTTTAATTACTTAAATTAAGATGTTATTTTAGATCGTGAATTGATAGATAACTATAATAAGTATGCAAAATATAATTATTATTAAATTAGGAATAAGTTTAAAAAAATAAGTTTAAATGAGGATGATATAATACGCACGTATTTAAATTTTTTCAAAATTTTATGGATATTTAAAATTGAACAGCAGTATTTTTGTTGCTATGAGAATATCGTAACATATTTCTATTAAATACGTCACAAATATTCAAACAATTATTAAGAATATAAAGTAGTGAGTGTAGAGAGGAAACAAATATTTGAATGGGGAATTCTCATTTTGAAGTGATACTATTAGGCTGATGATAGTTAACTTATTTTTATCAACGAAAATGACTTTCTTAATATGATTGTGGTTGTAATTTTAAACTGCAATTATAAGTGGTAAGCTATAATTAATTTTATTCCTCTAAATTTAAAAAAAAAAGTATTCTGAAAGTATTTTGGCAAATAAATTAAAAAAAAAACGAGATTCAAAAGATGAATTCGAGGAGTAAACAATGTCTATCAAAAATATTAAAAATTTTCTCTTCTCGAATCAAAAATAAAAGATTCCTAATTTTTTGAAGCAACTCTTAAAATATTTTAAATGGTATAAATTTTTTTATTAAAAGATTAAATCTAAAAATAATTATATAAAAAGCAATAATATCTTATTTAAATCTAACTTACAGTAGCCATAGCGCTACAGCCACAGCAATGAGAGTGAATGTCCACATTGTCCCACTTATATATGGCATTTGATGGTTCACCCAATAAAATCTCCCATTTCTGATTTTCGTTTAAAAGACTAATCAAAAGATAAAGGCTGTTACGTAAAAGCGAGCAGGGCAATTTCTAGATTATCTCTATGATTACAGCAAAGGCATTTTGACTCAGCATTGTCAAAAGAGCTCAGTCATTGGAAGGAAATAAAAAAGAAATATTTCCACTTTTTGTTTTGATGACAGTCGAAAAGTTATATTTCATATCATTGGCTTAAGTTTTTGAATAGCATTTTCGACGAGTCGTCTTACAAAAATTTATTTTTGAAATCATTAACAACATTTTAAAGAGGAAATATAATTTTACGTGTATCACCTCCCCCCAAGACTCCCTTCACACCAAACGATTCCGAGTCAGTAGCAGTCTTTCCAATTCACAGCGATTCTGAATGAACAGAGATTTGCCTTCACACCGCCACGGGTCAATCATTCTTCCATCCGTTGCGGACGAACATGGATGCTGTTTTTAATGTTTTAAGACGATTAACGTTTCAAGCTTTTAATTTCACAACTGTATCCTTATTCATTTATTTTCCAATTCAAATACATAAAACAAAAAAAAATATAAGAACGGTTTTATTTATTTACTTTTTTATATTTTGCCTGTTAGTATCAAGTGTAATTACAGTCTGAAAAGTAGTAACAAATAATAAATATGTATTGGAACTATATTATAATACAATTACTTTTACAAATAATATATCTAATGTTTTTAAAAGGCATTTCAAATGCTGTTATATACACTGGTGTGCAAAACTTAAGCAACAATGTAAAAATTAAGCCGATAACCATGAAATTGCAGAAAAGAAGGTCTGGAGATCAGTACAGTGAACACGTAAGTCAGTAGAAACGTCATGCGTATGCAAATATCAAGAAGGAAACGTCAGAAGTGACGTGAGCGTACGCAAAACGCGTGATGTCGGCGCGTGCTGCTCAACAGTAAAATAAAATGAAGGACGCAGACGCAATTCAACATATTCGCTGCAAGTGCCAATGAGTGAGTTCATGAAATATGGCAAGAAGAAATCACCTGGACGACTTCACACGTGGAAGAATGATCGGAAAGCTGCAGGAGGGGCGTACCGTCACCAGTGTAACTGCAGAGTTCGGAATCAAGAAAGTGTCGTTTCGCGCCCTGGGAAAGCGTTCCAAACCACAGGTACATCTGTTAGAAAGGTTTGTGGTGGCCGCCCGAGGACGACAACTGCAGGGGATGACCGATTACCATTCTGCAGGCGAAAAGAGGCCGACGGCAGTCAACAAGCGTCATTGCTCAGCAACTCTCTACAGCAACGGGGCGACAAGTGTCGCGGTTTACTGTGGCCAGACGCCTTCACAAAGGGCGCCTATTCGCCCGCCGTCCTGAACGCTGTTGCCTCCCGTTGAAAGTTGACCACCGACGCCACCGTTTACAGTATGTAGAGAGCACAAAAACTGGACAACTGATCAATGGAGTCGTGTCCTCTTTACGGATGAGAGTCGGTTTAGTACCAGAAGCGATTCTCAACGCGTTTTGATTTGGAGAGAGATCGGGACACGGTTTTATACCAGTAACATCAAGGAAAGACACCATTACGGTGATCCTGGAGTTCTTGTCTGGGGAGGCATTATGCTGAACGGGGGAACTGAGCTCCACATTTTCGATAGAGGGTCTGTAACCGGGATCGCTATTGGGAGGAGGTACTTCTTCCCCATTTGCGTCTGTTCCGAGGTGCCATTGGCCCAGACTTCATTTTTATGGATGACAATGCACAGCCACATCGGACTCTTGCTGTTGAAGAGCTGCTGGAAAATGAAGATATCACTCGAATGGATTGGCCAGCGTACTCCCCAGATTTAAATCCCATCAAACATGTGTGGGATGCATTGGGGAGATGTATTGCAGCACACTTACATCATCCGGAGAACACCCAACAACTCAAACAGATGCTGATTGAAGAATGGGTACTCCTACCACAAGAAATGTTGCACCAGCTGGTTCTGAGTATGCGGAGACGGTGCGAAGCAACCATTGCAGTGAGGGGAGGACATATACCATATTAAGGAACATCTGCTTGTTGTTCTTCCTGTTGGATAGACCCTCACGAGTCGCGATACTATGCGTTCAATAAAGCTTGTTTTTGTTCGATTCCATACCGTATGCATTGTATTCCTTTTTCAGCGCCGATGCTTTCGTCATCCTTTACGTACATAATACTCTCCTTTATTTCTGAATTTCATGTCTCTCAGAGGATTTTTCGTGAAGTTATGGCAATAAACCCGCCTGTTGCTTAAGTTTTGCACACCAGTGTACTACAGCTTTTGTAACATATAACAACTATTATTTGATTATGTATCTAAAAATGTTTTGCTAATATATTAATGAATTAAAAATTTTACATGCCATTAACATTTTGTTAGTTTCATATAGCAAAATTTGAGATCTATGTAGTAATGAAATGGAGTCTTTTTAAAAAATTAAAATTATCGACAATATCAGTGTTTTATTTTATTTTAGCATTCTTATAAATATTTAATTTTTTTCTCTCCCAAAATTAAATAAATTCTTATCAAATTGATCTCTGAAGCTATTTCAAACATCCTTCAGAATATTCCCTCCCCTCCCATAAAAACACATTTTGCTTTAAAGTATTAAAAAGTAAAGAATAAAGTTTTCAAATTTCTAAAATTGAATAAAATAATAAATGCAAAATTAATTTTATTATTTGTGCAAGATTAGCAGGGATAAAATACAGCCTACACACTCGGCGACAAGAACTAGAGTTAGTTTAAATAATGAAAAAGAATGCTTTGAATACCAAAAATATAAGCGCCATCTATTGGCATAAAGACAAACTCATGCTATTCCTAACAGATAAATTCATTATCTTCAAGCATCTCAAATCAGTTTCTTTAATAGAAACTTTATGTGAAAAAAATCCCTAATAACATAAAAACAATAAAAATAAACACTCTATTTGTTTGAATTCGCTTTTTCTTAAAGAAATAGCTCCCGGCTGCTGGTGATTGAGTGAAGAGAGTCTGACCTGCCGAGTCCCGCGTGAATGAGAATGACAGCGGATTGAACCGGTTTCGGTTGGTGTAAAGGAGGGAAGCGAGTCTTAGCTTATTTGAGCGGGAAATTACGAAACTTGTCTAATCTTGGTCGATCAGACAAGTTTGATGGTGAATGAATCGGAGTCATTTGGTGTGAAGGGAGCCTAAGTCTTCCATTATCTGTGAATTGTATCCATCTAAAAATACAAATTTAGAAACGTATCGTCTAAAACGATAAATTGAGGATAACTGAAAGCATATTTTTTTGTCATGTATAATTACTTGCCGAAGTTTCAAAACATTTTAAAGATTCAACTCAAAATACAAAGATTTCGAGTGTTATAAAAATATGTAAAGAAATCTAGCACAACTAAGCCCTTTTAAATTAGCCTTTTTTTCATTAACCTTTCTTATTTCCCGTTTATATATAAACTAGAAGCTACCGACCCACTTCGCTGGGTAGTTCGTGACGTTGTACGAATATATACTGTTTATATATATATATATATATATATATATATATATATATATATATATATATATATATATATATATGCAGCGACCTTACAGCTCAACAAAACGACTCCAAAACTGAACTGAATTGATCTATTATTCTTGTGGTGGGCCTGTTTTTACCATGTGTTGTAGTTTTTGGAAGCTTACCTCTTAATTGCTCATTTAATCTTTAAAGTTAATAAATGTTTATTGTTATTTAATTCAACCGTGTTGTAGTGAAGAATGTCTAACCACGCAACGCGGCAGTGGTGACCCCTTTTGGACTTAAAAACACGTAAGCTATTCTGTTCTACTGGCGAATGCAATACAAATTCTTCTACTACGGATGATCAGTACGTAGCGAAAGATTTTTTTTCTCCTTCTCCTCAAGGCCACTTGAAACATCTGCTCGGAGATTCGTTTCGCTTCCTGCTTATTCAACAATATGATTAGTGAAACCGTTGAAGTCGCTCGTATTGCGTTGTTGCTGCCGCCGTTTTGGAAATCGAACGTTCGTCTATGGATTGCGCAATGCGACCATGCATTCACATTCAGGGATATCTCCAGTGATGATACTAAGTATTCTGCTTTGGTTGCGAACCTGGATGCTGAAACTCTCTCCTACGTGTCGGACATTGTGTTGAGCCCTCCGAACAGTGACAAATATCACACTCTCTCGCAGCGGCTCATCACCCAATTTAGCCACTCGGAGACTCAAAAAATTAAGACACTGCTTACTGGCCTTCAGCTAGGAGATGAGAAGCCCAGCCACCTGTTGCGAAAAATGAAAGAGCTGTCTAATGGCCAACTCCAGGATGACTTTCTGCAAAGTTTGTGGCTTCAAAGAATGCCACCACATATCCGGACTGTTTTGTCTGCATCCTCAGAGCCTTTGAATAAACAGGCTATCATCGCTGATAAGGTTTCTGAGGTTGTTGGTGCGTCCTCGACTATTTGTGCTGCCACAACTGTTCCTCCACCATCCCAGTCATCTTCATGCAGTGTTCAGCCAACCATGGACTCTCTCGTCAGGCAGATCCAAGAGCTGTCTCTACAAGTTGCTGAACTGACAAGAGAGCGCAATTCTTCTCACCATCAACGATATAGTTCTGACCGCCGGAGATCACATTCACGCTCTAGGAGTGTCAATAGAGGAAGTGGCATCTGCTACTATCATCGCCGTTATAAAGAGCAGGCCCGCAAGTGTGTTTCACCTTGTGCATTTGTGCAAAAAAACGAGTAAGCTCTGTCGTAGCTGGAATGGCAGAGCCCTCGCAACATACCAGCCGGTTATTTTTATTAGATTGCAAGTCTGGCCAGAAATTCCTCATAGACTCTGGAAGTGAAATCTGTTTCATCCCCCCTCTCCAACTATGAATAAATCACCTCAGTCTAACTTCTCCTTATTTGCTGCTAATAATCCCAAAATTCCAGCCTATGGTATGGTCCGTAAAGAACTGAACTTGGGTCTGAGGCGACCTTTTATCTGGACTTTCATAATTGCTGATGTATCATCTCCTATAATTGGTGCTGATTTTCTAAGGCACTTCAACCTTTTAATCGACCTTAAGAAAAAAAAGTTGGTGGATGTGGAAACTTCTCTTTTCATTCCTTGTGTTTTTTCAAATATTGTACAGCCCTCAATCCTCACTGTAGATGCAAACATTAGTTTTAAAAATATCTTATCGGAATATCCAGACCTCAGCAACCCTTCTTTAATTTCCAAATCAGCATCACATGGCACAGTCCACCATATTAATACTACTGGCCCACCAGTCACTGCCAGGCCTAGAAGGCTACACCCTAAACCAGTGCTTCTCAAACTTTCAATACTGGCACCCCCCTTTTCGATCACAATTTTTTTCGCCTCCCCCCTTTATACATTAATAATGTACTGAATGCAATAATAATGCACTTTGACGCTAAAGCTACAATAGGCGATCTTAATTATAAACCATACAAATTAGTAACATAAATATTAAATTTTGTGTACTACTTTTAAGCAAAATAAATAAATAAATAAAATAATAGGATAATTATTATGTTATTTTTCCTTTCTCTAATTTTTAAATTGAACATTTTGCAAAATGCGGTAGCTGCTTAGAAGACAAAATATAGATATCTGCTAAATATAGAAAAAGAACTCAGAGGGTCAATTTCTAATCATAAGCATTCCTTATAAAAACTTTGCTTTCCAAGACAAGCTCATGGACGGCATTAATACTTATTAAACTTGTTCTTAATTTAGTATTATTAATTAATTATAAAATATTCTGTGCAGCACTGATAAATTAAAAGTATACCGGCTGAAATGCCCGCTCTTTGCACGAGTTCATTTATAAGAAAATAAAACATTATTGATATAATAGCTGAATTGTAAGGGAAGCGCGCAAAGCCAAGTGCTTGACAATGTTTACAAAAACGTAAAATGATTTTTTTTAAATGGTTGCTCAAATTATAATTAGTTTTAAGCGAATTGTAATTTTAAGCCTCACAGAATTAGCATTTATAATGGATGTTAAACAGTAGCGCACACAGGAATTTTTCAAGGAGGGGTCCGGAGTCGAAAGTTCACCAATCTTGTATCAGGTTCCTTTTGATTTTGTCGATTTTCGGGAACGAAACACAGTAAAAAACTAATTCTTGAATAAATAATTAGCATTAATTAATAAAATCAATCATTAATAACAAATACTTAGAATTATAATCAATCTGAAAAAAATCAAGGGCTTTGGGGGGTCCGAACCCCCCTTGTGTGCACCACTGATGTTAAATAATGATCAATAATATAAAATATCGATGAAGAATAATTGTATTATTTTTAATATTTAAAGCGAAAAGACTTCAACATGTTTTAACCCGGGAGCAGGCACGCACTCGATACGTTCGGGGTTATTGAGTCACCCCAATCCTTTTTTTTTATAATTATTTTATTGTACACGATACAAATCATGATTCCAGTGAATAATTTAATTAAGAGAAAGTTTATTTACCTACTTTCAAGGACTTTTCAATTTTTCTTTGGTAATAAATAAACAGTTTTGCCAGAATTAACGATTTCGTAATCTGTGTGTCCCGCGCGACCACTTCCGGTTAAAAAATATATTCATTATGATAATATGTATGTTACAGCTAAAAAATTATGTGAAAGTTTTTCGTTAGGCTTTATATGTTGAGAATATTTATAAAAATATGTCTTGGCCAAGTAATCCTTCATGTGCTTGTGTGTGTGTACTCTCGTTGGTTTTCCAAATATCATAAAACTCTTTTGCATGGGAAAAAGCGCAACAGAGAACACATAAGAGAGGGGTCATAACTAACTGTACCAATAACTTAGAAGGTCAAACAGATTACAGCTATAATGTGCAGTATTTCAAAAATAATGACAGTGATGAATTTTTTACGTTCCTAAATTTTTTCGATTCTGGGTCTGGGATCTGTTTTTTCTCTGAAAGAGTAGTATGTTAGGTTAAAAAAAAGCGTAATAATAAAAATCTCTCATCATGGGATTACAGCAAATCAAATAAAAGTTTTTTTATTTGGTTATAGGATCAAAGATAGCTAATTAGGTATTGAAGAAGTTTTTATTTTTGCTGACTTAATATTGCGTACACGCGCCTATAAATTATATCAGAGTAAAAGTGCATTTTTTTATTATGTCTAAAAGTATTTTGTTTTAATTCATTCCAGTAAACTAATTATTTTTAAATCTTTTATTTTCGATATGCTCGCGCCCCCTCGTAAGGTCATCACGCCCCCCCAGGGGGGCGCGCCCCACAGCTTGAGAAACACTGCAATAAACTGTATGATGCAGTGAAGGTAGAATTTGAATTTTTCTTGCTCAAGGCATTATTAGACCTTCCAAAAGTCCCTGGAGTTCTCCTCTTCATGTTGTGCCCAAATCTGACTCTACAGTTAGACCTGTTGGAGATTACAGGCAGCTGAATTCTGTTACTGAGTTCGACAGCTACCCCATGCCTTATTTGAATGACTTTGCTCATGCACTACATGGCAAGAGGATATTTTCCAAAATAGACATTTTTAAGGCATTCCACCAAATCCCTATAGCTGAGTGTGATATTCCTAAGACAGCTGTAACAACTTCATGGGGTCTTTACGAATATACCCATTTGTGTTTTGGCCTTGTGAATGCACCACAAACCTTTATGCGATTCATGCATGAAGTACTAAGAGGACTTCCTTTTTGTTTTGTCTACTTGGATGATATTTTGTGTTACACAGAAAATGCTGAGGAGCATCGTTCTCACTTAAGAACTATATTCCAAAGACTGAGCTCAAATGGTTTAAAACAAAATATCTCTAAATGTGTATTTGGTGTGACTGAACTCATTTTCCTTGGCCACCTTATCACTCCTGATGGCATTAAGCCATTGCCTGACAAAGTTCAAGCAGTTCTTGATTACAAACAACCAGAGACTGTTGGCTCTCTGAGAAAATTTTTAGGACTGTTAAATTTTTATAGACGTTTCTTGCCCAAAGCAGCTGAGCAACAGTATCTTTTAAGTGAATTTTTAAAAGGTTCTAAAGGTAAGAAGGACTCAAAGCCTTTAAACTGGTCTTCTGAGGCAACTACATCATTTCAGAGGTGTAAACAAGCTCTTGCTGATGCTCCACTTCTTGCTCATCCTTCACCTTCTGCCCCGCTTGCTCTTCATGTGGACGCCTCTGATTATGCCATAGGAGGTGCACTTCACCAAGTTGTGGACTCTGGGCTACAGCCATTGGCTTTCTTTTCCAGAAAACTTACTTCATCTGAAAAGTCTTACTGTGCCTACGACCGTGAACTCCTTGCTATCTACTCGGCTATCCGACACTTTCGGTATATGCTGGAAGCTAGAGATTTCACAGTGTTTACTGACCACAAGCCCCTCACTTATGCTTTTAGGCAAAAAAGTGACAAGTGTTCTCCACGGCAGATGCGTCAGCTGGATTTCATCTCTCAGTTCACCACAAATATTGTACACATTCCAGGATCTGACAATATTGCTGCTGATGTTCTCTCTCGTGTTTCTGCAATCCCCTTCCCAAGTCAAAGTGACTATGACTGTATTGCTGAGACACAACAGACTGATCAGGAGCTTCTCACACCCTAATAGCATCTGGAACTTCCTTGGAACTCAAAAAGGTAACTTTTCCCAATTCGTCTACTGAAATTATGTGTGATCTATCAACGGGCACAGCCAGACCCTGTTTTCTCTGCTATGCCTAATTTATCCCATCCTGACATACGTCGATCAGTGCATTTGATGAAGCAGCGTTTTGTTTGGCCCTCAATCTCATCAGATGTAGCTAAGTGGGCAAGACACTGCCTAGCTTGCCAAAAATCCAAAATTCATCGTCATACTAGATCACCTCTTTCATCATTTCAAGAACCTTCCCAACGTTTTGATCATGTTCATCTGGATCTCATTGGACCTCTACCTCCATCAAATGGCTACACCTATTGCATGACAATGATTGACCGTTTTTCGAAATGGCAAGAGGCCCAACCTCTCAAAGACATAACTGCTGAGACTGTGGCTGAGGCTTTCTTTTCCTCTTGGGTGTCTCGCTTTGGAACTCCTGCAATTCTCACAACCGACAGGGGCAGGCAGTTTGAGTCCTCGCTCTTCAAAGCTCTTAGCAAACTACTTGGTGTTCAGAAGTGTCGTACAACTGGATACCACCCTCAAGCTAATGGGATGATCGAAGAATTGCACCGCCCATTGAAAAGTGCAATCAAGTGCCATGATACTGAGCGTTGGACAGAAGTACTCCTTATCATCTTACTTGGTCTACGAGCTTCTCTTAAAGAAGATATTCTGTGTACCCCAGCTGAATTAGTTTTTGGGACCACTATTCGACTGCCAGGGGAGATGTTTGACTCTTCCAAGCCAGATGATGATGTTGTGAATTTTGTTTCGAAACTTAAGTCTCACATGCAATCACTCCACCCTAAACCACCAAAACACCATAGCAAACGTCCAGTTTTTATCCATCCAGGACTGTTGGAAGCAACACATGTTTTTCTTCGTCGAGATATGTTACATCGTCCACTTCAACAACCCTATGATGGCCCTTTCAAAGTCTTACAAAGGAAGGATAAAGTGTTTTTCCTTGACATCAATGGCAAACGGGTATCTGTATCTATTGATAGATGCAAACCTGCCTTCTTTCTTAACACTGAGGACTTGCAACTACCTCAAACCAAGAATGAAACACCTGCTACTGTGGAATCTAATGCAACAGCTCCAACACCTGCTACAGTGGAACATGATCCAACAGCTTCAACACCTACCCAGCTATCTACACGTTCTGGTCACGAAGTTCATCTTCCAACTAGGTATCGTTGACACTGGAAGGGGAGTATGCAGCGACCTTACAGCTCAACAAAACGACTCCAAAACTGAACTGAATTGATCTATTATTCTTGTAGCCTGCCTGTTTTTACCATGTGTTGTAGTTTTTGGAAGCTTACCTCTTAATTGCTCATTTAATCTTTAAAGTTAATAAATGCTTATTGTTATTTAATTCAACCGTGTTGTAGTGAAGAATGTCTAACCACGCAACGCGGCATATATATATATATATATATATATATATATATATATATATATATATATATATATATAAACTATTGACATTTAATCGATCGATTGTACTGAAAAACATTCTTATAACTCTTATCTTTTGATTTAAAAAGAGGTTAGGACTTCTAAATAATAACTTCTAAAATTGAAGTCGAATGATCTTTTACGCTCTCGTAATCCACTCCTTCAAAAGGGATTTACACAAAACCCATTTAAAGGGGATTTCTACTCAATAAAATAAACTTGTTTGCCAAATTTCGAATCTAAGACTAATAGTTCAAAAATGGAATTTTTGTTAATAAACCCGTAAGTATATCTTCTTGAGAGTCGACTTCTACTAGACACATTCTTGGTGGAAAACTTATTTTGCGGCGGATATGTACACCATGAAAGGAACATGTCTGTCATATTTCAAGGATTTAAGTCTATTAGATCAAAAACGGGATTTTTTCAATTTCAACTATTAGCTCACTCTCTATATATTTATTTATTTATCTTGGTGGAATTTTCAATCGTTAATAAAATACATTTTAAAGCGCTCAATTGAGCTGAAATTTCATATACATGATTAGTTTGGATCACAATACAGTAATTTTTAATTATAATTAATAAAAATTAATTGATTAAAACTAATTGTTCAAAGAATTACAAATACAGCCACGTTGGAATCATTTTTGGCGACTTAGTGACTGTTTTGGCGACTTGGGTCAAAACTTGAAAAGGTTTTTTTTTTTTCACGTTTTAAAGCATGCAGTTGCACCGAAATTTTATATATATGATTGTTTTGGACGACAATACAATATTAATATTTATATTAATTGTAACTATTTAATAAAAAATAGTTAAAATAAAATTTTTCTTTGTTGATCTAAGTAGGAATTGACTTAATTTTTTTTTATATTATTTGTGTGTGTGTTTTTATCTACAACTCCCGTTTTGCCACGTAACGTCCCTTGGTGTTTATTTTTACGACATTTATTTTGTAGTAGATTTCTACTCCTTCAAAAGAACGTGCCTACCGAATTCCAAGTCAAATAATTCAAGAATAGGAATCTGTAATGTGCTTTAAGCTTTAGCAGTGGCCCTTGGGGGTTGATTTCGCGGTTTTCTATTCCAAGAAAAAAACATGCTTACCAAACTTTAATAGTTTCGGTCTAATAATTCTAGAGTTATCGTGATGAATGAGTCGCTTTTCTCCTTTATATATGTTACCGGCAAAGTACGAAATGCCGGCATTGTATAGAAGGCCAGACGTTTTTAGGCAAATTATGAAATAACATAATTATTTCATACTTTGCCTAGGCATTTTATAGAATGCCTAGGCATTCTATACAATGATTAAAGCTGTTTAGACAAAGTATGAAATAAGGTCATGTGTGTAATAAGTTTACTATATCAATGACGTACATTTCTTAAAAATACAAATGTTATTCTGACAAAATAATGAGAGGGCCATTAAAAAATTATTCAAAATAATTAAAGGAAAAAGAAAGTTGTATCAAACAAAATTTATGTCTTTCTTTTATTAAGGAAAACAAAATTTTCAAATAAAAAATAAGAACTTAAAATTAATCTACTTATTACAACATGGTAGGTTTGATTGTCATTTTGAATTACATTTTTTACGCAAAGATCATTTTTATTTTGCTACTTTGTTTTACACATACATTTGACGAATCTTTTGCCGCTTTCATTGAAATGAGCAATTGCAACTGACAGATGAGGAATTTCGTGGTCAGGAATATTTTTAATTCTAAGCAAGTTCTTAGGGCACAAAGTAAATTGTGATTTCGCATATACTTGTTTTAAAATTCCTTCATAAGTTCCAAGTCGATAGAAACCATTTTTCCCACTCGTTACAAGTGCCAATATATTGGCATTCAGAAAAAAATCCCAAATTTCACATCAGTACCCTTTTTTAAATAATTTTTCTCTCAAGGTTCACGAAGGGGATGTACAGTTCAATATCATAACGTGTAACGTTTTTGTATTTGGTTGAAAGTTCTTTCAATATTCTACCACGTACTCTTATGTCCAATAGCCAAATGACTTTCATCAAGTACTTAAAGTAATTCAGAATCTGTGATGTAATACTGTATAGAAGTGCTTCCCAACCTTCTTATCTCCGTGGACCGGTCAAAGTTTGATAATTTTACCGTGGCCCGCTGAGGGTGGGACGTAGTCTATATTTTTAATTGCTCTTATTTATTTAATTGTACTTAAACATACCTTCAGAATAAAATTTATTTACTCCCGAAAATGAATATAAAGGAATTTTTTATGAAATATAAAATAATTTCCATGGAAAGTCAAGCAAACACTAGAGAAATACACTCCAGTAAATAAAATAGAAATAATTTAATACTCCTTGAGTGGCCCGATACCCTTTGATCCACGGACTGGTGGTTGGGAACCATTCTGTATAGTACTGACGCCTTCTTTAACAGGTTACACGAGTTTACTTTTATTTTTATCAAACATCACGTCATGGCTATTCAGCAACAATAAGCCCTGGGTTCCTTTTTAGTAGTCGCTTTGGCTTTTTGTACATCAGTTATTTACTTCTTGTACGTAGTTTCAGTTAATTTTCTTTCTTTTTTGCAGCTTTAACTCGAGTTTTGGGCAGCTCGTCGTCGAATAGAACAAAAATAAATAAAAACCTCGAAATTGTACATATACTATGTTTTTTAAACATATTTATTAATATAAGAAATAGACAATGTAAAATATAATTATTTCCCCTGATTACAGTTAAAAAATTTTTTTTAATGTGACCATAGTGCTGCTTCGTTCTACTTTCATATCGCAAAAAATGCGGTGTTATTTGTGACTTTTACTTTCAACATGATTCTGAGCATTCAGTTGTTAAACAATTTCTTTGCGGACTCGAAATATTTTTCGTGTGAGGAAAGATATTTTACTTAGACATGTAGAACTAAAAGCGGAAAAGCAGAATACATATGCAATTTTCTCTTTTCAAACAGTTAAATAACTCCAGTTATGGCATTCAATAATTTATTTAAAAAAAGCTGTAAATTTGCCTTTAGAGTTATCTTTCAAATTTTTCCATAATTCTTTAATTTTCCATATTATGAAGAGGTTTGTCAAATAAGGTCTATTTCAAATTTATGCAAAAATTGGCAAATTTGTCAAGTAGTGCTAAATGTCACTGCTAATTGTACCGTGTGACATAGGTTGCCTACCCCGGCTATAAACCATGCTTCCTTCTCCAACACTACAACTTGCTTCTCCATTTTCATGCAACACATAAAAAAAACCAATTTTTTACTGAAAAAGTTTAAGTATTTGAGTTAAGTTTAAGTTGAGTATTTTAACACTCCCAAACAAACCACAATGTGCAACTGACAAATTCTGATCCTGAGGCACGTGTTAAAAGTCTCGTGTCTTGCCACACAATATTCGAAACGAATCGGAGAATCATTTCATACATTGCCGGCTAGTTTTAGGCATTCTATACAATGTCTAGTCATTTTATAGAACGCCGGATTCCATACTTTCCCGGTAACATATATATAAATTGAAATAATATGTAAAATTTTCTTTTAACTTCTTACAATAGTTCTTTGAAGCCATTAGAAGGTGTATGCTATATCTCATTCAAAAAAGATTTTCACTCCTTAATTTGAATATTACGTTACAATAAAAGAAAATCTATTACTTTGTGTTATTTATTTTTCACCTTATAATGTTTTTCAAAAGAAAATTTTCAAAGTAAAATTTTTACAATTCCTGAGAGAGTACATATTCTACTATTTATTAGAAAATATTTGCACAGAGTGAGTACTTATCCCTTTTTTTCTCACAATAATCATCTAGTTTTTAAAAGCATGGAAATAATTCAGTTAACCTCATGCATTGTGTACAGAATTGAAGGAAAAGCTAAAAATTCGATTAAATTTTAAAAATGTATTAAAAAAAGAGAAGAAAAGAAAAAACGGCGATTAAGAATTGCAGTTTACAAGAAAGGACTCACAAAGAACACGGGTTTTTTCAGCAGCAAAAAAATTTTTTACTTGTGTATCCTCCATTAAATCAAAGAATTTTATTATCTGTAATAAGCTTCTTGCAGAATGGCGCACCTTCGTACTACGTAAATCTAGTAAAACGATTCTTAGTGACTACCATTGGTAAAGTCGGAGTGATTATTCGAGGTTGTAAGATCGCATGACCACCACGTTCACCCAACCTCACTCTGACCGACTTCTGGTTGTGGGCTTATTTGAAATCACTTGTGTACCATTTATCCACATCAACATTGGACGAATTCGAAGATTCTATCTGTCGTGAGGTTTTTGCGATTCATTCCAATATGCTGCATTCATTTGTAACGGGCTTTGAGAGTCGCCTTAGTTCAAAAGAACCATGTTCGGTAGATGATGTTGAACCAGTGCTTCTCAAACTTTCAAAACTTACGATCTAGTATTCAATCATAATTTTCATCTCCCTCTCCCCCCTCCTAACAATAACAATGCATTGAATTCAATAATACTATTCTTTGACAAAGCTACAATACGACTTTAATCACTTAAGTGCCATTGGCGTATATAAACGTCTACCTCAGCTAAAGCATTAATTGCCTCAGACGTATATATACGTTCTTTCCGAAATGCGATATTTTCTGTGCACTGCTATCCATAAAATTATTCCGAAAGCTTTAGAATGCTATAAAAGTGCCTTGAGAGTGTTTGCGAAGGATTTACGTACTTCAGAGAGAGAAATATTTATTGCTATTTCTTTTCCTCCTCCCTCCCTTCAATACGTCACATACGCACGCCTACGTGAAAAACGGTGGCATTGGAGAGAGAATTACGTAACTTTTAATCCGCAGTTAAGGGATTAATTATAAACCGTACAAATGACAAAGATAAGCGTTACTTTTTGTACAAAATTTTTTATATGACAAACCCATTGGGTCACTGGTAATCATTAAACGCGTTTTCTTAACTTAGTACTGTTAAATTAAATATAAAATACATTGCACGGTACATCTATAAGTGTAAATGGGTGAGTATGAGTGTAAATGTGTGTGTATTTCATTTTTTATTTCGTCAGAATGTATTTTGTTTGTTTACTTCCAGCAAATTAATACTTCGTTCAAATAATCTCTTTGTTTTTGACTTTTCAATTTGCTCGCACCCCACAATTTGAGAAACGCTGTGTTGAACAATTGTTTTTGCAGGAATATATGAATAGAACGTACTGTTGTCTTGTACATTGTGTTCGAATTGTCAGTGCCCTCTGACGGTGATATTTTTAACTAAAATGTATTTACCACTAAAAAATCCGGCTTTCTTGTGAACCCTTTCTTGCTAACCGCACTTCTTTATCATTATATCTTACTTTTTTATGAATTTTTTTTAAATTTGAAAAAAATTTTTAGTTCACATCCAGTATATATTAGAACTCCTCCAATTTTAGCATGAATTGGGTTTAGTAATGACATCTCTATGTCATTGCTTATTTCATGCTAAAATTGGATGGAGTGGGATTGTAACCCTCATTTTGATAAAAATTGCTATATACTGAAATTTTAAACATGTCGCCACTAATAAAATAAGACATTAGTTCTTGGAACTCTTTTTAAGAGTAATAATAAAATTCGGTATTATTCCGTATGCCACATGAAAATTTTGTTCACCTTGAAAATAAACAAAAATTTGAAATCAATTTTGAGGTATAAGTTTAGGTCGGAGAACCTCTTACTAAATGAAAATCTTCTCACTACGCTCTGGAAACATAAGGTTGTTGAGAAATCGCTTCGTAACCTCTAATCCATGTTACCAAGGGGAACTTTCCCATGTACTGAAAACGAAAGAACACTTTACCACAGTGAAATCACATTATATAGGTGTAGAACTTTTGCTGAGAACGTAAATTACTCATATAAAATCACCATGAAATGTAGAAATGTCATTTATTGTCTAGAAAATTTTAAAATTGAGAAAAATACATATATCCTTGCTTCTAGAATTTTCTGACGCCATGTTTGGCCAGCTTTAATATAATAGCTGCAGATGGCACCACGTGTATGCATTCTAAGCACAAAGTTAAAATAACTTTGTTTTAGAAAAAAATTACGGCATAAGCTGCTTAAATACACATTAATAATACTATATTTTATGAAAAAGAATATTTTTCTACACAAATAATGACTTTAATCACTTCAGAAACGTTAATTCTGCTTTTTTCCATTAACCCAACCCCTGCACTGCCAGTTAAGAGGTTTCTCACTTGCTAGTATCATCCAATCGAAGTGCTTCCTCTCCACTTACAGAACTGCGATCCTCAATCTACCCGACAGAAAAACAATCTTCAGGGCTGACAGCTTCTGCTCCCACCAAGTAATGACGTCACATAGATGACACGAGACCAACATCAGAAGCCGACATCATAAATCTTCCCTGCCACTAGAAAACGCACTGCTCCCTGAGAGTAGACGCAGACAGATCAGGCTCCGACATAAATCATCAGGACTGACAACTGAAACGCAGGACTCCCAAAAATGATCTTGCATCAATTAGACTCGATTTGAACAATATTTGATGTAATAGACACTATTTTTATGGGACTTTCTCATACACTTCTCCACATTAAGGCATCTATACTTTTTCGATATGGGACGAAGAGTTTTATAAAACCCAGTGCCCAATGACCCCCCCGCTTCTTCATAGTATTTCAATAATAAAAAATAACGTACAATGGATTTATATACATCCATTATATTACTACATAAATCTCAGTAACACCAAAAAAAAAAAAAAAATTTTTTTTTTTTAATATCATATTCGGAACTTCAGAATAATAAAATTTATTTTTTTTATTAATGCCAGAGCAGATGATTATTTTTCCCCTTATTATTTTTCTAATTTATTCATAAAATTATTTTTCTATAATAATATACCTGAAACCTAATGTAAAAAAGTTTTTTTTTACCCTTTCAGATTAAAATTTTGTATACCTAAATTATTCAGAGTTAATTGTTATTCAAGTTATTGCTTTAAATACGAAATTGAAAACTTTATCTACATTAAATAATATTTTTATCCTCACATGCTCTAACAGCTTATATTATATTATATTATATTATATATATATATATATATATATATATATATATATATATAGCTGTTACAATATATTACAGATATTAAACCAAACATTGGTCAATCATAAGTTAACTAGCTGGTATACCCGTTCTTCGCACGGGTGAACTGAAAAATTAAACAGCACAGATTGAAGGAAAAAGAAGTTTTTAATGAGTTAATTTTATGTGAATTGCAAATTAAACAAAAAAAGAAGCTTTTTGTATATCTCAGCTAAACAAAAAAAAAGAAAGAAAAAAACACCTTTGTTAAATTTTAAGTATGTAGATCTAATAGCTGATAAAAAGGATATTTTTTATTTATAATTCCTCGTAACACTTTTGAGGGTCGATTTTTCAAAATACCTCCGTAAGCTGATCTCTGCTCAGCAAAAGTAACACATTATTAAAAGTTTTGCGTAATGAACGCTTAAAGTAGTGTAAATAATTTATATCTGAAAGTGTAATACATTAATATTACTTTCTGTTGTATTTACTTTATTTTAAAATTGTAATTTTCGCAAGCAACGCCGTTTCTTAAATTATAATGGCGATTTAATGAAAAACATAGCGAAATGTTAACGATAGAGTCAAGTTGGCAAATGCCTAGCTACTTTCGTAGCTCGAGCTTTATTAGAGCTTTGTAAGACCCGCCGTGTAGGAGAGAAATGCACTTTAATACTTTATCCAACCACATTATGATTTACTGCAGTTTTTTCATACAATATTTTTTTTGGATCACTACATTTACAAAAATTAAGGGATATACATAAACAAAATACTCCACTTTGGAAAATTTAATCCGTTAGAGCTAATAAATTAATTAAAGATATTCCACTGTAAAATTAATTATGTCCACCGCTCACTTAAAATAAGTAGTCAAATCATTTTCCAAGGTCTTCACTAACATACAAAAACATAAGACACTTAAATTTTGACAAACTATTTTTTCCGCTAAAATATTCATCATGGAACCCGTGCTGCCATATATCTTGGAAGAGTGGATTTCAAAGAATATTCCTGTTAAGTATTGGTAGAATATTCCTTCTAAGTTGGTGTGGTGTGGTAGTTAGGAGAAGGAGGTGCCAGCTCAGGTGTCGTCCACGTCACTTGACCATGGTTCAAAATTACGTGATACATTGCCAAAAGCCCTCGTGTAGCTGAACAGTGCGATGATAATATTCACTCACTCACACACTCCAAAAAATAAAGTACAGTAGTTATAATTATTTTTATACTTAAAAACGCAATATCTGCCTATTCAATTAAAATTATAGCGTTATAATTAACTACTAACCACAAACAAATTTTGAAAATTTGTCCAAATGATGCAGTGTGAAAGAGAAAGTTTATTTACTTTAAGTGCCAGAACCGATAAAAGCATTTATTTTGAAAAAAGATCTATTTCTTACTACCAAATGTGCATAATAAAATCATAAAAAAAAAACATTAAAATGAACATAAATTTATAACAACCTATCCCTTCAAAACTTAGTTTTATTCTGAAATAAAAAAAAAAATAGGCATTATATATTCTGATCACAGGAATTAATTAGAAGCGAGCCCCTTGCGTAACCAAAACAAAAGATAGATATATGCTTAGAAAGTGCATTATTATTGCATTCAATACATTATTATTTTTAGGGGGGCGCGATAAAAATTTTGATTGAAAATTGGGTCGCCAGTAGTGAAAGTTTGAGAACCACTGTCTTAGATCCAATAACCAAATCAAAAAACATTTTATAATTTGATGTAATCCCCGCAATGAAAGAGATATTTTTCTTTAGTGGGTTTTCTTTCCAAATCTAAATTACTAACAAATAAAAAGAAAGTCAGACGGAAAATTGGATAAAATGCTTGAAAGATAAAAAAAAAATTCATCACTGTTTTTGTAGTATACTTCATGTTAGCGGTAGGGAGAAAAAAAGACGTTACTTCTTACTTAAGTAACAAAGTAACTTATTGGCGCCTTTAGCTCCCCCTCCCCCACATGTATTTCATTTTCATTTAGCGAACTCGTAAATAACGTACATCTGTAATGCTTTTTTCATGAAAAATAGTATTGCGATACTTGAAAACGTATAGAGAGCATTTTAAATGTCGTTTTTATTTAAGTTACCAGGTTATCAGTCGACTGTTGTTGGATTTTCCATTTTTTTAAATACTATAAATACTCTCTAATGTTAAACGTTATTTCCTTTATTTACTCAGACCCAGGTTGATTTTATATTCAGTTATAAGTTTAATATTTAAATATTTTTACGTGATGTGTAAAGGTACATTATGTTATGGTTTTGCAATTCTTTGTATAGATATATATATCTGGCTTGGGGCCTAATTATTTTCCGTTACGCCACTGAGAGAAGTAAGTATATTGAAAAAAAAATTTTTTTTAGAGGAGGGGATGAAGTGCAAATTTAATAGCTTTATCACTTCAGGGTTATGATATCCTTGAAGTTCACGAAGTAGAAATGTTAATTGCGCCAGTAACAGAGAGATGCAAAACACATATTTTCTTTCTATTTAACTAGTGTTAGTAATATGAGCAATAATAAATTGTATAAACGCTTTTCCTTTTTAGTTGTCAGCTGTATATCTAAATATAATAGGGATAAAATGTATTTTTCAATAGGTATTTAGCTATTTAGTGTCAATTAATTTATAAAATAACTTTGAAAATGTTTATTGTATACTCTTTAATGGTCTAACAATAGTTATATCGTGGAATAATTAGTTATTTCATAAAATAACTAGGCAAAGTATGAAATTTTCATCGAAACGTTTGCTATGATGTGGTGCACGGAGATTTTTAAATTATTTTCAATTAAAAAAAGTATATGAAATTTTTCATGTAATATATTCTTGACTTGTCTGTTTATTTCGTAAAATACCTAGTAATACCATTTATAATACATAAATTATTTTTCTATGAAATAACTGAATAATACACATTTACACAGTAACATATTTATGTCGATTTCTCTTTGTGTAGTCATCTGTTGGTCCTAGTCCATAATAAATCTTTTATCATTCAAGTGCAGTGCTTCGCCATAATGTAAAAAGAGCGCTGTGATCGCTTCGCTATTGCAGCGAAGTGAAGTGATCAGTGAAAGTTAGTGCTCGCTGAGTTGTATTGGTCTGAGCGTAGCTCGGCGAGAGAGAGAGAGAAATCGTAAAAAGGTAAAAGAGAGAAATAATTTATACACACGTACAGTGGGTCACAAAAGTGTTCGTACAGATGCAATTTCTTTTAAAATTTAATGTTTTCGACTAATAAAAATTAATATATTGTAATTGTAATTTTTTGATGATATCTGCAACTTGTTCTTAATGGGATGACATAATTAAGTTTTTAAAAATAGTATAAATTTTTTAAAACAAAATTAATAATATAAAAGCTACTAAAAAATTACACCACAAAAATCTTCGTACACTTAACATAAATCTCAACTTAGCTTTAAATATTGTATTTCTTGCTGAATTTAGTACTTAGTAGGATATCTTCCAGTGCCTACAACAACTTTTAAGCGTCTTGGTATAGATTTAATCAATTTTCCTCCATTCTTCTGAGATTATTGTTTTTACTTCCCATTTTGTGTTTATTTGTCATGTTTTTTTTACATCAAAATCTCACTAAATATGTTCTACTGAGCTAAATAAAGTGATTGAGGAGGTGTTTTCATAATTTGGGGACAGTTATAGGGACACCAGTGGCGTACATTGAGAGCAGTGTGCTTGGCGTCATAACCCTGTTAAAAAAATTAAGTCGTCTCCAATATCCAAATTTTGGGCGGATTATTTAAAATTTCTCTTTAAAATATTTAAATAGAGCTCATGATTCACAATACCATAAAAAAATACCAAATTACCTAATTCTTTAGCCAATTTACACCCCCCCGTCAGAACACCTTCACTTCTATGCTGAAGTATGGAGGTGGAGGAGTTCTTTTTCCACATAATTTCATGGGATTAAACTCCTCATATTTTAATTTCAAGCTATTATAGGCCCATCGGAACCAAAAATGTTTAATTTCCTGCCATCCCAATCAATTTGCTGTGAGTTTTGAATTTTCTGAAACTTAATCCCAAGAATCTAGTTGAATCAATAAGACATAGCGGTGGAAGTGTTCTTGCGAGGAGGTTTAAATCGGCCACAGAATTAGGTAATTTGGTATTTTTTATTGATATTGTGAATCATGAGTTCCATTTAAATATTTTAAAGAGAAATTTTAAATTATCCTCACAAAATTTGGGTATTGGAAACGACTTCATTTTTTTAGCAGCATAATGACGCCACTGGTGTCTCTATAACTGTCCCCAAATTGTGAAAAAACCTTCTCAATCACTTTATTTACCCAGTAGAACATATTTAGTGAGATTTTGGTGTAAAAAAAAACATGACAAATAAACACAAAATGGGAAGTAAAAACAATAATCACAGAAGAATGGAGGAAAATCTATGCAGAAATTACAAAAAAAAAAAAAAAAAAAACTGATTAAACAAATACCAAGACGCTTAAAAGCTGTTGTGGACACTAAAATATATCCTACTAAGTACTAAATTAAGAAAGAAATACAATATTTAAAGCTAAGTTGAGATTTTTGTTAGGTGTACGAAGACTTTTGTGGCGTAATTTTTTAGTAAGCTTTTAGATTATTAATTTTTAAAAAAATATTTGTACTATTTAAAAAAAATAATTATGTCATTCCATTAAGAACAAGTTGCAGATACCATAAAAAATTACAATTGCAATATATTAATTTTTATTAGTCGAAAACATTAAATTTTGCAAGAAATTGCATCTGTACGAACACTTTTGTAGCCCACTGTATATACAGTCCATTTATTTCTTAGTTATTATTTTTTAAGACTAAATTTTGACAGAGCTATAGATGGGCCACAGCATTACGTGGGCATTTTGAAAATGGGAAAAAGAAAAGTTTCACAGATATGAGGCAGTGAAATTCAAATTGATTTGGAATTTTTTAAATATCTTCGTTTTAGTTACTTGGAACAGCATCATTTTTCCAGAGGTTATATGGTAATATCGATATCTTAGCATCAAAATAGTTCCTTCAATAGATCTATGTCCTTTCTTAATAACAATAGCTTCTCCTTATGGACAAATATTACTTGACTGCATATTCAAAAACAAAAATTAATATTATTGATAAGTCGTTAATTTAAATGTAAATGAACCATGGGGCTGTCTCATTTAACTAAATTGAGCAAATGTGAGACATTGCTATTACATTGCATTTTTGTAACCAACTCATGACTAATCATTGACAATTATGTCTATTGAAAAATTCTAAATTCATAATTCTACAGAATAATTAGTATAGCATAAACATGTGTGTATTATATTAAAATTAAATATTTACAACTATCATTGAATAAAACGTTGTTACACACCACTTTTTATATACTAAAAAGTTTAAAATGTATGGAAAATTCCTAATGTATATCGAGATAAAAGTTAGAATTGTTCAGAATTGATATTCAGTCATGTACGTTCAAACCGCTTCTGCACCTACAACACATTATTCAAAACAAAACTCAAAAACAAGAGAAAGAAAAAGGAAAAAAATACTTAAAGAACAAAACCCAGAAATATATACAGTGGTGGCAAAAAGTCATGAAAAAACTCATTTTTTAGCGTAATTTTTGTATTTGACTTCTTTTTTCGTTGTGAAATTATCGCACTAAAATATTGTTAATGATTTTAATGTATTTTTTTATGCTGATTTCAAATCTACTACTAGTTTCTTAATGACTAAAAAATTTTTTCTAGTAAAGCTGCCTGAACACAATAATGTAAAATATGTGCAGAATAAAACAATATAGAATAACATAATATGCAACGAAAAATAACTCGAAAATTGACAAATACGGTATATTTAATATATATATATATATATATATATATATATATATATATATATATATATATATATATATATATATATATATATATATATATATATATATATATAAGCATTTTGAAAATTACATTGTTGTCACACGTTAGAAAATAAATATTTTATGGGCCAACCGTTTGCTTTAATTACGGCTCTACATCTTTTTGGCATGGAATGCACCAATTTCAAAAGAAGATCTTTCGTGACAATATGGTTGAAGGAAAATATTAAAGCTTCAATTAATTCACGTTTGTTTGAAGGTTTTTTCTTTGAAATTTCATAACCAATTTTAAACCATAAGTTATCTATCGGATTAAGGTCGGGAGACTGTCCTGGCCAGTTCATTCTATTCACAGTATGGTCTTCCAACCATTTCTGGACTACCTTTGCACGATGGCAAGGGGCGTTATCGTCCTGAAAAATCCATGACTGATTCCCCAAAAGGTCTCTCGCAGTTGGTAGCAATTTATTTTGTAGTATTTCAGTGTAATCCATGGTTTTCACTATTCCGCTAACGATGTGAAGTCTTCCAACACTATGAGAAGACATGCAACCCCATACCATCACTTTTGTCGGCTTCAGACACTAAGGGCTGAATTCCTCATGAGTGCGTCGTCTTACATAGGCACTACTTTGGTTGCCAGAAATACAAAACTGACTCTCGTCACTAAATATTACCTTTTCCCAGTATTTAATAGTCCATAATGAATGTTCCCTTGCCCACACGTCAATCGCCTCTTGCGTTGAAATTCAGTCAGTAATGGTTTTGGGCGCGCTTTACAGCCACGTAACCCAATTTCCAGCAGTCTTCCTCTAACAGTTCTTGGGCACACACTCACATTTGATGCCAAAGTCCATTGTTTCAAAATTTTGCGAAGAATTAAGCTTTCTGTTTGAAAGCAATAACCTGTCTTCACGTAAAGATGTTTTTCTTGGTCATCCTGATCGCCCCCTGTCCGCAATAAAATTTGTTTCAGAAAATCTTTTCAAAGTTCTCACAACAGTAGAAACGCCACATGGTACTTTAGCAGCATTTTGGCGCATAGAATAACCTTCTTCCTTCAAATGTATTATTTTGTACCTTTTATTCTCAGGCAGATATGAAAATTTAGCCATAATTCCAATATTTTCCACAAACGCACTTCAAATTGCTTTCAATACACTATTTTCCACAAGCACACAACTGCATTCAATACAATAAATCACGTTTTACCCTTTTCTTTCAACCCTTTTTTGCTACTGCTCTCTGATTGGTTGAAATAATGGAGCATTTCATTTTTGGAAAACACACTCACTCATTCTTACAGTGACCTTGTGCTTTCTTGTCAAGGGTTTTTCAACATATATCAATGCAACTATTTACTTTAGATGAAATCTACAAACAGATTTGAAATCAGCATGAAAAAATACATTAAAATCAATAACAATATTTAAAATAGTGCAATAATTTCATAACGAAAAATGAAGTCAAACACAAAAATTATGCAAAAAAAAATGAGTGTGTTCAGGACTTTTTGCCACCACTGTATATCGAAATTAAAACGACACCTCGCGCGGCCAGGAGAATCTCTTATGAAGACGACAATATAATTATTTATGAAAGGGAAGAAGATTCAAGACGATGTTTATAACCCCGACCAGATACAGGAAGTAACATTTTGAAATCATACTTATGGACATGGTGGGGGAAATCTTCACCTAAATTTGCTTATACTTTTTAATTTTATAGAACTGATTTTGAGATTTTACATTTTATTATTCCAACTCTTCTTATAAGCTTTTTTAACCATTTTACACTTTCAATGTTTTAACGAATGTTTGACGCAGTATGGCCCAAATTGGCTCTTGCACCATAAAACCCAACATTCTCTCACTTTTATCTGCGTCCAGAAATATCTCTGTTCCCTTAAGATTTTCCAGTGCCTTGTAATTTCCCCATTAGGAGATTATCAGGTATTAAGATTTCGAATATGTTTGCGAAGCTAGGCACTACTACACGATCTACGCCTCTTTGCCACGACCCCTATCAACTAATCAGGGTTCTCTCATTCAGCCAGGCCCATCCACTTCAGGTCACATCGACAAACTCGATATGGGGTTTCCCAGCGACATCCAGCGTTGTTTACTACACGATCTCCATCCAGAACTTCATTACTTGAACTCCACTTCCATTAAAAGTGTTTTATAAGTTTTAACTACTTAGAGTTTTCAGCCTTTCAGTAACACTTTTACCTAAAATATTAACAACAATAAGTCTAATACAAAAAGTGGTGCATATAAAAATTTCGTTTCGAGTATTATTGTATAATTTTAAAAAGCCCCATATATTTAAATATATATATATATTATATATATATTATATATATATATATATATTATATATATATATTATATATATATATATATATATATATATATATATATATATATATATTATATATATATATATATATATATATATATATATATATATATATATATATATATATATATATATATATATATATAAACATTTGTAATATTTATAAATTGAATGCTTATAAAAAAAAGTATTAGGATAAGTTGATTTTAAGCTACCTTATAATAAATAGTTCATCGTGATTTATCAGAAAGCCAACGTATGAACTCAAAGTACACTACTGGACATTAAAATCACTAAACCAAGTAGGCGACATGCTGCAGACGTAAAATTTAAACCACAGGAAAGTGTTGGTGTATGCCAATGATTAGCTTTTTAGTCCATTCAGATGAAGCAGGTGCTGGTAGCGACACCTACTATTTGTTCAAATGAGGAAATTGTTCGGCCGGTGTCTCATACAAAAATTGCATTCGAACGTTGTTGCGTGGTGAAAAATTGTTGTGATGCCTCGTCTAAGAAGCAGAAATGCGTACCAGCACGTTTCTGACTTGAAGAATTGTGATGTACCGGGATTGTGCAATGTTTATCGTAGTACAGTATTGCTGCTCGCGTCGGTTGAGAACCAGTGACTGTTTGCAGAAGCTGGAATCGATGAGTTTAGTACGTTAAGACCGCTTCGCCATTATCCATTTAGTTCTAAACTATATTCAGACTAGATAGTTTTAAACTTAATTACAGTAAGACCCCGCTTAACGCGGGAGATACGTTCCATCAAAGTATAGCGTAATGCAAAACAGCGCTAGACGAGGCTATCTTAATATGTAAATAATGGGGTTAGGGGAAGAAGGATACAAAATTGGTTAGGTATTAAATTTGATAATTATGTTTTTTATTAAACCAAACATTTATTTCTTACAAAAATAAAAACAATATAAACGAATATATACATATAAGAAAACAAATAAAATTCTAAGTCAGTCAGATCATTCAGTCTATTCTGTGTTTCCAATTTTCTGCCTTTTTGTCAAGAAGGCATCTTGTTGAAGTTGCCAAATTCATTGCAGCACTAATTTGAGATGGACGTTCACCAGAATCTAATCTTCTAATCACTTGCATTTTAGTTTCCTGTGAAATGCTTTTTTCTGGTTTTCTTGTTTTTCATCATCACACATGATAAAAACTAAAGAGCATAATATTTGTCACTGTATTAATCGTTATAGTATTACATAAATTTATGCTTACAATAATGCCAACAAATGTTTCAAATGATAAAAATGCGTCCGTACAGTACCGCACCAAACAAGAAACACAACTACAATGTTTGAGATATATTGTGTACATATTTTGAAACCTACTATTTCGCTGAATCGTAACGCTGCGAGCATTTTTGGGGAATCCCCGGGTTGAAAGAAAAAAAGAGCGGTAAACCGAAACAGCGCTAAACGAAACAGTGTTAAGCGGGGTCTTACTTATTTCTAACGCAGTACTGGGCTAATAAGAAAAAGCTCATCACGCACATGATAGGTTAAATTTGCCTACGGGAAACATAGGTACTCCGCAAATCTATTCATCCTATTAGGCAATTGTTTGTTTACATAAAATTAATGGAATGTATCTTTCTGGATACGTATGTGTTCGAAATTAAAGTATAATTTTTTATAAGGATTATGGCTGGTTCGTAATTATAATTTGAAACAGCTAGGAAAAAAAATATTATACTGCTTGAGTTTTATTTTCTTCAAATAAAAGCTAGCGTGAAACACTGCTGTGAAATTAATTAGTGTATCATATAATAATAATAAATAGGTTTATTATTTGCTCTTAAAAAGAGAATTTTCTATATAAGCAACTTGTCTGACCAGACAGTAGTCAAGTAAATTAATGAAGTATCAACACACATTTGAAATATAATAAAGTTGTACATTTAAAATTCTATACTACTCCAACACAGAAAAGTATAGAAATTCTAATAATTCGCTGCTCAGTCAAATTTTCTCAGAGGTACTGAAGAAGAATAAAATATAACTATATATACGTAGAAATGACTGTTATATCTCCGAATTTCGGTATATTGCAAAGTTTTTCGTATTCTAAGTTCGCTTATCTGACAGACGGGAAATTATTGACTCTAGATGGGTGTAATCGATAGCTCTGATTTTAACTACAAATGGTGTGGTAGTTCTAGAAATGTGTGTTTAGTTTATGAGCAGACTGAATTATGTATAACTTGACTGCTCAAGCAAAGAGCGTGGACTGAACACTTTATAAATGTTTGTTTATTGAGCGAAGGTAGGTACTTCCGCTCCTTGCAGGCATTACAGGAATTCTGAGCAAAATGTAAGCAAAGAGGACTACTACTAGCGCCCTCTGCACATGCGGGTCGAAACACTAGATCAGGGGGGCGAACCTTTATCGATGAACGTGCCATTTTTTCTAAGGAAATATTTAATAAAGTATAAGACGTGCCGTCGAATAATTTTGACTTGTGATTATTGGGGAAATAATAAAACTAAGCCAACAAAA
Organism: Trichonephila clavipes; assembly: GCA_019973935.1. NCBI lineage: Eukaryota > Metazoa > Arthropoda > Arachnida > Araneae > Nephilidae > Trichonephila > Trichonephila clavipes. Next base: position 399,949 of record BMAU01017266.1, read on the forward strand.
CTCGAAATTCTTTATTTAATGCATGTAAACTATATTCTCTACTTTATAGTAGTAAATATATTAGTTAAACGTGTAGTTCAAATTAAAGTAACATTAGTGTAATTTCTGCTGTTGTACATTAGATGAAAAATAACTTATATTAGGATTGTAATATACTATATTTTTAGCAGAATGCATGCTGGATTGGAGTAGTCTGCTAAACGGTTTCCAAGGGAGTATTTAATGTTATTAATCTCTGATAATAGGTAGATGAAAATATGGTTAAAATAGCTTGATCCAGCTTCTTCAAACAGTCAAATGTATCTGGAATTGAATTTCATGTTTCCAAAATTTCATTACAAGCATTTTTACTTATATTGATTGTTAAAATTTCTGTTTCAATCACAATTCCAACTTTTTCCTTTTCTCAACAAATTTTTGAATCCATATTGAGCTAGACTGGAAATCAAGCAGTTACATTTCAAATTTTTCAATTTCCAACCAACCGATCGAATTGGGATAAATTCCGTTAATTAAACGAAGTCACATCAGGGTACACTAAAATAGTGTGTTTCCAATCATTCTTTGAATTGAGAAAATCCCGCTGAAAACTGCGACCGACCACTCGTTTTTGTTCTTAATACTCTTCATATTGAACTTTGTTATTTCGAATTAAAATGCAAACTATTTTGATCAGTGGTGTGCCCCAAACCCTGCACTAGATGTTCCTGTTTTCAACATGATTTTATTGACACACGATGTAAAACTAACACATTCTAACTAAGCATTTCTAAAATTATAAGTTTTACCATCATATTTTTAATTCTAACTTTCCATGGTAATCGCATGTAATGTCTGGCGACTGTTGACAATGGATTATTGTGTGTTAAGCGCCATTTACCCAACCTGCGAGAGGGTTACTATTTATAAGGAGGTGAAAGGAGTTGGCCTTTGAATGCGAATGTGCTGGAAGAAAAGTTCTTTTTGAAATAACGTGACGCGGTTGACTGAAATTTAAATATTAAGAAAAGATTATTCCTTGGTTCTCTATTTGAGAGTGACAGACTGCGTCTGTTTTTTGTTGTATTCAGTAAAGAGATAATTCTATTTTTTTTAGCACGACGTGCTGTGCTTGCCAATTCGTACTTGCAACGGTGTCTTGAATCATTCCGTTTAGTCTCAATATGCTGCTCCCCTCCTCCTCCGTATGAACACACAAGGATTCTTCTTAAATACTATAAAATATAAAGTAATTCATATAAATAATAGGAAGCATAACAATTTTTTATATGTGAAACATAAGGAAATTCTTATGCTTCTTACGGAATTCTACGTAACGAAGTCGCTAAATCCCGGAAAAAAGTTCGTTACATGGAAAATTCGTTATATAGAGGTTCATTTTTTAATATACTTTATAAACAACATAAAACAAATTTTAAATTTTCATAAACATTATATATTAAAAAAAGTAATCATTCACACCCTTTTTTTAAAATTAATATATGTTTATTTTATATATCGTATCAATAAAAAAACGAAAACAAAACACACACACACACACACAAGTAATATAAAAAAAATTTAAGACAATTCCTACTTAGATCAACAATGAAAATTTTTATTTTAGCTACTTTTTATTAAACAGTTACAACTAATATAAATATGTATACACATATGGGAGAATCACAACATTAAGTGGTAATTAATTTTTATTAAATATCATTAAAGTATCGCATTGTCATCCAAAACAATCGTGTATATAAATTTCAGTTCAACTGAATGCTTTCAAACCTGGGAAAGAAAAATCTTTTAAAGTTTTGATTCAAGCCACTAAAAATTAAACCAACGTGGCTGTATTTGTAATTCTTCAAATAAATAGTTTCAGTCGATTAATTTTTGTTAATTGTCATTAAAGTATCGTATTGTCATCCAAAACAATCGTGTAAATAAATTTCAGTTCAACTAAATACTTTAACACGTGAGAAAAAAACCTTCTCAAGTTTTGACACAAGTCGTCAAAAGGGTCCCTAAAACGTGGCTGAATTTGTAATTCTTTAAATAACTAGTTTTAATCAATTAATTTGTATTAATTATAATTAAATTACTGCATTGTCATTCAAAATAATCATAGATATAAAATTTCAGCTCAATTGAGTTCTTTAAAATGTATTTTGTTAACGATCGAAAATTCCACGAAAATAAATAAATAAATAGAGAGTGTGAGCTAATAGTAGGAATTGAAAAAGGAAGAAAAAAATAACTGCAAGGAAAACCAGAAAAAAGAATGTCGAAAATTACACTGTATTTTCAATATAAAGAAAATAATTTTATACTGAAATTAAAGAACTTTACGGACATTTTCTAATTTAAAGAATAGAAGTAAAATTAAACCTACATTATTTTATATCTAGAACATGGGAAAACTCCACTGAGGGTGAAAGAGGATATCGAAGACGTTTCTAGTGAACTGGACTATGGAAATTAAAGGTTGCACTTCTTGGATGAAACGTCCAGAGCTCTGTTACTTTCGGCGAGTTAGGATCTAATAAAAGCAGTTCAAGATTTAAGACCACCATAGTTAAAGAGAGAATAACTTGAAATGTTCAGAAATGGTTTAAAAATAGGGAAAGAAAATTTGAATCACAAAAGAAAAAATTCGTTATACAGAAATTGCACTTCGCTATAGAGAAGTTATTTTACGAAGAAAAGCGTGAGATGTTCAAGGTTCCAGGAAAAAGTTCGCTGTATAGAAAAATTCAGAATATAAAGGTTCGACTGTATATACTATGAAGCATAAAGAAATTTTTAAATATACTATAGAACAGAGTTCGCCATAGCGGTGGTCCGTGGGAAAATTTCGCTGGTCCTTGGAAAAATCTGGAACATACACTCATGTCCATAAATTAAGGAAAATGAAGTTCAGGCAAAGAGACAGAAGCAAAACAAATTTGACTTATTTGTAAAGTCCATTTATTAAACAAAAGGAAAAGAGCAAAAAAATGCTATATGTTCGACATAATTAATAAAAATTGCGATTTTTACTCCCTGGAGCAAATTTCAAAAGAGAACCTATTTACAAAAAACAGTATAACATGGTTATTATGATGGTTAATACGGAGTATGTCTCCCCCGGACGGTGCAATATAGAACTTACAACGCCTAGGCATGCTGAGTATCAAATTATCACTCTGATCTTGGGGAACATTACACCACTCATCAAGCAATGCCCTCCGAAGTTCCGGTAGACAGGTGGGAGGTGGTTGACGGGCTGCAATTCGTCGGCCAATATCCTACACATGCTCTATTGGATTCAAATCCGGTGTGTATGCTGGCCAATACATGCGGGTGATATCCTCCGATTGAAGGCATTCGTCTACAATGCTTGCACGGTGAGGACGGGCGTTTTCATCCATAAACAGAAATTCAGCACCCATGGCGCACCGAAACAAACGCATATGTTGTTCCAGAATGACATCCTGATAGATGTGGCCTGTCATCGTTACACTCTGAACTTGCAGGTCAGTTCTGGAACCAAAGAATAATTCCTCCCCAAACGAGCCATCCTGCACCATTGTAACGGTGTCGTTCAATGGTGTTATCTTGGTGGTAACGGGTACCTGGCACTCTGCATATTAAAGTCCGGCGAGAATCAGACTGCAAACTAAACCTGAACTCGTCGGAAAACATCACACAACACCACTGTTATGGTGTCCACAATACATGCTCTCTACTCCAGGTTAATCGCAGGCGACAATGAGTTGCGGTAAGGGAAACACATCTGACAGGCCTACGAGCATATAGACCAATGTGCCCTGAGCGTCTGTACACGGTCTGCCTTGAAACCGTCGTACCGGTAGCTGAAGATAGCTGACGAGACAGGTCTGATGCTCTGCTCCGTCTGTTTATTTTGGCAGTAACTGCCAAATACCGATCCCCATTCGGCGTTGTAACTCGGGGGCTACCTGTGCTGTAACATCTACTCACATTACCATTATCTTGGAATCGTTGCCAAAGCCTGGAGATGACACTCTGGACGATTCCAAGTTCCTTGAATACTTCCAGCTGGTACGTTCACATTTAACGGTGATTATTTAACGGTGATTATTTAAGTCTGAGGTATCTAGACTGCGCCAGCAGTCTTCAGCCCTCTATCTGGAACTGCGATGTTCGTTGTGTTGGAACTTTGTTGGAGGGGTGGGCGTGACTTCGAGAGAGATCCAATATGATTGGCTGAAACCAGTTTCTGTGGTGTGGCTTTGAAATGGAATGGAAGTGAGCTCTTGGAATTGATTGCATGATCTTGATATTTAAGGAGAATTATTAGTTAAATATGGAAGAGTAAATTAAATTTAAGATAAAAATATTAAGGGAAAAATTTTAGGTTAATTATTATGAGTAAAAATTAAAATGATAAAGTTTAAACTTTATCCATAATTGCTTCTGCGAGAAGGCAGGTTTTTTCTTCATCTGAGTTAGTTTTTTTAATTTTAGTGAGTAGATCTAGGATTTTGGGATTTTTCTTGACTAAATTAGAAATTATTTGGAAGAGTTCTAAAACTTGAGTTAAGTCTGAGGTGTTATTACTATCTTGACTAAGAATCCATGGAGGGAATCTTCTTTTTTATCATCGATAGGAATCTGATTGGGGACTTCTCCGCTAACAACGTTAGCGAAGGAAATTCCCTCTTTAATCCATTTAGAGGCGAAATTTCGCTTTTTCTTGGGGTCTGCGAAAGGGGTTCCTTTTTTCGGCTGAGGGAATTTGGGGCATTTAGTGTAGCATGCCGAGTGACCGTAGTCTTGGGAGTTAATGCAGAATGAATTTTCCTGTCTTTCTTTAATTAGGCAGTTTCTCGCGTGGCATGGTTCTTTCCACATTTTAAGCATCTTGGTTGCATGTGACAATTCGCGGCGGTATGAAAAAAGTTATTACAATTGAAGCATTGGGTTATTCCTCTAACGAGGTAACCCTCAACTCTCACTTGCAAATAACTTAGGCGAGTTAAGTCGAAAATTTTGCTATTGTGCGCGTTTCTCGGGAGAATTACTAAGAAAAATGGGAGGGGTTTTTTGGTTCTTATAGAAGTAAGCTGAGTACAGCTTTCAATTTTGAAACCTTCATCTGCAAGGTCGCTAGTTATATCTTCGGTTTTAGAGGAGTTGGGGAGGCCTTTAATTACTGCTTTAATGGGCTTATCTTTTTTAAAATCAATGACGTAAAATTCAAAATCTATGTCAGTTTTTAAATATTGAATGAGGGATCTGCGTTCCTCATGATCATTAGAGAACATTTTCACAACATCACCAACGATTCTGTTGCGGAGATTTGGGAATTTATTTATGTAGGATTTTCCCTTTGAAACATTTGTAAAAAAGTTGAGTCATATCCTTTTCAGAGGACCATAAATCTCAATTTTATTTATTACTGCATTCCGAAGCAGCGCCATCTAGTGAGTTTTCGTAGCTCCGGCTTGAATAATTTTTCGGCAGAGGCCAACTAACTACTGCTTGATCAACACGTCGCGTCTTTACCGCATTTCCGCGCCCATCGCGGCACCGCCAGTCCTAACGTCCTATAATGAGAAAGGTTTATTTCCCCGTCTTCTAAAGGTATTACTCAACTTTTAATTAACCTAATTCCTGCATGTCTTTCTCTTTGTAATTATCTTTTTTTTGTAAATATTTTCCTTTAATTTTAAATAAATTCTCTTTTTTACTTAAAAGAAGTATTTGTGTTTAAATGACTTAGATTCAATTAATAATTCATCACTCACCCTTAAATACTTACCCCTAGACAAGCCACCTCGCCAATCTAAAATCCCGCCTTCTGAAGAGTCTGATTTTTATTCGAAGATTTATTCGGACTCCCACAGAAATAATTGGGGGATCGCCTGGGATTTGATTTCGAAAATCTTCTCTAAATAATAAGTTGATAACCTTCTAACTCTCTTCTTTAAAAAAAAAGATCCACTTTTGGCTGGAAGCCTAATTTATAAACGGACTGAATCGAAAATGCGGATTGCCTCTCATAACATACTAACATTTAGGTGCATAAAACAAAGCGACTCCCGGAGTCAAGAGCTTCACGTTATTTTCTGCCGTGTTCAACAACTACAAGAGTTTCACAAGTCCAGTGAACACATCCAGGATCCTTTGAAGTTTGTTTTCAAGTAATTAATCACACGTCGTCAACTGTATCAGGTACTTTTTATATTGTTCTTCAAAAGGAAAAAAATCTAAAAGAATACGTGAGTCACCGTTAATTTGATTATGAAAAAATTGTTGTAGTCGATTTCATGAAGTAATTTATATTTTTAAATATGATGTGTGTTTTTCTGAAATGCTATTTTTCTATGTGTATAGAAATCGTATCAATTAAAATTTTCTACAAGTATATCTTTTAAAATATTAAGAAAGTCGTACGTAATATTCAAGTTTTTATCTAATTTAATAAGGAATTGCATTTCATATGAAAAGTTTTCATTTCTTCAGTTACGTCATCGACCTTGAATTAAGAGATTAATGTTTTCCATTCCTAAAAATTTGCCAATTTAGATTACTCATATAGTTTAACATTTCTCTTGCAGCTATGTTTAGTAATTAATTATTTTTTATGAGTATTCCAGAAATATATTTTGAAAGAATATGCTATGTTTTTTAGAATTGATGAAAGATCATGTATAATCTTATTTTAAATGATGCATAATATCATTCAATATATAAGTATTTTGAGTTCATTTTTGACAGAATTATTATGCTGAAACATGTGTTTATCCTTAAAATTTGCTGACAAGATCCTAAAAAGATTTTATTTTTATTAGTGTAATAAAAAATATATATGAGATTTTTCTTAATTGAATAACTTCTAATTTTTGCTTTTTTCAGCAAAGAACTTTAAATGACTAACTTTTTCATATCACAATAAATTTAATCACAGTTTCTAAACAAGATTTATATTAGTTTATTTTTTCTTTCAAATTCTTTTTGCATTTGTTATAACGAAATGAGAACTGATATATCAAATGGTTTTAAAAGAAAAAAAGGTTTTGTTTTTAGTTGAAATTAATGATTTGACTATTTTTAATTAAGCATTACGTATTTTAGCTCGCACTGTTGTCTTTACACGTTACTGGTTTAAAATATTTCTAAATGAATAGAATTTGAATATTTCAATGTATATTTAGTGTATTTTGATGCAATATCATTTTAACTTGAGAATTTTTGTAAATGCAAACGAGAATTGCCAATAGCAACATCATTGTTTTTGTTTGAACGCGTGACAATTTTGTTTATTCCTTTGGTTACTATCTAAACTTAAATTTAAATTTTAAAATGGCGTATCTTGGCAAAGGTCGACGCGAAGATTTATTTGTCTTAGCCACGGAATTAAATTTAAAATTCGATAAATCTATGACCATCGCCACACTTAAAGATCTAATTATTAGTAGTGAAGATTAGGACGAAGAACTGACCAAAAACATACATTCAACGATTGTTGAGGATCTCAAAGCCAGAGAAGAAAATTTACGCATTAAAGAGCAAAAAGAAAAATTACGCATTGAAGAGCAAAAAGAAAAATTACGCATTGAAGAACGAGAAGAAAAATTACGCTTCGAACAATTGAGGTTAGATGAGCAAAAACGCAAAGATGAATTTGAGTTGGAAAAGTTAAGAATCCAAACACAATCCAAGTTAGGCGCTGATACATCCAAAGAAAGTGATACTAAATTTCTCGTCAAAGAAATTTCAAAGTTTATACATCGTTTTGATTTGAAAGAAGACATCAGTCTTTATCTAAAATTATTTGAACGTCAAGCGCAGAGATTAAATATTGATCAAGAAAACTGGGTTTCTCATCTGTTAGGCTTGTTACCGACGGAAGTATCTCACATCATAGCGAGAGAGCCTGACGATAAAGCTAACTCTTACGAACACGTTAAAGATTTACTGCTGAAACGCTTTAAACTAACTCCAGAAAAGTTTCGACAACTATTTGTCACTCCCCAAAAAGCATCTGAAAGAACATGGATTGATTTTTACCATGAGTTAAACACTTACTTCAACGGATGGATAGATGGACTGAAGATAGATACTTTCAACAAGTTATCAGATCTAATCATAACAGATCAACTCAAACGAAAAACTCCTTTTGAATTTAAAGAATATTATCTTGATGAATGGGCAAATATGAACTCCCCTGTTCAATTAGCAGAAAAACTAGAAGAATTCGAAGACTTTAAAAGGACTCTGAAACAAAAATCTAGCAGTTCATTTGTGAAGAAACAAGAATTCAGATTCACTGAAAAGAATCGCAGATATGAAGCACCAGGAAAATTCGAGTATAACAAGAAATATAAGAAGTTTCCAGCGTCAACGAATTACAACAAACATTACGAAACCCCTGTTACTAAGAACGAATCTGTTCAAAGATATCAAGACAGCGCTCAGAAAGGGTATTACAACAAAAATTACGAGAAACACTCAAATCACAATTCTTCCAAGCATATATATGCTCAGACGAACTATTCAAAATCGCAGAAATTCAAAAAACCTCCAAAAGAAACTTGCACACTCATCGTTAAGGAAGGTTTACGTACTAAAGAGATATTTTTTGGAAAGGTGAAAATCACGGCGCTGATAGACAGCGGTAGTACCGTAAGTTTGCTTCGAGAAAACACAAGCAGAAGAATAATGGATCCAACAAAATTATCGACGAACAAGATGCTTCTCACAGGTATTGGTGAAGCACAAGTGACAACTATCGGTTCCTTTGAACATGAGTTCAAAATACATGATGAAAATTACTCGTTAACTTGGCATGTTGTACCGACTGATAAATTAAAATTTGAAGCAGTTATTGGATCAGATCTTTTGGAACAAGCATCGATAAGTTTTACTAAAGAAGGAGTTAAATACAACAAATATGAGAATCATGCACAGCTTATGCAAATATCGGCTGAAAATCTTCAAGAAGAACTAGACCTACGTCATGTTGAAAATCGTCAAATTAAGAAGGAACTTGAAAAGTTAATTCAAGACTACAAGCCAGAAAAAACAGCATCTACTGACGTCACAATGAGAATTATTTTAAAAGACGAAGAACCAGTCTGTCAACCTCCTCGTCGACTAGCTTTCACAGAAAGACAAGAAGTAAACAAACAGATAGAAGAATGGCTCAACGAAGGCATTATACGTCCGAGTTCTTCAGAATATGCAAGTCCCATCGTAATGGTAAAAAAGAAAGATGGATCTTCGAGAATGTGCATTGACTACAGAAAATTGAATCAGAAGCTTGTGAAAGATAAATTTCCGTTACCTATCATCGAAGATGTTTTAAACACTTTGCAAGAAGCAAAGGTATATTCTACATTAGATTTACGCAATGGTTTCTTTCACGTCGATGTTGACGAAGATTGCAGGAAGTATACATCCTTTATCATCCCAGATGGACAATTTGAATTCAACAAAGTTCCTTTCGGACTAAGCACAAGTCCAGGAGTTTTCCAACGCTACGTATCAAGTATATTTAGAGATTTTACTCGGAAAGGAATTGTAATCAGTTATTTAGATGATCTCGTCATTCCAGCGAAAAACGAACAGGAAGGTCTCGAAAAACTTAAAATTATTTTTGAAGCCGCAAAGAAATACGGATTAGAAATTAAGTTCAAGAAGTGCCAATTCTTAAAAAAGAAAATTGAATTTCTAGGTCACATTGTAGAAAGCGGAACTATTAAACCATCTCCCACGAAGACACTAGCTGTCCGAAAATTTCCAGAACCAACAACAATAAAACAAGTACAAAGTTTTTTTGGTTTAACTGGATATTTCCGCAAGTACATCAAGGATTATTCAAAGATAGCTAAACCACTTAGCGATTTAACAAGAAACTTTGTTTTCGGGATTCAACAAAAAGAAGCATTTGAAAAATTGAAGAAAATCATGTCCGAATGCCCAATCTTGCATCTCTAAAAGTATGGAAGAAAAACAGAACTGCATACAGACGCCTATAAACAAGGGTACGGCGCAATTTTGTTACAAGAAGCAGAAGATGGAAAGTCACATCCCGTTTACTACATGTCGAAAAAGACAAATACAGCAGAAGAAATGTATGACAGCTACGAATTAGAGGTACTAGCAATTATCAACGCATTAAAGAAGTTTCGTGTTTATCTTTTAGGACAACACTTTAAAATAGTAACTGACTGTTCAGCTTTCAGAAGACTATGCAAAAAAAGGAGCTAATTACTCGCATAGCCAGATGGGCGCTTCAATTAGAAGAATTCGATTATGAAATAGAGCACAGAGCAGGAAGTCGTATGAAGCACGTTGATGCTCTTAGCCGATATCCCGTAATGATGGTATGCAATGATACATTAACTTCAAAGCTTAAAAACGCACAAGAGGAAGATGACAACATCCAAACATTGAAATCACTTCTAGAGAAGCAAGAATCAGAAGAATTTTTTGAGCGAAATGGTATACTCTATAAGTACTTAAATGGTCGAGAATTAATTGTAACACCTAAAGCAATGCAAGCTGAACTAATTAAATTGATTCACGAAAATGGTCATTTCTCAGTAGGAAAAACAGAAGAAATTGTGAAACAGGAATTTTTTATCCCAAATTTAACCAACGTCGTTAAAAAAGTAATAGTTAATTGTGTTCCATGTATCTTAGCTAATAAGAAAACTGGCAAAAAGGAAGGGTTTTTGAATCCTATTTCTAAGGAAAGCATTCCTTTAAGTACGTACCATGTTGACTTCATTGGTCCTTTACCCTCCACAAACAAAAGTTACCAACACATTTTCACCGTAGTAGACGCATTTACCAAATTTACTTGGACAAATTTACCAAATTGTCAAAACTGTGTCTGCTGAAAGTGCCCTCGAAAAACTAAAACAACAGCAGAAGACCTTTGGTAATCCCATCAGAATTATCTCTGATAGAGGTTCAGCGTTCACTTCAAAATTATTCAACGACTACTGTGATGAAGAAAACATTCAACATCTACAAATAGCGACAGGTGTTCCACGAGGAAACGGACAAGTTGAACGAATTCATCGAACTTTGATTCCAGTTCTCACCAAACTATCATTAGACGACTCAACGAAATGGTACAAATACGTCGACAGATTACAGAGAATACTAAATAGTACTATAAGTCGCAGTACAAAATGGACACCATTCGAACTATTAGTGGGAATCAAAATGCGTAACAAGGAAGACATCCTAATCAAAGACTTACTTCTAGAAGAAATGGCGAAAGAACTACTAGAACAACGCGAATTTTTAGAAACGATGCAAAAAAGAACATCGAAACCCTACAGTCTGAAAATAGAAAGACGTATAACAGAAGAAGAAAGAAAGCTTCGTTATACAAAGAAGGTGATTTAGTTGCCATCCAAAGAACCCAATTTGGAGCTGGACTGAAACTAAGACCAAAGTTCTTAGGCCCTTACAAAGTAACAAAAGTTAATTCCAAGGATAGGTATGAAGTGGAAAAGGTTGGTCAGCACGATGGACCGAACTCAACCACCACCTCAGCTGATTTGATGAAACATTTTTATGCTTAATTGAATTTTTTATATTAGTTATATTATTTTTAATTTTTCTCATATCCCTTTGAGAAATTAATAGATGTTCTATGGTAACACTCGTTTCCATAAATCATTTTATATTCACTTGTAATATTTATTATATTTTCGTGCGTATTATTCATTATCTTTCTATTGATGCGAAGGATTTTTTTTTATGGTTTAGTTAATTGTAGATCACAACATAGAATATTTTGTTTTTATATGCTTTATTTTAGGTCCGGAATTGTGAATATTAGGTATACATCTTTTCATCTGTAATATTTTATTTTATCTTTAAGAATCATATTATTTGTCTTTATTGCGTCCACATTCCAATAATCATCAAATTTATAGTTCTAACTAAAAATAGTTTGTATTTAAAGTACTTAAGCTCTCAACATTTTGTAAGAGCTGAGAGACCAGCTCTGTCAGGAGAGGGTGATTCTGTAGGATTTTCCCTTTGAAACATTTGTAAAAAAGTTGAGTCATATCCTTTTCAGAGGACCATAAATCTCAATTTTATTTATTACTGCATTCCGAAGCAGCGCCATCTAGTGAGTTTTCGTAGCTCCGGCTTGAATAATTTTTCGGCAGAGGCCAACTAACTACTGCTTGATCAACACGTCGCGTCTTTACCGCATTTCCGCGCCCATCGCGGCACCGCCAGTCCTAACGTCCAATAATGAGAAAGGTTTATTTCCCCGTCTTCTAAAGGTATTACTCAACTTTTAATTAACCTAATTCCTGCATGTCTTTCTCTTTGTAATTATCTTTTTTTGTAAATATTTTCCTTTAACTTTAAATAAATTCTCTTTTTTACTTAAAAGAAGTATTTGTGTTTAAATGACTTAGATTCAATTAATAATTCATCACTCACCCTTAAATACTTACCCCTAGACAAGCCACCTCGCCAATCTAAAATCCCGCCTTCTGAAGACTCTGATTTTTATTCGAAGATTTATTCGGACTCCCACATTTATTATAAGTTTCATCTGTTCACGGAAATTATCTTTTATTTTAAGCATTACGGGGTAGGGGGGTTTAGTCGGGGGAGTAATTGTTTCGGAAATAACATTTTCATTCGTAGGGAGTGGATGCTCGACATCCTGTTCAAGATCGGAAAAGTTATTTTTTGTTTCTATCGGGTCCTGGGTAGAGATGGGGGAGACGGGCCAAGCCGTCTTTTTCGGAAAAATAAATTCCTCCGAGGATTCCTTAGTTCTATTTTTTCGCTTTTTATTTTGTTTTTTCTTCTTGACATTATGATTAGTTTTATCCAAAGTGGATTCACTAACGTTAGAATCCTCAACTATAGGGGGAATTTTATGCTCTTTGCAATCATCTCTTGTACATAGGGGAAGGGTTTTGAGCTCACTTACCAATTCGTCTTTTTTCTTGGCCAAGTCGTAAGTAGACATCTGGTAGAGTTCAAGGAAGGAGTTCTTCGGGCTTGGTGTACGTGCACCTTCTAACATAGAGCTATGCATGGCTGAGGTACTATGAACAGTATCCCTGAGTTTTTCGCAGGCCGCGACTTTTGATTGTCGCGTCGGTGAGAAATCCATAAAATCGCTGATATCGCTCATGATTGTAAAAAGGTCGTGGAGCTCGATAGTGCGTGGTCTCCGTTGGTACGTTCACATTCCAGTCGTCCAACCTTATATACTCCTCTCTTACACTCTCGTCATTGTTCCGTACTATCCGCGCTATCTGATGGTTTGCTGCAATTTGCATATTCTTCTTCAAGATGTGTGTGATAATTCTTCAGGTGAAATTTTTATTTTAAAGTTCAATTTCTGTGTGATTCTGAATTATCCTTAATTTATGGACATGAGTGTACCTACGCCTCACGAAAATTCGCAGCGAAAACTTAGAATAATAATTCAAGCATGCATCTAAAAGAAAGCGCCATCTACCTATGATCCGACGAGACTCTCAATTTTAAATTTCATTCATCCTTATCAAGATTTTGGTTTTGGCTTTATATAAAAAGTGAATATAAAATAACCCTTTTCTTAATGAAAATTCTGATTCAATTCTCCACAACTTATTTATGTGAAAAGACTTTTCATCTGTCACAGACTTTAAAACACGATACCGATCTGAGCCTGAATTAAATTCAGTTATCCGTCTAAAGCAGGAAAATCCATCACATTAAGAATGTATAATGCTAAAAGTTTGATATATTTAAACCACTTTTTAATTGTTTTGTTTCTACAGTTTTTTTTATTTTGTTTATTTTATTACGGTTTATTAATAAAACTTTCATAATTTGGTTACAATTAATAGTTTCATTTTATTAACTAGGCACATTTTATGTGCTCTTATATCACAATTTTTTATAACTATATTTAACACTTAAAAAATCCTACTAGTGGTCCGCGGGATTTAAATTATGAATTTACTGGTCCATGAGGTCAAAAAGGTTGGCGACCGCTGATATAGAGCATAAAAAAATTCTTACAATAATTCAAAATATCTAATAAAAGAAAACTATACTAATTGACAGTACTTTTGATTCTCATATAAAAATAATTAACACAGATACCCGTAAAAATGCAAGCTGAGTGAGGGCACGCATTATAAAGCGACACGAGGGCTGTTAACAACGGATCTCGTAGTTTTGAACAATGTCAAGTGACGAAAACAACACCTGAAAACAACATCCCACTCCAAACTACCCTGGTAATATCTATTTTTGCTGCAGTTATTTTAAAATTGAATAGGCGTTGTTTTTTGGGGCTTCTGGACTGTAAGAACAGTCCTCAATCCCATATCAGGACAAGACTTCGATGAGAGGCATGATGAGAGTGGTGTTTTGCATTCTGCTAGGTGGCATAACGGCGATTGGATGGTCGATGGAATCCTGGAGGCGTGGCTTCGGGGTTTCGTCTGGATGGAGAATTTTCAAAGTTTATTGACTTGGCTGAGAGCTTAGTGACTGCTCTCTGATTGGATCCTGGAGTTATTTTAAAAACAATTTCTCTTCTTTTATACCAAATTATATTCATAAACATGTCTTAGATTTAAAATAGCTGTTCCTCATTTCCATGTCCTTTTGTAATAGCAACAGCTTCTCCCTGTAGTTAAATACGAGCATTACCTGATTTCAAGTATGAAAATATATTTATAGCTATTAATATGTCGTTGGGGCAATTTAATTCAAATGCAATTGAGTTCTTTGCAGTCATATTTAACTAAAGTGAAAAAATTTGAAGCACTGCTTTTACGCTGTAATTTTAAAAGTAATTAATTCATGACAAATTTTGGCTACAATGTTAATTGCAAACTCTTCCGCATTCGTATAACTATATAGCACTATTTATCTAGTTTATTTATGTATATTAATATTGTTTTTTTTGGTATAATGTCTTTTTTTGTGAGTGTTACGTAATGCCAATAAAAATGAGAAAATAGAAAGGATGAACCAGGAGCTTTTCTTCGTCAAGAGACAGATGGCGTTATCTTCGGATCCCTGGAGGCCAAGGCATGCTACATGATCATGAGAAGAACATGTTTTTCTTTTCAATTTAAAAACTGCGTTTTTAGCTAGAATAAATAGAATTTAGTTATGTGAAAATGGTTATTACAGTAATCACAAAATGCAATATTTATAATTATTGATAAATACATAGCTAGTAGTAGTTTGAAAGTTCTGAAAAGTTTAATATATATAAAAAAATTTCTTTATACTTTTGTATCCATTGTTTTATGTAGTCGTAAGTATATAATGTATCCGCAAGGATGCTTTGAAATCGGTAAATAAGGAATAATACCAGGGATGGTGAACAAGTGGCACGTTGCATTTTAATTTAAAATAACAAAGTTCAACATGAGGTACTTCGAAAAACGTGAGTGATCGGTTACAGTTTTCAGAGAGATTTTCTCAGTTCAAAGAATTATCGTAAACGCTCCAGTTTTTCATGTATCTTGATGTGACTTTATTTAATAAATTGAATCGGTCCCAATTCTATTGGTTGTAAATTGAAAAATTTTTTGAAATGCAACTGATTTATTTCCAGTCTATTTCAATATAGATTCAAAAATTTATTGAAAAAAGGAGAAAGTCGGAATTGATTAAAACAGAAAGATTAACAAGCAATATAAGTAAAAATTCTAAGTAGTATAATTTTGAAAAAATGGAATTCAATTCCTGACACATTTAGCTGTTTGAAAAAATTGACTCATACTATTTTAATCATATTTTCATCTACCTATGCCTGCGAATCATTATTTTCACAGATGTGAATGACATTAAAAACTCACTTAAAGATCGTTTGGAAGATGACTCCAATTCAGCTTGCAGTCTGGTAAAAGAAGCATCTTACAATCCTAATACAAATTGTTTGCCATCTAATTTACCACAACAGAATTCACACTAATATCACTTTAATTTGAATTTCACGCATAAATAAAACATTTACTACTATGCTTTGCAAAATGTATTTTTTCGTTGCAATTAAATAGTTTTGAGTTGCTAGTATTTATCTTTTTTTTTAAAAAAAACGAAGTACTTTGTGTGCATTTTTCGCGATTCAAATGGGCGTGGCCCAGTTTCAATGATTATTTAAAAATAGTTTTTAAGGGCTTCTAATTACCCTAGACGTTAAAGTACGATATTTTTAGAAAGGTTAAGAAATCTACACAATTTGAAAATATAAAAATATGATTTTAGCTTTCCAACACCCCTTAAAAATTGCACCATGTCTTTTTTTTTTATTAAAGTTCCTAATGAGCAACCAATACTCATATTACTTAAATCTCAAAGAGTAATCTAAATAGACATATATTTATCACTTAATTGGAGAACTTAATACTAAATTTTACTTTAAAATTATATTGGTTGAGATAGTTTTACCCCTTCAATATTTCAATGTCTTAGGAATCATTTTCTTAAAAATAGAGAATTCCATTTTCTCATATAAAATCAGTGGAAGTTTTACGAATCTAGACATTATTAGAATATGATAGCGCAGATTTTTTAACAACAGCGAAAAAAATATTTGGTGACAAGATATAGAAAATTCTATTTCAATATGATATACAAGTTTAATCAGTATGCTAAGAATTAGTGTAGGAAGATGAGGTTTTTGATTTTCATTTAAGTCGGACTGTGAAGCAACATGGGCTATTGGTGACGGACTTTGTTGAAGGCCACCGCAACGAACTCTTTCGATGACGCAACGCGTGGGTGGAGTCTTCGAAGAAGAGCCTTTTCCCTATTGGACTATTTTATTTCTAGAACTTTTTATTATGTTAACTGTAGAATTAACGGAGAAATCCGTTGTTAAGAAATTAGTATTGCGCGGGATTTGTTATGTATATGTAGACGCTGCCCTCGTGAATTGATATCCGTATTAAAGTTGATATAGAATAATCCCTGGTGTGATTATTACTTGAACCTGCTTGTTGTAACCCTGTGTGTTCAACATATTGTGGCATCCGCGAGTATTTCTCTCGTTAAATATGGATATCGATATACTCAAAGCAAAACGGAAGTCTTTGAGAGCAGCATTCAGTATGTGTTGTAATGGTATTAGCAACCGAAACTTTAAGTAAAAATGAAGTCAATGCTTTGTACAAGCAGTTGCAAGATAAATTCTCTCGACTGGAAACAATTCAGGAAGAAATATCTGATTTATTATTAACAAGTCATGATCTTAAGGATACATATCAAGAAGATTTTTCAAAAGCTGAAGAATATCGGGACAAATTCTGTCAAATTTTTTCAATATTAGAAGCTAGCCAAGAACAAGAGATTTTGGTTTCCGAAGAAAACAATTCCGTTCAAAAGCGAAAATTTAAGCTCCCAAAATTGGAGTTAAGAAAATTTAGTGGAGAACCGAAAGACTATCTTGCGTTTTGGTCGCAATTCGAGAAAATTCACATGGATGCAACGATTGCAGAAGAAGACAAATTCCAATACTTGTTGCAGTGCCTAGTTCCAGATTCTAAAGCAACTAGATTAGTATCAAGTTTTCCGCCTACAAAGAACAACTATTTAAAAGCAATTACGCAATTAAAGGAGCGTTTCGGAAGAGACGAACTTCTAGTGCAGATATACGTACGAGACTTGCTCTCCATCGTAATGAAGAATGCAGCTGGTCGGATTAAAGGGGATTTGTCGGAGCTGTATGATTTATTGGAAAGTAAGCTCATAGCACTCGAGATTCTTGGCCGTACGAAAGAAAAGTTTGCTGAATTTCTGGAGCCTTTGGTTGAATCCTGCTTACCGGAGAACGTGCTTCGTGCGTGGGAAAGAAGTCGCTCCGTGGAAGATTCCTCACCGCAAGATAGTGCGCGCTCGTTGGATAAATTATTGTGCTTTCTTCGGAACGAAGTGCAAAGTGAGGAGATGATTAAGCTCGCCCGTACCGGGTTGGGAGCTTCGCGCGTGTCGCATCCTCGTTCGCATCCAGATGAGGCGGATTGCTCTACAGCTGCAGCCCTTGTGAATTTTCAAGACAATTCAGGTAGGAGAAATTTTCGTTGCATTTTTTGTGATAAACCTCATAATTCTTCAGAATGTTTTTCGGCAAGAAAATTGCCATTAGAAGAAAAACGAAAACTTTTGGTACAGAAGCATGCCTGTTTTCGTTGCCTTAAAACTGGTCATGTCTCTCGTTCATGCAAATATAAGGTGAAATGTTTATCTTGTGATAAAAATCATTATACTATTATGTGTGCAGACAAAGAATCTGCTAAATCAAATGATGAAAATACTGTTGTATCAAGTAGTGTACTTTCTAATCAGTCTGTTAATGAAACTGTATATTTGCAAACTCTTGTTTTAAGAATAGAACACAATGGTAAAGAACTCAAAGTTCGTACTATTTTGGATAGTGGTTCACAAAAGTCTTATATATCGGAGAGGGTCATTAAAGTTCTGCAGTTGCGACCCAAATCAAAACAAACCGTTGTCCACGGTTTGTTTGGGGGGAGAGAAACTAGCCCTCACTCCCATTTAGTTTTTGATGTTTATTTGAAAAATTTTGAAGACACTTATGCTCACTCAATTGAGGTGCTATCTCAAAAGAAAATATGTGGGTTTGTACCCAAAATAGTTGATATTCATACTTTACAAGAATTGAAAGAAAAGAATATTACTTTATCTGATTTAGAGGCTAAGGAACATGACATTGAGTTGCTCTTAGGAGCAGATGTCATTGGGAACATTTTAACTGACAATTCTTTGAAACTAAGCTCAGGTGTAACTGTCGTACAAACTAAATTTGGTTACACGGTGATAGGAAAAACAAATACTATACATAATAGTTTGTGCAATAATGTGGTTTCATTGCATTGTGCTAATTTCACCGTAACTGATCTGTGGAATTTAGATGCCATAGGCATTACAGACCCAACTGAAGATGCTAAGCGTAAACATGCGCATTTTGATTTTCTAAATCAATTTAAAGAAAACTTATCTGTTCTTCCTGATGGACGGTATCAGTTACCATTTCCCTTTAAATTCGAAACCCAGCTACCAAATAATAAGTCTGCTACCTTTAAGAGGCACCAAAGAATGTGCCAAAGAATTGATGAGCAAAATCTATTAAATGAGTATGAGGTAGTGTTTAGGCAATGGGAAGATCTACAAATAATAGAAGAGGTTCCTAAGACCGAAGTTGATAATTTCGGCTATTATTTACCCCATAGACCTGTTATGAAACAGGCTAGCCAGACAATGAAAATAAGGCCGGTGTTTGATGCTTCAGCCAGAGATAAAAGTCAACCGTCCCTTAATGACTGCTTGAACAGAGGCCCTAACTTAATTGAGCTTATACCTGATATAATTGACAGATTCAGGCTGTACCCAATTGGTCTATCGTCAGACATCGAAAAAGCGTTCCTTCAGCTCAGTATTATCCCAGAACACCGAGACTATTTGCGGTTTTTCCTTCCTAATGTTGAAGAATCTAAAATTTACAGACACTGTCGAGTTGTGTTTGGAATCTGTTCTTCTCCATTCCAACTCTCTGCTTGTATAGATCATCTCCTGGAAAATTCTCCAGCCCGTTTTGACGATGTGACCCAAAAATTAAAACACTCGTTTTACGTTGACAATTGTGTCACTGGTGTTACCGATATCAAAGAGCAAGAAAGTTTTATAAATAAAGCAATAGAGGTAATGGCTAGAGGATGTTTTAACCTACGGGGTTGGGAAAGTAACGTTCCAGGTCGCTATATTTTCCGTAGTTCAGGTGTAACTTCTTTGCTTGGACTATTGTGGGATTTAGACCAAGATACATTAAAATGTAATCTCAATTATTCAGGGGAGGGTGAGATAAGTAAACGTAATGTTTTGGCTATGGTACATAAAATTTTCGATCCTCTAGGTATTTTGAGTCCGACCACTTTGTTACCTAAGGTATTGTTACAGGAAGCTTGGAAACTGAAGTTAAAATGGGATGACCCTTTGCCCGAAAACATTCAGAAAATTTTTCGGAAGTGGCGGGATGAAATAGTGTATCTTGAGAAAGTTAATATCCCTCGTTACGTTGAAATAAATGAGAATTCGGAGTTACATCTCTTCGTCGATGCATGCAAGAGTTCCTATGGGGCCTGTGTTTACATTCGAACTGTAACGCCCTTAGAGTCAAAATTCGATTGATCAGAGCAAAGTCCAGGGTAGCGCCATTAAAAACTATGACTATTCCCCGGCTGGAATTGATGGCTTGTTGTATTGGTGCGAGGCTGGTTCACTCAGTGTACGCTGCTTTGGATGTACCTGATTTAAAAATTATTGCATGGAGTGATTCTATGGTAGCACTTTGGTGGCTGAAGAACCATGGTGATTGGTCAGTTTTCGTGGCCAACAGAGTAAATGAAATTAACAGCCTAGTTCCTTCTCAATTTTGGCGCCATGTGCCGGGCGAATTAAACCCCGCAGATTTGCTTTCGAGAGGCATTTCCCCTCGTTTATTTTCCGACTCTCTTTGGTGGGAGGGTCCTTCCTGGCTCCTCGAACCCCCTAGTAACTGGCCCATAGACCGCTTGGCTTGCGAAACATCAGAGGTAGAGCGAGAAAAAGGAAAGTTAGGTTATGTAATCTGGTTGCAGTTGAAGGGGAAATACCTTGGTATGCCATTAAGTTTTCCAATTTTCAGTCAATTATTCGTTTTGTCTCGTGGATGTTGCGTTTTGTGGAAAACGTAAAGAAAAAACGGGAGTTTCGAGAGATTGGAGATCTGACCATTCACGAGATAGAACACGCGGAGAAAACTCTTATCAAAATTGTCCAAGCTAAGTTTTTTCCTTCTGAGAACTCGTTTCCTAATATGAATGTCATTACGGACGAAGAGGGTATTAAAAGAGTTAAAACTCGAATTACTGAGCGATCAGACCATCCGGAATTTATTTACCCTATTATTTTACCAGGCGAGTGTCTTTTTACCCAACGGCTCATTGAATACTATCACCGACAAAATTGTCATGCTGGAACACAAATTCTGCTCGGAATATTAAGGGAGAGATTTTGGATAGTGAGGAGCAGAAGGGTGGTCAGGAAAATTGTAAGAAGTTGTATAAGATGCAAACGATATAAATGTAAATCTCCAAATAGTGAGCCAGTGTCCCTGCCTGGTGATCGTGTCAATGACGCAGCGGTGTTTGAGGTAGTGGGTGTTGATTTAGCAGGACCCTTATATGTGAAAGGAGGTCAAAAGTCTTGGATTGTCTTGTTTACATGTGCAACATATAGGGCCGTTCATTTAGAATTGACATCATCATTGTCCACTGATGCCTTTTTGTTGTCGTTGAGACGTTTTATTGCCAGGAGGGGGAGACCACGAGTAATTTATTCCGACAACGGAACAAATTTTCGAGGAGCTCATGGAGAATTGAGTGGTATTGACTGGGAAAAAGTCTTGAAACTAGCTACCATACAACGCATAATTTGGAAATTTAATCCACCCACAGCCGCTTGGTGGGGTGGTTGGTGGGAGAGGTTAGTTCGTGTGTTAAAGGAACTGTTGAGAAGGACTCTCGGTAACGCCATTCTCACGACCGAGGAGTTGCAGACAGTACTGTGCGACTGTGAATCTGTAATTAATTCTAGGCCACTCACTTACCTATCCGAAAATTCTGATGATTTAGTTCCTTTGTCCCCAGCCATGTTTCTTGTGGAAAATCGCAACCTGGACGTTCCCGATATTGATTACAGGGATACTGTAAATTTACGTAAAAGGGTTAGATATCGACAAAAATTGTTAAATGATTTAAGGCATAGATTCCGAAAGGAGTATTTAGGTCTCCTTATTCAAAATAAAAATAAAAAGGGTCCATTGTCGGAAGTACGGCTGGGAGAAATTGTCCTCATTGGTGATGACATCAAAAACGGATGCTTTGGCCTTTAGCTAAGGTCATTCGGCTGATTCCTGGAAAGGATGGCAAGATCAGAACTGTGGAACTGAAGACTCGCACTGGAACAATGTTACGACCCATTCAACGAGTCTATCCCTTGGAAGTGCAGTCGACAGAAACCCCCAATGATCCTTTAAACGATTGTACAATTACTAATCCTATTTCTTCTATTTCTAGTGATAATCTTTCAGATCCTAACGACTCCAGTAACGTCTTGCCTAGAGTATCCAAGTATGGAAGAGTCATCAAAGTACCAGAGAAACTGGACCTCTTCAACCAGGTGTTATATGTTTTTGAGTCCAAGTGATGTCGACTCAAAAAAGGGGAGGATGTTGAAGGCCACCGCAGTGAACTCTTTCGATGACGCAACGCGTGGGTGGAGTCTTCGAAGAAGAGCCTTTTCCCTATTGGACTATTTTATTTCTAGAACTTTTTATTATGTTAACTGTAGAATTAACGGAGAAATCAAACTTTTTGTTAAGAAATTAGTATTGCGACGGGATTTGTTATGTATATGTAGACGCTGCCCTCATGGTGAATTGATATCCGTATTAGCTCTTAGCGATCTTACTTAAAAATCTCAAATTTGCAATTTTTAAAAATTGATATAGAATTTTAATCCCTGCTTAACTTGGTATCGAATCTGCAATTTTATTAAATCAATTGAACCTGCTTGTTGTAACCGCATTGTGTACCACTTATTTTACAGCAGATACGGTGATAGGAAATCCTTGTGTTTAACGATATTTTAAAGCGCTCAATTGAGGAAATTTTATTATTTTGGATGACAATACAATAATATAATAATAATAAATAAAAATTAATTGATTAAAACTAATTATTTAAAGAATTACAAATACAACCACGTTGGCATCATTTTTGGCGACTTAGCGACCCTTTAGGCGACTTGTGTCAAAACTTGAAAAAATTTTTTTCTCACGTATTAAAGTATTCAGTTGAACTGAAGTTTATATAAACGATTGTTTCGGATGACAATACGATACTTTAATGATAATGAATAAAAATGAATGACCACTTAATGTTGTGATTCTTCCATATGTGTATACATATTTATATTAATTGTAACTATTTAACAAAAAGTAGCTAAAATATAAAATCTTTCTTTGTTGATCTAAGTAGGAATTGACTTAAAAAAATTTTTTTATATTACTTGTTTGTACTTTGTATTTTCCCATTCGCTAGGAATTTTAAGAAATGCTCAAGTGGAAGGTCCATATAATGTTCATGTTGCAATACTAAAATGCTACTGTTCTGGTAACAGCATACAAAGATAAGCTCTGTAACGTTTGAAAAAATAACGGTAGCGTATTTTTGGTTAATTTAAATATTGAATTTATTGACGTCACAACTATTGAATATTATTTACTGAATTATACGTTAAAGTTATTAAACTTAATTAAAGATTGTTAAGAGTCCAATAATTTTGTGAGAGGAGGAGTTGGCTACCGCTCCCGTGTAAGTTCAAAGCATCTCGCCCTCTCATCTTCCGGTCGACGGGGTTCGATTCCTCGGGGTCAAAGAGGGGTTGTGCTGCAGCTGCAAGATGCACGTATTGGTGTCGGGTCCACCAAAGATGCCGACCGCTGTTGGGAGTGGCTACGTTACAGCTCTCGCCCTCTCTTATAGAACTTTTCCGTTGAGAAAAGTTTAATGGAATGACGATGACAACCGACAGATTACCGACGCATCCCTTCAT
This sequence comes from Trichonephila clavipes, assembly GCA_019973935.1. Classification (NCBI taxonomy): domain Eukaryota; kingdom Metazoa; phylum Arthropoda; class Arachnida; order Araneae; family Nephilidae; genus Trichonephila; species Trichonephila clavipes. The sequence continues at coordinate 423,586 of BMAU01017266.1, forward strand.
CAAGCACTACTATATTTCTGAGCTGCAATTTTAACTACTAAAGAAAAACGTTGAACTAAATTTGGAATTACTTATTTCTAGTAAGTGAGTGTTCTTGCTAGGGAACTTAAACAAATCCATATTACAAAAATGATCAATAGCAATATAAGAAAACATAATATAACATTAAATAAAAATATAAACACTCCTATCACACTGCCTATTATGAATTATACTAACAACATGTTACATCAAATGCTAGTGTAAGACCTTACACATAAAATATTCTTCGCCACAATACTTAATAAAAATTATACTAATGACATGTTGATATGATATGCGAAGTGTACAACCTTACACACAAAATATTTTTCACAATATGCCGCTTGCGTAAACTAAATAATCATGTATATTTTATAACCCGATACACAAAATTAAGCATATTAATATATTTGCTTTTCATGACTTTATCTTTTGACACGCATCTCCATTCGATATGATATACAGTACTAGTAAATAAATAAAACTAACACAATTATTAACCCTTAACTAAAAAAAAACGTTATAAGCAACAATTTTTATTCATGAGCAAGAGAACATTGTTAACAATTCCTAATTATCTATCACCGATCTGCTGAGACTATCTGCATTTTTGTGACTTTTACCCGACCGATGTACAATTCTAAAATTATATGGTTGCAAAGCCAAAGCCCATCGCATCAATCTAGGGTTAGAACTAACGTTTCTATTCAGCCACACCAACGGGTTGTGATCGGTCATAACTAAAAATGAATTTCCATCTAAGTAATAATGTAACCTTTTAATTGCGAAAACAATACTAGCACATTCCTTCTCCGTCGTACAATAACGCTTCTCTATCTCTGAAAATTTCTTACTCAGGTAAAGGATTGGATGCTCCTCACCTTGTTCATTTAATTGGGTTAAAACTGCTCCCATACCTACGTTTGAAGCGTCCGTTTGAACAATGAATTCTCGTTCAAAATTTGGCACGTACAATACGGGCTTATCAATCAGTTTCCCTTTTAGTTCTCGAAATGCGTTTTCACACTCGGTCGTCCACGTAATTTCTCCCTTCTTTGCTCTTCCCTTCAACGCGTCCGTCAACGGAGCAGCGATTACAGAGAACAGATTTATATATTTTTGGTAATAACCCGTTAAACCTAAGAAGGCACGTAATTGAGTTTGCGTGCGAGGGGTAGGGAACTCTAGAACAGCCTGAACTTTGATCTTGGAAGGGGTGCAAAAACCCTGACCCACAATGTCACCCAAACATTTGATATTTTGTTGCGCAAACTAACACTTTGAAGGTTTTATAGTTAACTTAGCTTTCTTTATTCTCTGCAGAACCGTTTCCACATATTTAAGATGCAACTCCCAAATATCTGAGAAAATTGCGATATCGTCTAGATACGGGACAACAAAATCCTCTAGTCCATTAAGTAATTCAGCCATGAGTTTACTATGGAGGATTCTTTAATCCGAAACTCATCCTTAGGGGTCTGTATGTACCAAAGCTAGTACAGAAGGCTGCGTATCGCTGTGCAGTTTTACTCAAAGGTATTTGCCAATATCCTTTAGATAGATCTAAGACGGTAATAAATATAGCCGCCGATACTTTTTCTACGCGTTCTTCGATATTCGGAAGGGGAAAATATATATTCCGTTCTAATGATCCCGTTTAATTTCTTGTAATCAATACATGGATGAGGTTCTTTCCTAGCTACTTCAACTAAAATCATAGGGGACATGTAATCCGATTCTCCTACCTCAATGATTCCTAATTTTAAAATTCGGTTAATTTCGTTTTTTAAGATTTCATTTTGTCGGTGCGACATTTGATAGGGTTTCGTCCTAACTGGTTGATCGATAACTAATTGGATTTCGTGTTCAACTAGATTAGTTAAACCGAGGTTGTTTGGAAAACATTTAGAGTATTTATTTAATAATTCGCGCAGTCGATCCATTTGTTTGTCGTGAAGGTATTTGTTCAACTTGCTAGCCTGGATTACATCCCTGAAATCATAAACGAGGGAATTGTTTTCTAAATACGGGATTTCTAATTCCTGGTCTGCGAGAGAGTTTTTTGTTTCATCATTAATAATTACGTTAACGTGTTCTGGCCTTTTGTAATATGCTTTTAGCGTATTTATATGATAGATTTGAAATGTTTCGCGTCTGTCGGGGAATTAGACTAAATAGTTCGTTTCTGAAATTTTATTTAAAATTGTCCCAGGACCTATCCATTGCACTGCTAATTTATTTGCTCTGGATGTAGCTAACACTAGGACTAAATCCCCATCCTTAAATTCACGTTTTACTGCGTTTTTATCATACCAAGTTTTCCGCTAACTTGCATTTCCTCCATTTTATTTATAGCTACTTCTTGACATATTTTTAATCTATTTATTAACTTTAACATATATTCAGTGACGAGGTCACTTTCTTCTTCCGGTTCCATCCAATGTTCCATTACTAACGTCTCTGGGGTTCGCAAATTTTTCCCATACACCAACTCTGACGGTGTATACCCTGTACTTTCGCAAGATACAGTCCGCAACACTGAAAGAATGATGGAAGATGCTTGTCCCATTCGGAGCCTGCATCTAAACATTAGACTCGTAAGAGTCGTTTCAACATTCGATGAAATCGCTCAACAGGGTTAATCTGTAGATGATACACAGAACTATGCCTGACAAGTATTCCGAATCTTTAAAAAAACTCGGTAGTCAGAGCACTAGTAAAAGAAGTACCCTGGTCACATTGTATTTCACCGGGAAACCCCATCCGACTAAAGATGTTTAACAGCGCATCTGTGACACTAACGGAACTAATATCAGACACCGGAATAGCTTCAGGGAATTTTGATGACATGCAAATGGCCGTGATAAGATATCGATTCCCTTTAGATGTGATCGGGAGAGGCCCACATGCATCAATATTTAGCTTAGTAAAAACCTCCTGAATAACAGGGACCAATATTAGTGGAGCTTTCTTTTTATCATTGGGCTTCCCAGCCCTCTTACACTGATCGCAAGTTTTTACAAACTGTTCCATATCTCTATAGCAATTCGGCCAGTAAAAATATCGGTTTAATTTGTCTTTGGATTTTGTAATTCCCAGGTGTGCAGATGTTCCCTCATGACACAAGGATTTAATGGGGTCGCGCAACCCTTCCGGCACTACTATTAACTTCACCATGTTACATAACTTATCTTCGCGATTTTTGACCAATAATTCCTTCTCTAGCGAATAAACCTGATTGGTAACCTGCACTTGACTGGCTGCCTGTTCGTATAAGGATTTAATCTCCTCGCTATTTTTTTGTGAGCATTGATTAAATTTTCTCGCGTAACCCTTAGCAGCGCTAATTCCGGAACATATTCCTGGTGTGCAGGTATTAAAATTTCGTCCTCTGCATCCGAAGAAACAATTATAACCTCATCTTCCCCTTTTTTAGCATCATCACTATCTACCCCCCCTTCTTCTCTAGCCGCTTTGACTTGAAACCTTGTTTGGACAGCATTCAGTATTTCGACTGGCAGGAAATTATAGCCTAAATTTCCTTTTATTAGCTAGGCCGTTTTATTTCCAAGCAAATATCGACCGTGTTGGTTTAAGTGATTTCCACAAACCACTGCCTTAGTTTGCACCGTTCCAAAATTTACGGAAACTTCCACGAGCGCCAAAGGTAAACAAACCAATTCTGGGCTTAACGGTTGTTTTACCCAAACATTTTCACCAGAGAAAGAAGGATTAATGTATTTTGTACATACTAAATCTATTGTCGCTTCCGTATCTCTAAGAATGTCTATCTCGTGACCATTCACCGAGCCCTTTGTTATATACGAATTAAGAAAATCCGGGTTTTCATTTCCTTCAATATTATTGATAGTTTTCCGTCGTTTTGTTTTTTATTAATTTAGGGCAAACGGCTTTTATATGTCCGGGCATATTGCAATGATAACATCTCTGTATCACTCGTTTTTCAAAAGTTCTCTCTCTAGTACTCTCCGGAACAGAAGCTCCTAATCTGGGGGAAGTTTTCCCAAATCTATTTTCTTTTTCCTTGATCCCTGAGTATGTCAAAATTTTATCATTCCTGCTCAACCCATCTATGGGTTTCGAATTTACCTTTTGGACGTCCTCATAATTATCAAAGAGTTCTGCTATTTGAGTAGCTGATTTAAGGTTTGCCCAATTATCTAAAAAATGATCTTTCATACTAGCATTGGCGCGTTTTTTTAATTGATCTACCACCATTAGATCTTTAAGATCTTGAAAATTATTTATTTCTAAGCCAATCAGCCACTCATCTAGATATTCGTAATTTCAAAAGTGAAAGCCTCCAAGGTGCTATCGGATTTTTTCTGGTGTTGGACAAATTTTTGCCGAAAGACCTCAGGACTTAACTTGAATATTTTAAGTAATAATTTCTTTACACAATCGTAATTTTCGGCTTGTTCCTCCGGTTCGCGAGCAATAAATTGCACGATCTCTAGGGGTAACAAACCCAATAATTGCCCCACCCACTCTTTCTTTTCTATTCACGCCCTTTTAGCCTGGCGTTCAAAGATCACTAGATATAAACTAATATCTGACTGCTTAGGATCGATATTGGGATCAATTTTTTTAAGTTTAAATTAGAGGTTACAGAACATGTATTTATAGAATCGTTTGATTCATCGTTTACCCTAAATCTGGATTCTATTTTAAACCTTTCTAAATCAAATTTCAGCTGTAATTCTTTCTCTTTTAATGCCTGCTCCTTTACTAATTCCTCCAATCTTATTTTTTCAGCCCTTTCTAACTCCTCCAATCTGTTTCCATTTGCAATGATAGTCTCAAACAGATTTTTAACAAATTCCTCTTCATAACCCTCACTGTTAGTGATTGCAATTTTTATACTAGGGACAGTCATTTTTATAAGGTGGCATTTATTCCTAATTCCTCAGCAAGTTGCAACATATCTTGCTTTTTCCCTTTACCAAGGAAAGCCATTTTTTAAACAATATCAAATAAATGTCACGCTAAATTTTACACTATTTTTTTGTTACTATTCTCTATTAATACAATAACACTGGTCCCATGCATACACAGAAATACACAAAGAAAAACTTAAACACTAAAAATAATCAAAATCATTCAAGAGACTTAAAACACAATAAATCTTAAGCTAAAATTGCACACAATGCTTGAAATACAATTACAATTCTCTAGAAACAAAATAACACTGTTCCCATGCAAGAAAAAACACTAAGTATTTCAAAATTTGTAAAGAACATTTTAACCAAAATTCCTAATACAATATGCAGTTTGCAACTCAAAAATATAACAGTACTCACCCATTTGAAGTACTCAGCTTGCTGTCAGAAGCAAATTATGTGCAGTAATATGGCACTAGTGGTTTTGAACTCTTCAGTGCGAACAATTGTCCTTTTGACCAATCTTGAATCTTTCACCCTTAACAATAAGTGTGGTCAGTCTGACCAGCCTTGAATTCCCTCGTGGCATGGCTTCAAAGATGAATTCAATCGCAGCACTGCTTTTTCACCCTTAACAATAAGTGTGATCAGTTTGACCAGTCTTGAATTCAATCGCAGCACTGCTTCCGATGATCGCTTTCCCTCCGGACACTCTGTGCGTAAACACTATAGATCGGTTTGATCTTCTTTGAGCAAGACGCTCTCCTTCTCCGAAGCTGAATTCAATCGCAGCACGGCTACTGAAGATGTCTTTTTCTCCTTGCGTTGCGGTCCGTCCGTAAAAACCCAAAATTTTCTCCTCTCACGGGTCCTGAATGCTAACTTTTTATCCCAAAGCGCTGCCACCAAATCTCTAAGATGGAACGTTTGAAAGAATAACGGTAGCGTATTCTTGGTTAATTTAAGTATTGAATTTATTTACGGCACAACTATTGAATATTATTTACTGAATTATACATTAAAGTTATTAAACTTAATTAAAGATTGTTAGAGTCCAATAATTTTGTGAGAGGAGGAACCGTTGGCTACCGCTCCCATGTAAGTTCAAAGCATCTCTCCCTCTCATCTTCCCGTCGACGGGGTTCGATTCCTCGGGGTCAAAAAGGGGTTGCTCTGCTGCTGCAAGATGCACGTGTGGGTGTCGGGTCCACCAAAGATGCCGACCGCTGTTGGGAGTGGCTACGTTACAGCTCCTTATCTCCGGATGATAATGATGCGGAGCAAAATGAAGAGCCAGAGCCTTCAAGAATCTTTTACCTCCTTTTAGATGTAAATTTTCGGAAGTATTTCTAATTTTAAATTATTGCCTGAAGAAAGAAAGTGTGAAAAATCGTTAAGGTATCCGACTACGTTCGAAACCATGATTTTTTTAAAAGCCTACAAAAGCATATTTCTTTTACTATTTACTGTCACTTAGATTAGAATATACGCAAGAAGTTTTTTTAAGAATATTATTACAGTAAAAAAATTGTTTAAAGGCAATATTTCGCAAAATGAACTTTGAATTACCTACTTTCAAAACATTCAGACTCTAAAGAAAGGCGCACACATGAAGGGGGGGACTCCTGGGGGTCTAGACACCCCCTCGAAGCCCTTGATTTTTTCCGTTTGATTATAATTCTAAGTATATAGTACGTAAAATTTAATTAATTACTTGTTATTAATGATTAATTTTATTAATTAATGCTAATTATTTATTCAAAAATTAGTTTTTTACTGTGTTTTGTTCCCGAAAATTGACAAAATCAAAAGGAGCATGATACAAGAATGGTGAACTTTCAACCCCTGACCCCCTTGAAAAATTTCTGTGTGCGCTACTGCTCTATACTATATATAGGCAAAATATCATTGTTATGGAAGCATTTTCCGCAAAAAAGGATAATGTTTTAAAAACAAGTAATTCCATGTTATTCTGCCTCAATATTGCATTTAAATAATTCTTTATTGTAAAAATAGTTTTAAAACAGTTTTATGAGTATATTCTAATCTAAGTGGCACTGAATATTAAAAAAATATTCGTTTGTACACTTTTGCAAAATCGCGGTTCCGAATGAAGTCGGATTCCTTAAGTCAGATGCAGTGTGGAAGTGTCTAATCAAGCTCACATATGAAAGAGACAGTGGTGTAACATACACCCCGGATCGCGGGGAAGGGCATGAATTCTAGAGGTTTTTTATTATTGCCTGACTGACGCCAAAAATGCAATTCTTTGTAAGATCCGGCTTGGAGTCTAAGACTTTGCAGGGGAAGGTGTGGAGGGGGGATAATATTCTCCGTTACGCCCAGTGGTGGACCTGGCGGCCGCCAGGGGTCCCCCCCTCCCCAGTAGTGACCTCAAGCTTGATGAAGACCATTTATAGATTCAACATGCAACAAAAAGAACTTGAACCGATATTGCAACCCGTATTTGAATCGTGTATCAGCCCTAGTCATCATTTTTTCCGTATATGTGTACTGTTACAATCTGTACAAATTTTTCGCATGCGTTTATTTCTTTTTGCCCAAATTTTATTACGAACAAATTAATATTAATTCCACGTCTCAAGTCAAACAAGTTCGTTTTTAGTCCACAGCCGGGCTTAATTACTCTCGGGTACATTTTACACTGATGGACAAAAAAATCTCAACACCAAGAAAAAAATATTGTCCACTAATGAAACTTCGGCACTACATTTGTATAGGTAATATATTTAATTGATTAAAGTTTCAAGATCACAGATTAATGTAAGCGCGAGTAGAGCCATTTCAAATGTGAAATGATGATTCATTAAAAATCGATGTAACCGCCACAATTTTAAATGCAAGCATGCAAATTTGTATGCCAGTTGCTCTTGGCCGGGCAATATAAGTTTGTTTAATTCTGGTTATGAATGAAGCTGTCATTGTCATCTAGTTTATTCGTTCCCGATTGGAGAAAGATCTGGTGATCAAGCAGACCTATGTAACACGCTGACACACTATATAAAAGTGCTTCTCAACCAGTGCTTCTCAAAGTTGCAATATTTGCAACCCAATATTCAATCCTAATTTTCATCACCCGCCTCATATAGTAACAATGCATTGAATTCAATAATACTATACTTTGACGCTAAAACTACGGTACGACTTTAACCTTTTAAGCGCCCCCGACGTATATAAACGTCTCGCTCAGCCAAAGCGCTTGTTTCCTCGGACGTATATATGTCTTTCCTAAGTAAGCTCTTTTCTGTGCACTGCACCCATAAAATTATTCTTCAGGCTTTGGAATACAATAAAAGGATCTTGACAGTGTTTTTGAAGGATTTACTTATTTCAGATTATACTTCCTTCTTTATTCCTTCCCCCTCCACACACAATACATCAGGCACGCGCGCCTGCGTGGAAAACGGTTGGCGTTACGAAGCGAATTGCGTAACTTTTAGTCGACATTTAAGGGATTAATTATAAAAACCGTACAAATTACTTCGAGATGAATGTTAATTTTTGTTTTTAGTTATATATATGACAAAAACCCATGGGGTCACTGGTAATTAATAAACTTGTTATTAAATTACTATTGTTAAATTAATCCCAAAATACATATTAGGTGTAGCGCTTATACATTTATAAGTGTAATATATCAGTGTAACTGTGCATTTTATTTTTTATTATGTCAGAATGTATTTTGTTTGTTTACTTTCAGTAAATTAATAATTTATTTTAAATCTTTTGTTTTCAACTTTATAATAGGCTCGCGCCCCCCTCGTAGAGTTGTCGTGCCCCTTAAGGGGGGCGCACCCCACAGTTTGAGAAACACTGGGTTACAACGGTGCGTGAGTATGTTATCCTATTGCAAAACACCCCTTGAATGTTTATAAACCGCAACCGCAATGTAACAGTTTGAACCACAGACTGACGTGGAAGTTTGCTGTCAAAATGTGTGAATTAACCTAAAGAGTGCTCCTCCAATCAAAAAGAAAATTGCTAGCACGAGACCATAACTGTAGGTGTAAGCACAGTGTATATATGGGACAGAAAGATTGTTTGAAGGCGCTGACATGGCCTTCTAATCAATATACAGCCATCACTGCAGTTGAGTTAATATCCTCCACGAGGCGCAACTAGTGTTACACTAATGCGCCTAACACAGTGTCTCTCAAACTGGGGGGCGCGAAAACATTACGAGGGGGGAGCGAGCATATCGAAAATAAAAGATTTAAAAATAATTAATTTACTGTAATGAATTCAAACAAAATACTTTCAGACATAATAAAAAAAGCACTTTTACTCTGATATAATTTATAGGCACGTGATATTGAGTCATCAAAAATAAAAACTTCTTGAATACCTAATTAGCTATGTTTGATCCTATGACCAAATAAAAAAAACTTTTATTTGATTTGCTGTAATCCCATGATAAGAGATTTTTTTACTACGCTTTCTTTTTAAGCCTAACATACAACTTTTTCAGAGAAAAAACAGATCCCAGATCCAGAATCGAAGAAATTTAGGAACATAAAAAATTCATCACTGTCATTATTTTTGAAATGCTGCACATTATAGCTGTAATCTGTATAACCTTCTAAGTTATTGGTACAGTTAGTTATGACCCCTCTCTTACGCGTGTTTGTTTCTCATTTAGGGAAGTAGTAAGTAATGTATTTCTCTGTTGCGCTTTTTTCCATGCAAAAAAAAACGTTTTACACAATTTTTTTAGCAGTAACATACATATTATCATAATGAATACAATTTTTATCCGGAAGTGGTCGCGCGGGACACACAGATTACAAAATCGTTAATTCTGGCAAAACTGTTTATTTGTTACCAAAAGAAAATTGAAAAGTTCTTGAAAGTAGGTAAGTAAACTTTCTCTTAGTTAAATTATTCACTGGAATGACGATTTGTATCGTGTACAATAAAATAATTATAAAAAAAAAGGATTGGGGTGACTCAATAACCCCGCTCGACCTTATCGAGTGTGCGCGTGCTCCCGGGTTAAAACATGTTGAAGTCTTTTCGCTTTAAATATTAAAAATAATACAATTATTCTTCATCGGAAATTTATATTACTGTTCATTATTTAACATCAATTATAAATGCTAATTCTGTGAGGCTTAAAATTACAATTCGCCTAAAACTAATTATAATCTGAACAACCATTTTAAAAAGATCATTTTACATTTTTATAAGAATTCTCGAGCACTTGGCTTTGCTCTCCTTACAATTCAGATATTACATCAATAATGTTTAATTTTCTTATAAATGAACTCGAGCAAAGAGCGGGCACTTCAGCCGGTATAGAAGAAAGTTTCAGAAGCAATAGACTTGAACATCATCATTGGCCTGAATTTAAAAAGTTCAACGACGCTTGTTGCGTGGTAAGGAGACGCCCTTCTGTTTCGTGTCATTTGTGTAATGTAGGATTGTGTGTAAACTGTTTTGAAGAATATCATGTAAAATAATATCAATATAGGGTGAATTGAAATAGATTCCTGATTTGCAGGAGCTCATTTCTAGTTTATGTACTTTTTAAAAATTTGTTTTATGTCCAAGAACAGTATTTGTGAATTTTGAATCTTTCCTTATTTTATGTGTTATGAAAACTAATGAGATGAAGAACTTTCTTCTATATTTTTGAGTATTTCGTAATAGAAAATAATTAAATCATTGTTTTCCAAAAATCCGAAACTCATTAAAATCGTTAAAGTACATTTACATATTTCCCAAATATGTTTTTTGTTTCAATTAGATCATCTTTATTATTTTAGACTGGTGTAGCTAGCTTTGATGGGGCCCCGTATCAAAATTCCGTCGGGCCCTTTATTAGATATAGGAGCCCAGTTAGTGGGACTGAAGTTACACATGTTGGGGACCCTGCAGCTTGGGGGTCCCGTATCATTCATACGGCTGATACGGTGGTAGCTACACCCCTGTTATTTTGAGTTGCTTACATTCGTAAGCATAAGAACTATAAAAAAAATCTGTAAAATCATTATACTAATTCACCTTTTTTAAATAATTTTGCTTATATTGCATAACCTTATTCCTTTTTTTGTAATAAATGAATTCTGTAACCTCAATTTTTATTGTACAAAAATATCTAACCTAGAATAAAATTTTTATTATGTTGTTAAACTAGGAAATTATTAGATTAATATGTTGAACTTAAACAATATTTAATTATTTGGAAATAAATATTTATTTTCTAATATGTGTTCCTCTTTATACTTTATTAATCACAAATAATTATATATATTAGTATTATTAAGAAATATACGTTATATACGTAAAAATTTTATTTTCAAAGTTTACTCAAAAAAGTATTATAAATTTAACGGGTGATTTTTTTATGATTTTATTTTATTTTTTCTTACAATAAAGAATGTAATTACAGATTTTCATAATGCAAGTTTTTTTACTAATACACGTATCAGCCGGATTCAAAAATACTTCAATTTACATTTTTATTAATTTTTACACCTGTAAAGCTACTTCAAAATACGTTTGTAGAGAATTAAAAGCAATTTTGGCATTCTGTTTTTGATGAAAATTTGTGCATAACTGCACAATGCATTGCAGTAAAGAAACGTATTTTGACTGCTATCTTACATTAGACTTTGTAAAAAACATTTTTTTTAAAATTTTATACCGAAACATTAAAAAAAATTTTTTTTTATCGTGTTTAAACAAAAAACGAAAAAAAATATCTGTAACAAAAAAGAAAATACAGAAATAGTTGTTATAGATTTTTAAAACTATCCATTTTTTTTTTTAGTTTTTCGAATTTATTTATAAACTACAAGAAACAAAGTTCGACATTTTTTATCATGACAATTGATGTATAAAAGTTGAGTCTTCAAAACAAAAAATATTAATTTTGATATTTTTTTCTTTCAAATTTGTAGAAAATGAATCTAGTGAGCTCTTCAGCATAAGAAAAATGCCCCGATTTATACAAGAACCTTAGAAGCAAGAATGAAATTTTTGCTTTTGTTATTTATGATACTTAAAAAGTTCTACAGTGCTGAATTTCTTGATTTTTCGAAACTTAAAAGTTTTTTTTAAAAAAATTATAGTAAGGAGATAGTTTCTTTCTAATAATACTTACGAAAAATTTTTATAAAATGCTCTAAAATTTATCTGAAAAATAAAATAATAAGAACGTAGTCTAACAGAAAGTTATATTGAAATAAAAAAAAATATATGTTCGTTCTCTTCCCCCCCTCCTATATTCGTGACACCCACCGCACAGACCTTCTAATCTTCAGAGAAAGAGGCCTTCAGGATGGGACTGATAATCAATGAGAATAAGACCCAGTGCTTGCCTTGCACTAAATCATGTTTTAACAATTCCCACTTTAAAATGGAAGAGCATAGCTTGGAAGTTATTCTCAGTTTCACTTATATAGGTTCGGAAATTAACAATAGAAACGATTATACAACTGAAATCCAAAGGAGAATTACTATGGCTAATAGATGTCTTAATGGAATAAGAAAATATATGAAATTATATATATATAAACTTTATTAAAACAAAAAAAAGTTCTATTGTATAAAAACCTTTTAAGCTCAGTATTAAATTATGCATGTGAGCTTGGTCCATGTCTCGAACGAATGAGAATGTGATAAGTATCTACGAAAGGAAGATTTTAAAGATTTAATTTTGAAGGAATTTAGGAAAATGGTACATGACAAAAAAAGATCAAATTTCGAGCTCTATCAATCATATAAAGAATCTGACAATGTTAAAAAGACGAATTAAATGGGCAGGTCACCTTTTGGGAATGAACAAAAACCTCACCACTAAAAAAGTCTTCAACGCCCAACCAACTGGCACACGAAGAAAGGATAGGCCAAAGCTTAGATGGACTGAGGGCTAGAAAAAGATATAGTTTTGATAACTAGAAATTGGAGAACACTGGCAGGCAGAAGGCTGGCCTAGATAAGGCTTTTTGAGAAGGCCAAAGCCCACCTTGCGCTGTCGAGCGACTAAAGAAGGATTTCCTAGTGAGTCACACTTAAAAAGGAATAGTAGTGCAGAGAAAGGAGTGTTCGGGTGCTCCCTAAGGCTATGAACGTTTGAAATTCTGAATACACAGAATCAGATAGCTGTCGTAAATGAGGATGAAAAGTAAGTAGCAAAGCTTTTATATCTGCAAAGAATGCTTATCCCTCTTGAATATTGTTGATTCTTTCAGGATTTGGTTATTATTGATTATCATATGCCTTTCTTTTGGTGTAATAAAACCAAGAAGTGCTCATTTGCCTTCTTGTAAATCTTAACGCTTGCTTTCAAGTATCCAGAAAACTATTATTCAGTGGAAAGAATTTAGATTCTTGAGAATATATAAAATATACAGGGATTGTGGGAAAGCAATGTGTTAAAATAAATTAATTACTATATGGCGTCTGATATAAAATCAGAAGAAAAAATTTATGTTTTATAATCTACATTTCATCCTTGATTAGCGAACCTGGCTGCTGTTCCGTACGGCCTGGGTCCGAATCCCGGAGAAGGCACGGATGTTTGTAAATGTATAGTGCCTTTGCGGCATGGAGTTACTCGAAACCAGGGGTGTCCAACACGCAGCCCTCGGGTCGCATGTGGCCCGCCTGTACGTATAAATAAATTGCAGCCCACCGAACCTTTATAAAAAAATTTTAAAAATATCAGGTTTTTAAGTTTTTTCACTTTGATATTTATTTGAGGGGAAATTTATATATATATATATATATAAATCTACAATGTACTTGCCTGTTACCTGTTCTTGTTTTAAAATAAATCCTTTTTGATAACAGAAATTTCCCTTAAATTAAAATAGATTTATATTTTATATCACACAGTTGCATTTAATTTTACTATAATAAATTACTTTTTAACAAATTCCGAATTGCATTATGTATATCCTTAACTATGGATGGTACATGTTTCTCTGTGTGTGTGGCTTTCATTTCTCCTCCTCTTTTTCTGTTTGGAGTGCCCAAAAATCAAGAGGCAGTGAGAGATGATTTTTAAAGTTTAAAAAAAATATTCAGGACGGTTAAGATAGAGGGCAACGTATACTTAATAGTTTGCGAATGACAGCACAATTAAATTTCAACAATGAGTAACGAAAGATCAATTCAAATGAAACACCGGAATTTTCAAGAAAATGGTAACTGTAATAATTTAAACATTATTTAATCATTGTATTATTATATTATCTATGTTTGTATACATGAAAAATAAGAAAAACAATAATAATACATTCTGTTTTAAATTTTCACTCCAATAAATGTTTTTTTTGTTTCCAAATCTGATATAAGGATACATGTTTTTATGTGCGGCCCACGAGATTATAATGTTTTCCCGAAGTAGCCCTCAAGATCATTTGGGTTGGATACCCCTGCTCTAAGCCAGAGGTCACCAAAGTGGTGGTCCGCGAGAAAAATCTGCTGGTCCCCAGAAAAATATGGAATATATGTACTTACTAATTACGTTATGTTTTAAGATGCATGGGAACATAATTCAATTCATATCAATAATTTAAAACTTATAAACATCATATTAGTGGACCTCGGGAATTAAATTCTGACCTCACGGACCTGTAAATTCATAAAGTTTGGAAACAGCTGCTCTAAACAGCCAAGAAGCCTTACGCCCTCTCGTGAGGTTGGTAGGAGGTCCCTGGCCACGTCTAGTGTGTTCTCCATCAAAATTGGGGTGGAACCTAGCCAAAACGTGCAGTCGCCTGTATGGTGCTCAAAGTTACGGATAACGACAGGCGTACATCTAGCTCCTTGTCGTGATGAATTTCGTGGCCCTCATTTGAAATCCCAAACAAACTTTACCTTTCCTCAAAACAAAAACAAAAAAAAGTCTTTTATTCCCCCTTACTATTCAAATCCCTTTTTATTTAGGAATTACAATGGTATTTGACGTATTCCTCTTTCCATGAAAAATTCTTGACTTCCAATTTCAAATTTTAAAAAAATCAGGAGTGATCAGTCTTATTTTAAATTTTTGTTCTATCGAGTTGTTGAAAAAGTATAAATTGTTTATGCTATCTGAAATCCTATTTTATATAAAAATGTATATTTAATTTATTAAATATTTTTTTTGTAATTTTTATCTTATTATATATGAATAAATATTAATTGTGCGAGGAACTTATAGGTATCCTTATTTTATATAATTATTATTGATTTCATTTAAAAATAATTTGGTTTTAAATTTTCAAAATTTTGAGGAATTTCCGGGAATCCCGGGAACACGACAATTACATTACCGGGATTTCCCGAAAATTTCCGGGAATGGAAAAACCCAGGGAATCAGAAACACTAGTCGGGAGTTTTACTGCCCAAGACATCTAGACCATTCCGATAGGCCGAGCTAAATGCGCTGCATGCATGAGGCAAAATCAGACCTTTGGTGCCTCACGGTCATGGACCTCATGAAGCTGCGTCTTTCACCCTACATCATGACTCGTTTGTTTGAGAACTCTAAACCTATTGCATCGTTCGTCGCGCAGGATAGAAAGGAAAGCGTCCGGAGTGTTAGTACAGGCCTCCGTCCGAAAAGCAAGCTACAGTCCACTTCTTTTTCTTATGGTAGTAGTCAATTGAGAATAATGCAATGTAATACCAATGGACTATGAACATCAGCTACAAGAGTAAGACTTCATTTATTGCTAGACTTGAGAAATCGGCATCGAGCTCATATATCGCAATACAAGAGACAAAACTGAAGCCCGCTTACAAACTTAAGCTTCAAGATTATTGTGTTCTTCGATAACATAGATTTAATAAAGGCCGCGGTGGCTTAATTTTTCTTATAAGAAACATTAATTTCGAATGTTCTCACCTTCCTCGTTTTGGTAATTCTGAACTTGAAGTACAAGCCATTAAAGTTAAACAGAATAACAAATGTATTAATATCTCCAAGGTGTATGATCCCCCTGGCAATCGTAGAATTTCCTCGTACCCCTTGAACCCAATGTTCAATGATTCATCATTTATCTTGGGTGATTTGAACGATAAGCATCCTCTTTGGGAAAGCTCAGTTGCTAATGATCGAGGTAATAAACTTTCAAACATGCTGGATGACAATGTGTTTTGTGTCCTGAATGACGGGGCACCAACTTAATACTCTCATAGCCATAATAGTCGGGATGCTTAAGATCACGGTACCCCCAAATTTTTTTCTCGTAGATCCCCTGCCATGCTTTTCGGTTTCGGGTAGACCCCTGCTTACCTAATATTAAATTTTTGCAAATTTATCAACGTGAAGGTCTTTTTCATAGTTGGTGCTACTACTTTAAAAGTATTAAATTTTCATACTGAATGAAGTAGAGCATTTAAACCTGAAGAAGCGCATGTTAATGAATTAAAATTAAAATTAAATTAATACATAAAATATAACTGAACAACAAACAAATGCGTTAAGTGAGAGGGATAAATCTGGTGCATCAATTACAAATATTATCAACATTTAATATCAATCGAGTCAAGTTTAATCCTAAATCTCCTCTTTTAGAAAGAGCCCTGTTCTTTTTTTCTTTCCCTTTCTTTTTTGTTTTTAAGAATGAACTGAGTGAAAATCCCTCTTAAAAGGAAAAGAAATCAAGAACTTTCTCACGGTATTCCATAATTTGTGACAAATATCAGGTATTTCTTTTTAAACAAAATTCCTGTAAAATCCATTTCTAATCTTTAAGATCTTGGTTGGAACCTATTCTGATCAGTTCCTATTGTAGTATGACACATATGTTTTTCAAAGTGACGATATGAAATCATTGTCTACATCTGTATTACTATAAAAATAAGCAATCTCAAGCCAAGTTTCAAAACTTGAGTAAGAGCATTTAAATGTTGAACGTAGGTTAAAATGTCCTTACACATTGTAAAAAATTGAGAAAATTCATGACGGCCAATATTATACTTCTTTGGCTTAATTTTGGAAAGAAATGCTGAAATGTCCTTGTCTTGATAAAACTTATGCTGTCACCTCACTAAATTTAGTAGTGGTAAAATCTGGTTCCAATTGGATCAAATATTTTTAAAGATTGAAATCATGATCTCGTTTAATGAGAACCACCATCATAGATGCCCATCTGCATCTCATGGACCCCAAATTATTTATTTGCTGGTGTGGACCCCTTGCGCGTCGTCATAGACCCTTGGGGGGTCGATATAGACCTCGTTAGGAATCACCTATTTAGATGTTGCGTTTGCAAGCCCAAATATATTACCAAGTTGCAGCTGGACTGTATTGGATTCGGTTGGAAATGAACATTAAGTGGTAATTAATTTTTACTAAGTATCATTAAAGTATCGTATTGTCATCCAAAACAATCGTGTATATAACATTTCAGTTCACCTGAATGCTTTAAAACGTAAGAGAAAAACCTTTTCAATTTATGACACAAGTCTCCAAAAATGATGCCGACGTGGCTGTATTTGTAATTCTTTAAATAATTAATTTTAATTAATTAATTTTTATTAATTATAGTTAAAATATTGCATTGTCATTCAGAATAATCATGTATATAAAATTTCAGCTCAATGAAGCGCATTAAAATGTATTTTATTAACGATTGAAAATTCCACCCCAAGATAAATATATAAATAAATATATAGAGAGTGTGAGCTATAATAGTAGAAATTGAAACAATCACCCAAAACAGTCAGAATCAAAACTTAGTTACATTTTATTAACAACAAGAAAACTATATACTCTTGAAATACTTTTTGAAAGCAATATCTAATCTTTTAACAGATTGGAAATGGATTTCTTTTCATTGCTGTGTTTGAAAAGGTGGACTGAGATTCCCGTTGATTTTCTAAGCTACTTCGACCAAGGCTCAGGAAACTTTCTGACGAAATGTCTGAGCCATCCAGCGAAATGATTTATATCTGTGAACGTTATTGGTAATGAAGGACGAAACCTCGCTTCACTGCTGTGTGATATTATGCCAATAGCGTAGTAATTCTTCCCAGATCGAGCGAAAGCAGATCCTCCTATGTCACCCTATGTCAGAAAAATTTAATGGAAATAAAGAATTATATGCAGAATATAAAAAGGAAAGTACATTGTGCCTTTCATAGGATTTATTCATCTAATATCAGAACAAATAATAAAAAAAAAAATTAAGTCAATTCTTACTTAGGCTATAAAAGAAAATTTTATTTTAGTTACTTTTTAAAAAATAATTACTATTAATGCTACACAGTACCTTTTTTCAAAAAATTTTTTTGGAGATAGTTATAGTAAAAATATAATTCATGTTTTATATTTAGATTATATTATTAAGTTGATTCTGTAAGTAAAAAATCAGTTTGAATAGCCTTTATTTTACAATTTAAAAAAAAATAGGACTCTTATAAAATACTTAATTTTTAAAATATTTTAGTCATTTTAAGTTATTTATATTTCTTAGGTTATTACAAACAAAAGTTTGCATGGATTTCATAATCTACTCCTTTGCTGATTTTTAATAATTATTTTTCTATTAAAACCTGGAAAAAGACGAAAATTTTTAAAATAATAACTTTAGCATTTTTTAGAAAAATAACTAGAGATCTCAGCCCTAAGTTCATGCTAGCTTTTATAGAACATACGTTTGGGAGTTTATACAAAATTTTGAAAGCTCTATCTTGAACAGGAAAAAAGCATCTTAGGGATTAGAAAATACTTAAAAATTCAAAATTTAAAGTCTGAGAAAAACGCATTTAAAGTTTATAGAGTCATGAAACAAAACCTTATAACGCCCGTAAAGCTCTAATTTTTTAAAATGTTGTTTCCCAATGTATGTTCTATACATTTAAACACTATTTTAATTAAATAAATCAAAAAATAATATTTTTAATTGTAGTATCAGCTACCGACTGATTTTTAGATAAATAATTTTTAGTAGTAATATTTCTCTTCGAAAAATGCTGTTTCTCACAGCAACCTGGGAACGTTTTGGCCATGACATTTTTTCAACAGGGAAAAATTAATGATAAAGCTTAAGTTATAAAAACTATCTTTTAAAGCAAAATTTGGCCTTGAAATTAATCTTAATTAGTCATGAGAACTCAAAAAACTCAAAATATAATCAAGCAGAAATGATTTTAGTAATGAAAGTTAAAATTAATAATAATTTCACACCAAAAGAGTTGACTGTGCTCAAAAATATTTTTAATTAATTCAATTTTAGAGTGAAAAAATACTTCAAAATGAAACCGAAAACCAAAACCGTAGCTCCGAAAACTTCAAATATCTTAAAAACTAATTTCCTAACAGATCTGAAATTTGGTGGCAAGCTTTTCAATGATACGGGCTACAAGAAAATGCAAAAAATTATTTTGGTAGTTATGAAATTTTTAGGGCAATATGTGTAGATATAAATATGTACATACATATGACAGAATCTCAATATTAAGTGGCAAAATAGAAAGCGATTTTCAATTCTATATATGGTGTTAGACTATTATTTTTTGTTACTACTTATTCCTTCATTAAATTTAATTATTCCAATATAAAATAGTGTAGTGTAAAAAGAAACCCCGTTCTCTCATTTTTTCTAGTCCTGTTTTTAAGACGTTATATGCAGAAAGTCGTTGATATATATATATACTAGCTGGTAAACCCGTTCTTCGCACGGGTGAACTGAAAATTTTAAACAACACAGATTGAAGGAAAAAGAAGTTTTTAATGAGTTAATTTTATGTGAATTGCAAATTAAACAAAAAAAAAACTTTTTGCATATCTTAGCTAAACAAAAAAAAAGAAAGGAAAAAACATACATTTGTTAGATTTTAAGTATGTAGATCTAATAGCCGATAAAAATGATTTTTTTATTTATAATTCCTCGTAACACTCTTGAGGGTCAATTTTTCAAAACACCTCCTTAAGCTGATCTCTGCTCAGCAAAAGTAACACATTGTTAAACGTTTTGTGTAATGAACGCTTAAAAAAATTGTGTAAATAATTTATATCTGGAAGTATAATACATCAATACTACTTTCTGTTGTATTTATTTTATGTTAAAATTGTAATATTCGCAAGCAACGCCGTTTTTTAAATTATAATGGCGATTCAATGGAAAACAGCGAAATGTTAACGATAGAGTCAAGTTAACAAATGCCTAGCTACTTTCGTAGCTCGAGCTTTATTAGAGCTTTGTAATACCCACCGTGTAGGGGGGTGATGCACGTTAATACTTTTTTCCACCGCATTATGATTTACAGCAGTTTATTTCATACAATATTTTTTTTTGGATCACTACATTTACAAATTAAGGGATATACATAAACAAAATACTCCACTTTGGAAAATTTAATCCCTTAGAGAGCTAATAAATTAATTAAAGATATTCCACTGCAAAATTAATTATACACACCATTCACTTAATATAAACAGTCGAATCATATTCCAAGGTCTTCATTAACAGACAAAACCATAAGACACTTAAATTTTGACATCAACTATTTTTTTGCGACAAAAATAATAATCTTTGCAATCCACTGAAAACGCAATATCTGCTACAAAACTGCTCGCCTTCCCTAATAAAATACTCATCATAGAACCCATGCTGCCATATCTCTCGGAAGAGTGGGTTTGAAAGAATATTACAGCTAAGTATTGGGAGAATATTCCTGCTAAGTTGGTGTGGTGCAGTAGTTAGGAGAAAGGGGTGCCAGCTCAAGTGTTGTTCCCGTCACTTGACCATTGTTCAAAATTACGTGGTCCGTCTCCAAAAGCCCTCGTGTAGCTGAACAGTGTGACGTTAATATTCACTCACTCACTCACTGCAAAAAATACAGTGCAGTAGTTATATAGGGTGTTTATTTAGAGGTATAGAACTTTAAATTGCAATAAAACAACGATGTATTATTCGATTGACATGAATTTTTTTTTATTCGAAAGATAATCTTGTGGCATTACATTTTAAATATGATTTCTGGCACAGGACTGCCAAGGCTGGCTCGGATGTAGTCCAATCTGGATGTCCAATTTTCGATGAATTTTCCAACATTTGTGGCCGTATATCGGCAATAACACGGCGAATGTTGTCTTCCGAATGGTCAAGCACTTGTGGCTTATCCGCATAGACCAATGACTTTACATAGCCCCACAGAAAATAGTCTAGCGGTGTTAAATCACAAGATCTTGGAGGCCGATTCACAGGTCCAAAACGTGAAATTAGGCGGTCACCCAACGTGTCTTTCAATAAATCGATTGTGGCACGAGCTGTGTGACA
This sequence comes from Trichonephila clavipes, assembly GCA_019973935.1. NCBI lineage: Eukaryota > Metazoa > Arthropoda > Arachnida > Araneae > Nephilidae > Trichonephila > Trichonephila clavipes. Next base: position 444,752 of record BMAU01017266.1, read on the forward strand.
TGTTGCGCCGTCTTGTTGGAACCACAGCTCCTGGACATCATGATTGTTCAATTCAGGAATGAAAAAGTTAGTAATCATGGCTCTATACCGATCACCATTGACTGTAACGTTGTGGCCTTCATCGTTTTTGAAGAAGGATTCCACCAGCCCATAAAGCACACCAAACAGTCAGTTTTTCTGGATGTAACGGTGTTTCGACATACACTTGTGGATTAGCTTCACTCCAAATGCTGTAGTTTTGTTTGTTGACGTAGTCATTCAACCAGAAGTGCGCTTCATCGCTAAACAAAATTCGCTTATGAAAATCGGGAACAACGGCAATCTCGTTTTGTGCCCATTCGACGAATCTACGCCTTGCTTGTTCATATTTAAAATGTAATGCCCCAAGATTATCTTTCGAATAAAAAAAATTCATGTCAATCGAATAATACATCGTTGTTTTATTGCAATTTAAAGTTCTATACCTCTAAAAAAACACCCTATAATTAGTTTTATACTTAAAAATGCAATATCTGCATATTCAATTAAAATTACAGCGTTATAATTAACTACTAACCACAAAAAATTTATGAAAGCTTGTCCAAATGATGTAGTTCGAAAGAGAAAGTTTATTTACTTTAAGTACCAGAAGCGATAAAAGTAGTTATTTTGAAAATAGATCAACTTCTTACTACCAAATATGCATAATAAATTCAAAAAAAAAACATTAAAATAAAGAGAGATTTATAACAAGCTTTCCCTTCAAAACTTAGTTTTATTCTGAAATAACAAAAATAGGCATTATTCTGATCACAGGAATCAATTAGAAGCGAGCCCCTTACGTAGCCAAAACAAAAGAGTTTTTCACAAATAAAAGATAGATATATGCTGTGGTGGGCTTTTTTGCAGCGCAAGCCAGAATTGCTTGTAGATGGCAGAAATTTTTCACACTTACTTGAGAAATATCGTTATATTTTGGACACTTTTTACAAATTTTTATAATTTATAGCCTATGCTATAAATTATAGCCTATGTGTTATTCTGATGTATAAGCTATATTACTGTAAAGTTTCATTGAAATCCATTCAGTTGTTTTTGCGTGAAAGACCCACAAACATCCTCACAAACTTTCACATTTATAATATATATTAGATATATTCTATGGAAATAGTTCTGTAATTTATGTTTTCGCTTTCATTTTGAGGTAAAACGTTTGCAAATTCAGAATACTCGTCTGTTCATGTTTTACGTTGATTGGAATGTAAAATGAAAGATTTATTTTTTTTTTTTGAAATGGCTCCTAAATATTATAGGTGGCTCAAAGGTTACATAACTGAGTTTTCTAGAGAAAAATATTTGTATTAACAAATTATAAAGCAACGTAAAGTTTATTAAAACGAACCGCAAGAAAAAATTACCCAAGAACGCTGAGCGGACTTTAATAAAATTGACATCGCAGTGCTTACTTTCATGGAAATTTCGAGCTAGAGCTATTGTAAAAAATAATAGTTATCAGATAGAAGAAAATCATCATAAAAAATACAGCATTTATTGATAAAAATTAACTATCAAAATTGTTTTCATAAAGAGCGAACGATCTTATGTATTTAGTATAAAGCTCAAAAATCCTTTATAAAGTAAAGTTAAGGTAGTGCTAATGCTAAAAAATCTATAAAAATTACAGTCGGACCTCTGTGTAACGAAGTAGTTAAATCCCGAAAACAAGTTCGTTATATGGAAAATTCGTTATATAAAGGTTCATCTTTTAATTTTCTTTATAAACCACATAAAACAAATTTTAAATTCATAAACCCTTTATATTAAAAAAAAGCAATTATTCACCCCTTTTTGTAAATTAAAAATATTTATTTTATGTATCTCCCCTATCAAAAAGAAAGAAAGAAAAACCGCAAGGAAAGTTTTTTGACGCCTTTATCTATTTCCTGAATTAATGTTTTTTCTTTGATGATCAAGAACTTACGTTTTGACATTTTCCAGTTACAATGAACGAAGTTGCCAGTATGACTGATCAACGCTACAAATGAACGGTGACTAGTTCAAAGACACGGGGATACAAAACAACTCCACTGAGGGTAAAAGGGGATATCGGGATATCGAAGATGTTTCTAGTGAACTGGACGATAGGGATTAAAGGTTGCGCTTCTTGGATGAAATGCTCATATTTCTATTACTCTCAGGGAACTAGGTACCTAATAAAACCAGTTCAAGATTTATGACCACTATAGAATGAGTTAAAACAGCGTTTCTCAAACTGTGGGGCGCGCCCCCTAAGGGGGCGTGATAACTCTACGAGGGGGCGCGAACATATTGAAAATAAAAGATTATTTAAAAAAGTATTAATTTACTGAAAGTAAACAAAATACACACACATTGACATAATAAAAAATAAAATTAACATTTGCACTGATATAATACACTTAAATGTATCAGTACTGCACACAATGTATATTACAATTAATTTAACAATACTAAATTAAGGACAAATTTAATAATTACCAGTGACCCCATGGGCTTGTCATGTATAAAATTATACTCAAAAGTTAATACTTATCTTGATAGTTTGTATGGTTTGTAATTAATTCTTTAATTGTTGATTAAAAGTTACGTGATCTGCTCCCAATAACACCGTTTTCCAGGTAGGTGAGCGTATGTGGGGGGGGGGAGGTATAAATGAGGAAATTCTCTGAAATATTTAAATCCTTCGCAAACACTGTCAGGGTTCTTTTATTTCATTCCAAATCCTTCGGAATAATTTTATGGATAGCAGTGCACAGAAAAGATCGTATTTCGGAAAGATGTATATACGTCCACGGGAATTAACACTTTGGCTGAGCGAGACGTTTGTATACGCCAGGAGCACTTTGTCGTATTGCAGCTTTAACGTCCAAGTATAGTATCATTGAATTCAATACATTATTATTTGTAAGTAATAGGGGCGCGATGAAAATTATGGTTGAATATTGGGTCGCAAATATTGAAAGTTTGAGAAGCACTGAGTTAAAAGAAAGAATTACTTGAAATGTTCAGAAATATTGAAAAAAAGGGAGGCAAAAAATTGTATCACAAGAGAAAAAGTTCGTTACATAGAAAGTGCACTTCGCTATTGGGAGGTTACTTTACGAAGAAAATCGTTCTTGGTACCAAGAAAAAGTTCGCTATATAGAAAAATTCGAAATATAGAGGTTCGTAATATGGAGGTTCGACCGTACTATGAATTTTTTTAAAAAAATGTACAGACTTTCTGTTTTTTATATCTTAAATACTTAAACTATACATACATGGCAAGCAGATTGATCTTTTGCGAAAGCACATAGGTATTGGCCATGGAGTTCTCTTGTTGCAGCTGAATTATTGCATTTACTCGTCTCGATTTTCGCCATCTCGCCTTCCCTAAGAGTTTGATAATCGTCTTGATAATACTCTGGAAAATAAAAATGCAATTTTAGATCTAAATAAGTTAAAGGAGGGTGAAGAAGTCATTTTAAAAAGTTTGGCTTGAAGCTTCTTCGATTTATGGCAGAAATATATAAAAGTAAATTTACTTTTGATTTCTGTACAAAACTTTTTTTAATTCAAGAAGGTATCTTAGTTGTAGGGGGAAAAGTATAAGGTCATTACTTTTTAGGTTACAAGTTTATTTAAAAAGTTGTGATACCCCCCTGCCTGGGGGTACCATCTCTTCATCTACGCGACCTAGATTTGTGGCAGGAAATGATTGATCACCCAAGTTAGTCATAATAAATCCAATTTATTATTGTCTAAATATATTGAACAACACAAGTCTTACTATAGAAAGGGAATCAGGAGTGATATATCGTAACCTAAATTCTATGTAAATAAGCGCCTGGAATCCTAACCGCTTAACTTTTAGTAACGTTATATCCCTTGAATCTGAATCTTCCTTGATTTCTTCGACTCGCTAAAACCCGTTCTAAAACTACTCTTCTAAGTTTAATGCCTTACCATCAGCTCACAGCGTTCAGCATCTCGGCTTTCTTTCTCCTTCTTCTTCGCGATTACAAAACCTTCACTAGATATCTACTACCTAATCTGAATATCATGGTTTCTTCTTGAGAGGATTGGCTGTGAATTAACTCACTGTTGACCCCAAAGATTACCCAAGAGGATTAATAGGGAAAACGCGATAAAGCCCCGTCACAAAGTTTATTTTGACAAAGTGTAACGAAAGGCATAGTTAATGGAAAAAAGTACTGGTTAAATAGAAATTTGTAACAAATTTAATTTCATTTAGCATCATTTCCTGGTTCGAAAGAGGGGAGCACGGTTTGAAGTTGGCTCCTAGAAGTACTGGTGAAAAACTGGGGTGTCCTGTTTAAAAAGCAAGAATTTGGATGTTAATTCGTCGTAATTAAAATTCCCCCCTCCCTCTATCGCAACGGATTCCAGGTCTCTAACTGCTAACAAAATCTTTCCACATGTTTCCTACGGTGGGAAAGAGCTTCCTAGGAATTGAAGAAACCAAAGGGTCTGTATATGAGTGAAGTGCGATCTCAAGAATTCGCGCATGACTTAATTGAATCATATTACACGAGAATTTCTCAAACTGTGGGGCGCTCCACCCTAGGGGGCGTGATAACTCTATGAGGGGGCGCGAGCATATGGAAAGGTCGAAAACAAAAGGTTTAAATTTTAAAAACAAAAAAATTAATAATAGTTAAAGAATTTATTTATTTACTGAAAGAGAAAACAAACAAAATACATTCTGACATAATAAAGTATAACATACACATTTGTACTGATATAAAATATGTATAAATGTATCAGTACTGCACAGTGTATTTTATAATTAATTTAACAATACGAAGTTAAGAGCAAGTTTAATAATTACCAATGATCCCATGGGCTTGTCATATATAAAATTATATTAAAATTTATCACTAATCTTGATAATTTTGAAAGGTTTATAATTAACCTATTAACTGCCGATTAAAAGTTACGCATTTCTCCCCCCAATACCACTGTTTTCCACGTAGGCATGGGTATGATGAATTGAGGGATGGGAGAAGAAAAGGAATAAAATAAGAGTAAAACCTTCTCTAAAATAAATAAGATCTTCGCAAACACTGCCAAGGTCCTTTCATTGCATTCCAAAGCCTTCGGAATAATTTTATGAATAGCAGTGTACAGATAAGATCGTACTTCGGAAAGACGTATATATACGTTCGGGGCAATTAACGCTTTGGCTGAGTGAGACGTTTATATACGCTAGTGGCACTTAAGAGGCTAAATTAGTATTGTAGCCTTAGAGTCAAAGCATAGTATCCTTCGATTCAATACATTGTTATTGCATGAAGGGGGCGCGATGAAATGTATGATTGAATATTGGGCTGCAAATATTGAAAGTTTGAGAATCACTGTATAACACCATTAGTTGTGCGTAACATATAGAATAAATACAGGATTTCTAAGTATGAGCTATGAAACGTTACAAAACTAAATGTCTGGATGTCCTGAATTGGATCTTGATAATCAATGTTATGTCTGGAGATTTGCTGGTCAGGTTCAGTTTTAGAAATACACCACGTGTCGTCATATTCTATGAATAAATTGTGGGTCTTTAATGTGAACTCAAATTTGTAAATAGTTAATGTATATTAGCTACAATGGTATGGTGGTAACTACATGGGGCGTAGCTACCGCTGTATCAGCCTAGCGCCCAAACTGCAGGGGCCCCAATATATGTATAATATTTTCCAAATACATTTAACTAATGCGACGATTTTTATTTACTTTCCGAAAAAGGACACCAGAAGAATTTTGAACTAGTACTAGCTATGCCAATGGACTGTAGATAAGCTTTGTAAGTTAGACAATACTTATGTTTTATAAGTTAGTGTGTACATACGTTTTATGAGTTAGACTGTTCACATAAATTTTAAAAGTTATACTGTACATAAATTTTAAAAGTTTTAGTCTGTAGATAAATTTTAAAAGTTAGACTGTACGTAAGTTTTAAGAGTTAGACTGGGCATAATTTTCAGATTTAAATTAGATAAAACACGCTCCGCCACTTCAATTATTCTTACGATGAAGCCATTTTGAACCGAGAATGATGTAAAACATTGATGCAACACTATCTAATTTACACTTAATTTAAGAAACAGTTCGAATTTTTTTTCTTTTGATCAGTGATTTCGCACTCAATTTTAGAGAAAATATGTATTTATCGCAATGAAGAAAAAGAACTTTAACCTTTTTAGTTCTGTATCATTAATTTACCTCATAACCAAAAATAATAATTTTACTTCTATTATTTTCTAAATTAGCGTGTATCTATAAAAATAAATGTAGTTTTTTAGCTTTCAGGAACTTCCTAGTTTTACAGTGCTAGCTTTGAATTAATATGTTTATTTTTCTTAGGAAATTTGACTTCGAGTATCTTGTATTTAATGAATATAAGTACTTCAAAATATAATTTATTCTTCACTTTTTCCTTACTAAGAACTCATCTGTACTTACCATTATAACCAAACATTGCATGCGAGCCCCATCCAGCAATCGAGAGCTTATCGAATTTTAATACTTTTATATCGTGCGGTAAGCATATGGGAGAAGTCATTGGAGAGCATTTCAGTGGCTGTTCCAATTCAACCAAAGCAATATTGTTTATCTTTTCCTTATAACTATATCTCAAGTGTGGTTTAATACGTTTTATTTTAATTCTTTTTCCTAAAGTTCTTTCTCCCAGTAATTTGATGCTTAGTTCCTCGGGGGTGTAGAAGCAGTTTTCCGGAATGACGGCCCGATCGCATTTCTTGTCATTTGCACTTTCTGGTCTGAAATGATAAGAAAAGTGTCGCATAATTGAAACGTAACAAAGAAAAAGAAACAATATTACATTCAGCTACAATCGGTATGAAAAATTTGGTGAAATTGTCGAATCGGCCGCTTCTCCGCCAAATTCTGAAAAATCGCCAATTTGGCGCGTTTTTGCGTGTTGGAACCCTACCATAACACGCAACCCTACCATAACGCGCGAAATTCAAGATTTTGGCGCATTTATCGATTTCGCGATAAAGCACTTGGCGGGATAAGCGGCCTATTTGACAAACCAACAAAAAACTTTTGACTCTATGATAAAGGAAACTGGAATTTTTTAAAATCCTTTTAGCCGCTGAGACATTTTAACCATTCAATCGTACCTTTTCCTTTTCATGTTTTATCAGATCATTAATACACTGCTGGACAGTTGCTAAAGACGGAAAACACTATCATCCATAGCAACCACAAAATGAAAGGAAGCAAAATGTGGAAAATTAGAATAAGTGCGGGATATTAGTAAGAAGAGAAGTATGAGTATGCAAATTTTTTTTCCACGTCTGTTCATCACGTGATAGCGTTCATAAGAGCTTTGAAGGTTTTGACGCGTGTGGACAGTTGTTGTTTCAAGACAAAGTTTTACAGGAAAGATTTAATAGACGAACTTAAAATTTTTGGCATGTCTTCCCGACATCACATAGATGATTTTATGCGTGGCCGAATTATTGGAAATATCGAAGAAGGGCGAAAATAACAGATGTTGCCAGGAGTTCGACATCGCTCACAGCGTTGTTTCACGGCTGTGGAAGTCATTTGAAACTACTGGAATGTGTAGTAGACGGCACGGGGAGGTCGTGTTAGAAGTACGACACCTGCAGAAGACAGATATATCGTCCTATCAGCAAAAAGGAACAGGCGCACCACAGCTCAGCAGGTGGCAAATCAGTTTCTTGCTGCCTCAGGAAAGCAGATCTCCCGAAAAACTGTTGCCAGACGTTTGAGGGGGAGGGAGGACTATACGCACGCAGACCTGTTGTGTGTGTCCCATTGACCAGACAGCACCGTACTGCCCGTTTGCAATGGTGTCGTGAGTATCACAATTGGACTGAACAGGACTGGGCATGCGTACTATTCTCAGATGAGAGTAGGTTCAGTCTGTCATCGGATTGTAGACGCCAACTGATCTGGCGCGAGAGTGGTACTGCTTATCGTCCAGAAAATATCCAGGGAAAGGACCGATATCCGACATACAGTATCATGGTGTGGGCCGGCATCATGATCAATGGCCGCACGCGCCTACATGTGGTTGCGAATGGGACTATGACGGGCCAACGATACATTGATGAAGTTCTACTTCCTCATGTTCGTCTTTTCCGTGGTGCTGTCGGTGATAAATTTGTTTTTATGGATGACAACGCAACATGTCATTGAACACTCGCTGTTCAGAATTGTCTAGACAGCGAGGGTATTCAACGTCTCGTATGGCCAGCACGTTCTCCAGATCTAAACCCCATTGAAAATGTGGGATGCTTTGGGGAGGCAAGTTGCTGGTCGAAACTATCCTCCGACAAACAAGAACACCCTCATCCGTGCACTCACAGAGGAATGGGATAAATTGCCTCAACAGCTGCTGGATAATGATGTGCAAAGTATGGTAGGACGTGGGGAATGTTGCATCACACTCCACGGTGGACATATCCCGTACTGATACCTTTCTTTAAGGTGCCTACTGACTTTTAGATGCATTGTACCATTTCTCCGTACGCAGATCGAATGAACATTTTTTTTTTCTGTCAGATGTTTCACAGCTTTTGTACTTTCCAGAACAATAAATATTCCTTATTCTAATGTGTGAACAGTGTGGCAACTATATTTTATCCTACTAGGCCTCATGTCTCGCTTAATGTTATGCTACATAGCAATTTGTGATCCGTCCTTAGCAATTGTCCAGCAGTGTAATTGATTCTGGGTCACATACAAAGAATTTACTGATGGGTGTTTTAACCGTCAAGTTGTAGAAGTTTGCAGAGTAGAGTGACAGTTCAGTTGTATTCCCCATCACTTGATCGAGGTTCAAATTGATGCGTATATTGCAGTGTGTGATTCCCAAAGGTGTCTATATCGAATCCCGAAGGTCTATGACGATCTGCAAGGGGTTCACGTAAGCAAAAATTATTTGTGGGTCCATGAGATGTAAGTGGGGTCTATGATAATGTCCTTGAACTAAATATTGACTTTAATTTTAAGGTATTCGAACACGTTGAAAATGGCCAAATTCATTCAAGACAGATATCTTTGTTTTTTATTTCATTGAATAGAGCTATCTTTTGGCTTTACAAAACAAATTTTATTTTGTTTTTACATAACATAGAGGACAAGTTACAATCAATTTTATAAAGTTAGAAAAACCGAAAATGGGGTATTTGATCTACCAGAATTAAGCATTTAAATTGCTTAAAATCTGTCATGGCGAGTCTGATAACTCAAAATATCACAAATGTATTTTTATAAAAATTTTGAACCTGATATTTGTGTTATTTTCTATGGAATGTACACTAAAATATTTCTTATTGTATGAATACTTTTTGAGTTATAGCTTGTTATTTAAATAATGGTCTCAGAAAGAATGTGACTTTTCTTATAATGTTTACTCAATCAGAGCTCTAAAATTTTCAAATTTTTTTATAAAGCATTAAAATTTTAGTACATTACTTAGATAAACGCATCTAATTTATTTTAGTAATATACTCTTACTAATATGTTTATTACTTTTTTCTCTAACCGCTTTGAAGTTTTTCAAAAATATTGCCATAATTTCACTTATAATTGTTATTTTTCTAAAATTTAAGTAATTTTTTAAAAAATGTTTTTAGTTAAATATTAGTTTGTATTGGTATTTATACTTAAAAAAAGCCTTTTTATCATGTTCAAATATGCTTTGTTAAAAAGTACTCCGAACGTGTTCGGATACCTTAAAAGAAAATTTAATTAAGTGGAACCCAAATTTTACCTGTTTAACAGATTTATTTGCTAAATTTAATGAGGTTAATTTGAACTTACAAGGTGACAGCATAAACTTTATTAAAACAAAACCCATTTCAGCTTTTCTTTCCAGAAATAAGCTAAGAAGCATAATACTGGATGTCACAGATTTTCTGAATTTGTCACAGACAATCTGTGTAGACGTTTTAACGCACATTCAACATTTAAATGGCTTTTATTCAGATTTTGAAACTAGGTTTGAGAATGATTTGACTATGGTAATACCACAGTAGGCAATGAATTCATATTGTCACATTAAAAATGTCCCATTACAATAGGAATTGATCAGAATAAGCACTAACGAAGATCTTAAAGTAAAGTTTAGAAACTGATGTCAGTAATTTTGTATTTAAAAAGACAAACCTGTTAATTATTCTGAATTATGGAATATCAAGAGAAAGTTTTTGATTGCTTTTCCTACTGAGAAGGAGTTTGAGAGGTGTTGCCAACCACCAAAACAAAAAAGAAAGAAAGAAAACTGGACAGTATTAACAGAGGATATTTAAAGTTAAACCTGACAAGATTGATACAAAAGGTTGAAAATTTGTTATTGTAATGTATCAGTTTCATCACTCCAATTAAAATAACTTGTTTGTGGTTTAGTTATTTTATGCAATGATTATTTTATGTATTAACTAATTTTTATTTTAATCAATTAACGTGTGCTTTAAGTTTTAAACACTGTAGTTTATTACAGCTAGAAATTTAATTCTCTTAAAGTAGTAATAGTACCAGCAATAAAAAAGACATTTAAGTTGATCAATTTGCAAAAATTTAATATTAGGTAAGCAGGGGTCTACCGCAAACTGAAAAACATGGCAAGGGGTCTGGGAGACAAAACACTTTAGGAACCTCTGGTATTTTGCACCCAATTTTTGATCTCTCTGAGGCATTCAGACTCTAAAACAGAGTATGTATTCCAAGACAAATGTTGGATCGAAATCTTGCAGATTCGTATTCAAAAGAAATCATTTGTTTTAACTTTTCTGGATATTTGTTTATTCTAATAGTTACAAGAAAATGAAACAAAATAAGAAAGCTAAGATTTTAAACATTCGTAGTCAAGTACGAAACAGATTTCTATGTTTTGATCAACATTTCTGATTTAAATATAGCCCTGCACTATATAAGACTCGTACAAATTCTATTTAAAATGTAATCTGCCCTTTATTTTGCAAGATTAAAAAATTTGAATTAAGTTTTAGTATGGTACAAAAGAAAATAACTCGGTATTCTCGTAGGATTACACTGCTACGTGTTACCTAGGTTCAAATCAAGCATCTCGAATATTTAAGCGAAAATAATAAAAACTAACCGAAAACGTTTTACAATAAATCTTTATTTAAATTACTTATAAATGAGGTAAACTTACTTGAACACACATTCTGCTGCAGTCAAAATATAATTTTGGGATATTATTGTCCCACTACATACTACTTCATAATTCCGTAAAAATGCAACCTTACAAAAATATAAGAAATACAATTAGATAAGGGTACAAAAAAGAAAGTTTCCAAGCAAGTACAAAATTAAACGACAAGTTTGACTAATTACAACGTTAATCATAAATAACTGAAACGATTCTGAGTGATTTTGATTTTTAAAGTTATTTAAAGCATCGAGAGTATCAAATCAAAATTGCACTATTAAAACAGATTATTTCTTCTCATTAACATTTATTTATTTTCGAAACTGATTTGCAAGATTCGGTACTTTTCTGTTTCGCCGGCGTAGGTGATAAAGTCGCCAAAAATGTTAGAAACGACACCAAATGGAGTTTTCCAAGTGTAACCTCTTACTACCAAATTTTCAAAACAAGTCGCGGTCTTTTCTTTTCAGTAAAGTATTTTTTCATAACGCTTTAAAAATTGATGAAAAACCGAAGAGAACTAACATTTATTAGCCTTTTTTATACGTATATTGGGTGCTGTCGCCTATAAAACCTGCTTGGTGAGATTTGCGCCAGCGAAATGGAAAAGTACCCAAGATTCTTTTGGAATAGATGTGCCGCCTAGCTTATTTTTACCAATTCGTTCTGAATTTCCCCCATTTTGCATTTTTAACTAACACAATGTGTCAGTTGTTTATTGCAATATACACAGCTAATATATTACAATGGGTGCCCCAAAATTCACGCAAGGTTGGAATTTATTTGCATAATTAAGAGTTGCCAAAGAAGTAAAAAAAAAGGATCACATCACAGCTGACAATTCAGGATTATCAAAAATGGTGTACTATACGGGGAAAAAAATTCGTTCGCATTGTCGAATAATATTTTAAAATGCACTGGCCATGTAATTTCCAGTTTTGGTGGTCAGAATTTGTCGCCTATTAGACGGATAATTTAACCACGTTTGGGTTTTTTTTTATCTTAGTAACTTTTGACGTGTGCTCATGTCAACAAGACTATGGCCATTCATGTCTTGAAGAAGAAAATTGAACATTGTATCAGCGATACCTGTGTCAAATTTATACAAAATGTCCATGGAAATTTCTACTAAATAATGGATATTGAACCAGCAAAATCGTATAGATTTATCCGATATGCTACTAATATATATATATATTCGACTCCATGAATCAATACAAAATTTGCAATTTTTAAATATAAACGCATGAAAACTACTTCTTGTGTGAATTTTAGGACACCCTATATATTATGTATATGTCTGTATCAGGGGCGTAGCTACCGCCGTATCAATCGTATCAATGATACGGGTCCCTAAGCTACAGGGGCCCCCAACATGTGTAACTACAGTCCCACTAATAGGGCTCCCATATCTAAAAAGGGTTCCATAGGAACTACATCAGGAACTTTAATGTAGGGCCCACTGAGAACTATCTACTCCACTGGTCTGTATGTATGTATGCAATTCTATGGCACTATATGGAGGAGGTATTGTCATACATAAGGAATGTACATTCCCTTCATGGATGACTATACAGAAAACATGACGTGTCACAGTACATACACTGCCTAAAAATGTACAGATATGGATAATATGGAATGTTTCGCTTGGCCATCACATTCATTTGAATTAATTCCGAATGAAAATGTTTGATAGGCCTAAGAATGCTATCTTTTTGCTCGAGACCAACCTCCAAAAGCAAGGATATTCTCATCCATGCAAAAAAAAAAAAAAAACATTAGGAAAGTGTTTCAATAACTCTTGAATGAAGCCATGAAGAGCATGCCTAGACATGTTGATCATTACATTGGTTTAAAACCATTAAATGTGTTTTAGAAGTGTCCATGCTGTGTTCCTTTCTTGGATTGTGCAACTATGTTTTCGACTCACTATGTACATATGCCACCAACAATGCAACTCTCTCTTTTGTAATTAGCTATAAAAATTATCCCTCATCTTGCCTTTTCGCGAGTTGATGTCCGGCACGCGAAACGTATCATCCAGGCTTATCCCGAGTAGCTCGGGCACTGTAAAAAATTACACTGTGCAATAGGTCTTTCCCGAATTATTTCAAATGTGCTTTTTATGGTTTCGAATAATTGAAAAATACGTCTCGATGGAATTTTCTGCCAAAAAGGCCGTCCTGCTGTTGAGCACCCCCCCACACCTTCCGTTCACTCTTGTCTGAAAGAAGCTTTGTTAACTACATCTCCCCAAGAGAAAAGAAAACTAATACAACATGACAGTGTACTATTTGTTGCTGAAAAAGAGACAGTAAAGGAAAAAAGGCAAGAAGAGAAAAACAAGGTTTTAATGTTCAAATAGCGATGTTGGGTTATTTGCACTATCGTGTTTTCGAATTTGATCTACACGATTGAATTTTGATTAATACTTTCAAAATTACTATGTAAATGCAAATTATGCTAATAAATTTTTTAATTCAAGATAAAAGCTAGGTATTCTAAGCATTATATTTATAGTTAGTGTGAACTGACTCCAAAGTCTAATGATTTCTCTTATACAAAAGGCGAACTTTTTAAGGGTACATTATTCATTTATTTAAATATATTTTTTGCATTAATTTTTAGAAAATTTTCTATGCGAATGGTGCTATTATGTTTCAAAAGATATGTATGTTTGAAAATAAACATTAAAGAATGCACATTTTTTATCCATAATATAGAAATAAAATGAAAGTGAAAATTTTAGATGTATACAAAATTTTGGCAACACCACTTGTTCAAGCATATTATCGAACACTTCATAATTATTATTCTACATGTATATTTCTTCCCTCTGCTTTTAATTTTCAGATATTAATGTTTGATATCCAACAAAATCTTAGAAAATATTATTTATTTAAAAGCATATATTGCTTGTGTGTCTATTTCTGGCTTAATCTATAAATACTTAGAGGAAAAATTAAGCGAGTCAATGCAGAAATAAAAAATCTTTAAACTTACTATCCATGGATACTTATACAAAGGTGTGACTTCGTTTGTATTTCTGAATCTGCCGAACACATCAGCCGAACTTATCCCGCATTCTGGAAGTATAATTAAATTAAATAATATAATTATGTCTATACGTTATAAATAAGTAAAAGTTGTACAGGGATTTTTCTTATTATATATAATAAATGTTACTTAAATGTATGGCTTATGTCACAAAAGCTAAAATTCATTAACGCTCTTACTGTGAAGATACATGTATGAATTACCAAAAAAATTTAATTTCAAAGCACAAATTTCTCTTGAAAAATTTGAGAGATTGAAATAAAATTCCTATAAAAATTAAGTAATTGTAGTATTTCATTTGTTGATGTATATTTTATATAAATGTTAAAAAAATTCATGCATTATTTTTTAAGCATTCATATAAGAAAGCATATCTATAAGAAAGCAAACTTTATAAAAAATGTATTATTAATACATGTTTTTGAAAGAAATAAAAAGTATTTTTGGTAATACTCTCTAATTACAATAATCCAGTTTTTTAAAGTAATACTGAGACTACTTGCAATTATAACGGTAACATTATAGCTCACGAAATCATCCTTGATGGATTATAAAAAGATATTATAATAATCTTTTACATTTAGTTTACAATATTATGCTAAGTGTATAACTGAAATATTAATTTTACTTTAGATCGAGGCACAGTAACATGTTCTTTACAATAATTTTAAGATTTAAGCTTGCAGTGAATTATTAATACATTTTTAGAATGAGGAATATGAATCATAAAATTTGATTTCGCGAATATATATATATATATATATATATATATATATATATATATATATATATATATATATATATTTATATATATATACTGGCTGACGCGACCACGATTTGCTGTGGCTTTGTTGTAATATGTTGGTTTAATATTATTCAAAGCTATTTAATGCAGTCAAATTCATTCAACATTACAATTACCGGGAGTTCAAATTAATCATAAAACAACATAATGTTTTGCATTTTACATTTTGTTCAGCTCCTATTTGATTATAGTATAATGCATGAATTACTTACGAAGTTGTTAAGTAACTACAAATGAAGATTTAATTTCGTAAATGAGGTGAATAACGATGATATTTAGCAATTTTTATTATATTTATCATTTTAAATTATAACAAAAAAAATTTTAAAAATTAATAGCTATTCGGTGTACAAAATTTTTCGGTAACTTGTCTTTTGGTAACTCAAACAGATTCGACGATTTCCCCACACGTTAGCATGCAACACATTGTTGCCCATGCGAGAAACAAGTATTTTTTGAGTCCAAGCCCCAAGCGGACATTGTTCGGCTTTGAGACTTATTTATAGTCATCACAAAAGCCAAACGATTCGGCCAAACATTCAATTCCAATTGACTGGATGGTATTGGAGATTCATGCGATATCAGTAGAATACGTTGCAACAAAACGATTTCTCCTTTAAACTTTACAATCAAAATGGTTGCTTCAAAAAGTTTCCTGGTATTTCTTTTGATGACCAAACGTGTACCGTTTCATTATCTAGGTGGATTTAAGTTTCGCAGCAGAATAACAAGTGAATCAATCTTCAACTGAAGATTGTTAGGTGGCATTCCTGATAAATTCAGAAAATTCAAAAACTCAGTTGGAAAATTTAGGGTTTTGGTTTCATTAACATTAGTGTCGATTAATTTAAAAAGCTGTAGATCACCTGTTAACAAATACATATCTGGAAGTTTATTTCGTCATCATCAACATATTTTCTCCGTAAGTAAAAAGATTACAGAGCCAATCATTATCTAGATAATTATTCAGTATATCCCTTTAAGACCAAACTCACACTATCTTGCAGGTTAAATATTCTTATACGTTTTTGCTTCTGGAATAGTCGTATGTAAGAAAATCGCGAATCGAACGATTGAGAAGGTTTGCAGAAAGTGTTAAGTGTAAATTTTTATCGACAAACAATGGTTGTGATTCATGTTTTTCTTTTAGCTGGCAAATCTAACTTTGTTTTCAAATACCTCGAAAACATGTTTTCTCTTTTTATCTGGCGTAAAAAGGTAATTATCAATATATTTCTAATTGCTTAGATACAAATTTTTGTATTAATATTTAAATAATTGTAAAATAGAAAAAACTATTAATTATATCTATTAATGTGGCTTGTAGGACTAGGGATTTCATTACCCGCACGATCGTGCCGGTTGGGCGTTACTTGAGTCACTGCAACTATAAAGGTATGTACTTACCAATCAAATTTTCTTTTGTGTTTCAATAATTTTGATGAAAGCCAGCATAAAAAGGAAATATATAGTTATATAATTAATACCACATTTTCTTGGGGATAGCAATTTATGAGTCCCTTTTTTCTTTCTCTCTCTTTTTTGCAATTAATTATTTTTTTCATACATTTATTGAGGAGTATGGCATTTTTATCCTCTCCGAAAATATTTGCATCCATATCTCTTCCCCCTCCCCATAAAAAAATCAGGGTTTTTCCGGTGGGAGTTAGTATGGTGTGGTTTAAATATATATATTTAAATATTAAAATTTTCTGATTCATTTTACTAGTTTTCATGGAATACTGTGTTAATTTTTAACCAAAAACTTTTTCAGGTGTCTAAAAGGAGAAGAATTCTCACAAACGAAATTGTTTAATTGATGAATAAATCAAGTTGAACTTATATCAGAATATAATGATCTCTCGGATAATAACAATGCTGCGAACAAATTATATGAATTGCGTATTCTGGAAAGAGAATCAAGTTCAGATGAGAGTGATGAAGAAAAATATGGGAATATTTTTAATTGAAAGACAATTTCGGATCATTCTTTACCATAACAGTCTCTTGAATACATTCAATACATTGATTTAGCAGTTTCAAGTTCTTGGTTTCTGTTCAAACAAGTTGGAATATCTAATAAAATTCCTCTTAAAATTGAAATTGATCGTTTAAAATTTAAGTTAGAGATAGTTGAAGCGTTATCAGCCTCTCCACCTACTAACAAAAGTATTATAAATGATTATGAAGATAACAGAGTGTTGTGATTCCACTCGCAAAAAGATTGAAGTGTTATGATCCACCTCCTATACATGTCATGGCTTTTATCCTGGCCATTTAAGGATAAAAGGCTTGACATGTATAGCCATTTGTTGATGTGTTGATGACATTTCAAGTCCTCGCAAGTGCTGATTTGAAAACTACGAAAGCTTTTCGAAAACATGTTGTGAAAAATACAATGATTATTTATACCTATCAAAAACAAAACAAAAGATGTTAGCAGTAAATTAGTAATGAATTAATAAAAGAGTTAATTATGCATCAATAATTTCCTCATTTGTAACAATTTTAGTTGAATTAAGATTGCTCCATCTATCAACTTAGAACTAAAAATGTATAGCTCGTAAAATTTCATTTGTGACCTGTTTCACAGATAACGCCCAACCCGCACGATCGTGCGGGTCCCGTCTACGTTCAAGGGGGGTGAGTGGGAATTTTATTAGTTTTCACAGTGTCATTAGAGTTAATATAGTATTAATATCCAGAAGAATTTAATATTTAAAGATAAAAATAATTTAGGTTTTACAGGGATATCCGAGAAGACACTCTCAATCAGTTCATTTTTTGTTTGAACAACAGTACAGAAATTGTCTTTCAATTTGATACATTATGTATTGGGATGCAGTTCTATATTTCTCAATTTCTAATATCCAGCACTTAGAAAATATTTTCACCGATTGATCATCTCGCAATTGTATTTGCATGTTTATGGTCAATCGAAGTGTCTCGACGTTTCGCCGTAAAAATGATTGTTTTAAACATGCGTTAATCTCGTGAGCAAAAGTAGAGCGAAGTATGACTGACAATGTCTGTCACAAATCCCCAGACAATAGTGTGATAGCACACCCGAATATTTTCCTTTGCCGTTTAAAAATCTTGTTAAGTACTATGTAATGCTTCGAGTGAAGGTTTGTGGGCCATGGTACATATATCTGATTAAAGTTGAACTCCTTTGCAATACCGTAGCCATTCAGCATTTTTTTACTATCACAAATTGCGTCTGGTGTCTTATGAATGTCTAATGGCAGCTTGAATGCTGAATGTGCATTTGTCCACCATCTAATAAAGTGGCAACAATACCTAGAGATGCAGTTGCCAATTCAGTTTTCCGTTGCAATCAAGTTCACAGCTATAGGGAATGAAAATCCATCCACGGGACTCGAACGCGAAGCCATTCCACCTCATTTCGGCAATATCCAACATAGTTACGAAAGTTTCTGAATTTCAAATTCTTGGTCCCCACCCCGAGATACAACCAGTGCCCACCTCGGTTCCCCTAATTCTGCAAGTTTAGTCCCAAAAGGGGAGGGGCATGACGATCATCCGGCGAAGTAACGAAAGTCTCTAAAACCGACTTCAGAGTCTTGTTTCCCACCCAGAAAAACACCAGGAAAGTACTTTTCCCACACCAAAAATTTTAAGGTAAATCTCTGCCATGGTTCGCATAAAATGCGGTTATCTGGCATTATTTAGCATAGTTAAGGGAAATTCTCAAATTGGATTAAATAGTCAGATATGCAGTCCCGATATAGGCCGGAAAATCGCTTTTTACGTCCCAACGTCTGAAAGTTAGACCAGTGCAGCTGTCCATGTATATTACGGTAGCCCGGCATTATCTGATTTATTGGAAATATCAAAAAAATTTACAAGAACTTCTAAAATCCAATTTCAGATTATCATTCTCCGCATCGAAACGCACACGCGACTGGTTTTCGGTGCCCCAACGTGTGCAAGCTCAGCCGTTAGAGGGAATGAAAATCCTTGCGTGGGACTCGAACGCGAAGCCGTTTCACCTAATTCCAGCAATATCCGGCAAAGTTACGGAAGTTTCTGAAATCTGATTTCAGATTCTCGTTTCGTGCCCGTAAACTCAACCGGAGACTACTTTCGGCATCCCTGAGCCTTCATTCAGTCCTTGGAAGGGGCGTTAAGGTAATCCGGTATTATTCGGCAAAGTTACATAAATTTCTAAATTACAATTTTAGATTCTGCTTCACTATCGCAAAATACACCAGAAACACTATTTTCTATCTCCAAGTCTTTTAGGGTAAGCTTCTGCCCCGGTGTACCTTATAGACTGTCATCCGGAATTATCCGGCAAAGTTACGGCAATTTCTCCGTTTACGTATCAGATTCGGATTGCCCATCCATCTTCAAGTACGCCAGAGACCTCCTTTTTGGGTTCCAAAACTTTTAAGGTAAGCTTCTGTCATGGTGTGTCTAAAATACGGTAGACCGTCATTATCCGACAAATTTACAAAACATTTTCAGAACTGATTCGAAAATCTGCTTTTACGTTCCAAAATACGGCGGTAACTCACTTTTCGTGCATTTCGGTCTACAAATTCCACTTCAGCAGGCACATGCGCATTGCGATATTTTGCGAATTTTCCTGTTTCCCGGATTCTTCACATTTCCGGTAATAAAAAAAATAATATCATCATAAAATTGCAATAAAAACTGTCCTTTTAATTTAAGTTGAATGAAATGACACACTACATATAAAGTTATATTGTGATCGGTTGAGTAGTTTCAGAGTCTATCGCGGAGAAACATCGTGACAAATAATTTTTATATTTAAAGATATTTCTATATATAGAGTCAAAATTCTGTACTAATGACAGATGACAATTCAATGAGCAAAACTGAAAAAAATTGAAATTGCAAAATAACCAGACATTGAAAGATATGAGAAATTAAAAGTATTATAGGGCTTAAAATATAATATAGTATATATATATATATATATACATACATATATATATATATATATATATATATATATATATATATATATATATATATATTAAGTGCTACATTTCAGCTATTCACATGATTTAAATCAGCATTAGGGTCCAGAATCTGGCAATAACTTTTTTATTGCACTCAAATTTAGCACGGGCTCTGCATTTTTAAGTGTAATTTTTTGGTAACTTACCTTTTTCTTGTAATGGATTTAGATATTCCTATCCATTACTTTCAATAGGTTTTTGTTCAGAATTATTTACATAAAGGGGGAAGGTTGATTGGCCAAAAAACATGTTCAACCCCACTTTTATATAAATTATTTTATATATTAGTTGTCCTAAGTCAGCAATGTTTATAATGCTGCAGCATCCGTTTTATAATTTTTAATCTCGATTGCTCATGTGTCCTTTCATTGTGTGATTTTCCTACTGTCTTAGTGTTTTTCGAATGTGATTGTTGGATGTTATCTCTTGTTTGTAGAGAATAAGACTATATACACTGCTGGACGATTGCTAAGGACGGATAACACTATCATCCATAGCAACCACAAAATGAAAGGAAGCAAAATGTGGAAAATTAGAATAAGTGCGGAATATTAGTAAGAAGTATGAGTATGCAAATTTGTTTTCCACGTCTGTTCATCACGTGATAGCGTTCATAAGAGCTTTGAAGGTTTTGACGCGTGTGGACAGTTGTTGTTTCAAGACAAAGTTTTACAGGAAAGATTTAATAGACGAACTTAAAATTTTTGGCATGTCTTCCCGACATCACATAGATGATTTTATGCGTGGTCGAATTATTGGAAAGATCGAAGAAGGGCGAAAAATAACAGATGTTGCCAGGGAGTTCGACATCACTCACAGCGTAGTTTTACGGCTGTAGAAGTCATTTAAAACTACAGGAATGTGTAGTAGACGGCACGGGGGAGGTCGTGTTAGAAGTACGACGCCTGCAGAAGACAGATATATCGTCCTATCAGCAAAAAAGAACAGGCGCACCACAGCTCAGCAGGTGGCAAATCAGTTTCTTGCTGCCTCAGGAAAGCAGATCTCCCGAAAAACTGTTGCCAGACGTTTGAGATGGGGAGGACTACACGCACGCAGACCTGTTGTGTGTATCCCATTGACCAGACAGCACCGTACTGCCCGTTTACAATGGTGTCGTGAGCATCACAATTGGACTGAACAGGACTGGGCATGCGTACTATTCTCAGATGAGAGTAGGTTCAGTTTGTCATCGGATTGTAGACGCCAACTGATCTGGCGCGAGAGTCGTACTGCTTATCATCCAGAAAATATCCAGGAAAAGGACCGATATCCGACATGCAGTATCATGGTGTGGGCCGGCATCATGATCAATGGCCGCACGCGCCTACATGTGGTTGCGAATGGGACTATGACGGGCCAACTATACATTGATGAAGTTCTATTTCCTCATGTTCGTCTTTTCCGTGGTGCTGTCGTTGATAAATTTGTTTTTATGGACGACAATGCAACATGTCATCGAACACTCGCTGTTCAGAATTGTCTAGACAGCGAGGGTATTCAACGTCTCGTATGGCCAGCACGTTCTCCAGATCTAAACCCCATTGAAAATGTGTGGGATGCTTTGGGGAGGCAAGTTGCTGGTCGAAACTATCCTCCGACAAACAAGAACACCCTCATCCGTGCACTCACAGAGGAATGGGATAAATTGCCTCAACAGCTGCTGGATAATGATGTGCAAAGTATGGTAGGACGTGGGGAATGTTGCATCACACTCCACGGTGGACATATCCCGTACTGATACCTTTCTTTAAGGTGCCTACTGACTTTTAGATGCATTGTACCATTTCTCCGTACGCAGATCGAATGAACATTTTTTTTTTCTGTCAGATGTTTCACAGCTTTTGTACTTTCCAGAACAATAAATATTCCTTATTCTAATGTGTGAACAGTGTGGCAACTATATTTTATCCTACTAGGCCCCACGTCTCACTTAATGTTATGCTACATAGCAATTTGTGACCCATCCTTAGCAATTGTCCAGCAGTATATATATATATATATATATATATCAGTGTTTCTCAAACTGTGGGGTGTGTCCCCTAGGGGGTGTGATAACCCTACAAGGGGGGCTTGAGTATATCGGAAAGTTGAAAACAAAAGATAATTTAAAAAGATATATTAATTTGCTGAAAGGAAGCAAAAGAAAATGCATTCTAACATAAAAAATAAAATACACATTTGCACTGATATATTACATTTATAAATGTATCAGAACTGTACGCTGTGCTTCATAATTATTTTAACAACACTGAGTTAAGGACAAGTTAAAAATTACCAATGAACCTCTGGGCATGTCATAAAATTATATACAAAATATAATATTTATCTGAACAAATTATACGTTTTATGATTAAAGCCGTATTGTAGTTTTACGTCAAAGTCGTTATTGAATTCAATACATTGTTACTGTATGGAGGGGGCCGCTATGAAAATTATGATTGAAAAATAGGTCGCAAGTACAGAAAGTTTCAGAAGCACTGATCTATATACAGATATATACAAAGTAAAGTTCCACTTACTTTCACAGTTACTGTTTGAAGGCCAATCTTGAAACAACTTATATTCTTGTTCACGGGTCAAAAATTCACGATATGGGGTGTCTATCGGTGCGTGATCAGGTTTTGCACGCTGTAAAATAAAATAGTGAATATACATTCAGAAAACATTTGGGTCATAAAAGAAGTCCGGCATTGTCTTATGTATTTGGGATATATTATATGAAGCAATAGAGATTAAAGAGTCCTTAAGCGTTCTGGTGGAATATCTTAAAGACTAGGTGTTTTGAAAAACTGCCATTATTATTCCAGCCTGTTTGTTATTTAAGATACAGTTACTCCCAAAATTGAGGGTACACCTACTTTTAAAACGGGAATCAATGTTTAGAATGAAAAAATTATATTAAACGAGGGAAATAATTAAAACCTTTAAGCATAGATGCGTTTATTAGATCATAATTCATTATTTTGAATGATAAAACAAAATATTTGATAGTTTAAACATACATATAATAACTTATAAAGAAAATTAACAGAAATTAATAGCCACAAAATTGAGAGTACATGCATCTATTTTCCTGCATAAATCATGAATAATAAAGAGTTAATATTTAGTAGCATAACTTTTTGCTGATATGACAGCTTCCAATCGCCGAAGCATCGATTCCACAAGATGTCTAGTGGTCTCGGGAGCAATATTCAGCCATTCTTCTTGCAATACCGATTTCAATTGTTCCTTGCTTGTAATTTGATGTTTTTGCACAGCTCTCTCAAGATGAGACCACAGATTCTCGATAACATTTAAGTCGGGAGACTGTGGATGTGTATTAAGTTGATTCCGACAATGGTAAGGCAGCCATTCTTTTAGAACAAACGCAGTGTGCTTGGGGTCATTGTCTTGCTGGAATATGAAATTCGACCCCAGTCCCAATTTATTAGCACTTTCTTTCAAATTATTTTGCAGTATATTAAGATAAGCCATCTTGTGCATGATTCCATCAATGAATACTAGCTTTCCCACCCCCGACGCAGCCATACACCCCCAAACCATCACCGACCCACCTCCGTGCTTCACAGTAGGAATTGTGTGTTTTGGGTGGTGTGAGGTATTTGGTTTACCCCACACCATACGACGACCGTCACTGCCGAAGATGTTGAACTTACTCTCATCGCTGAAAATGACTTCGTTTCACAACTGTTCAGGCTTTAAAATGTGTTCTTTAGCGAATTTCACACACACACACACAATCGCTTGACTCTATTCCTCTTACCAATTAAGGGCTTTTTTCAAGCTACTCTACCATTATAGCCAGCCTTTCTTAGGACTCTTCGTACCGTTTCTGCAGAAACCGATCGACCTAAGGTATTAAAAATACTGGCTGCACTTTTAGGAGCACTAATTTTAGAATCAATCTTCACTTGATGTATTACTCTTCGCTCGGTTATAGAGTTCATAATTTTCTTTCTCCCTTTTCCTTCGTTATTTGCCAGCATACCAGTCTTTTTAAATTTTTGCAGGATTTTTTGGATGCAGTTAACACTTCGTTCAACTACTTTAGCAATATTCAGCTGGGATTTACCTTCATTTGACAGTTTAATAACAAGTTTTCTCTCTTCAATCGTCGTTTCCTTCCGATTCTCCATTTTAATCAATACATCAAGTCACAAACATAAATTTGTTATCAGATAGCCTTTGAAAGCCTTTCTTTATCATAGATCTATTATCAAATTTCTATTTAAAAATTTACTGGTAGTTTTGCATCGTGATTAAAGAAGTGTACCCTCAATTTTGTGACATTAAAAGGGTGTAGTTTTTCTTTCAAACCTTCATATTTTTGTTTCAATCAATTTCCATATCTTACATTTAATGTTATTTGGAAGAGTAATGTATGCATTTTGAATGCACAAAAGTGCGTTAACATAGCGTATTAATTTCTACACCTGGTCATCCGATGGTGAATTCGGAATTAAGTGTACTCTCAATTTTGGGAGTCACTGTATCTGTTGAAGAGGGCTGATAATGACAAATAATTTTGACTTTAAAAATGTCATGAAAAAAATCTGGTCTTACGAGGAATATACTTACTAATATTCTGAAGAAATATTTAGCAATAATTTTAGTTATGAGAAAAATCTCATTTTTTGTAAAAAAAAATTTGCGTTTCATTTAACAAAGAACACAGCATCTGAACGCATATGGAATTGGAAATAAATTTTTAAAAATAATTTAAAGGATACAGACTCCCTTTTTCACGAGCAAATCTTTTTTAGAAAGCCATGCTCGATAACTTTAAACCAGTATTATAATGTTTAAGTTGTTAGGGAAATATAAGAACTAGTGGCAAAAAAGCTTTTATGTAGTTTTTTGACAATGCTGTTCTAATTATAAGAAGAGAAGTGAAGGTTTTTGGACGGTGTGGCAAAAATGCGCGAATGACGAAAATTTAAATTTTGAAACTGTAAATTGATAGTGGTATGCACCTCTAAATTGTCTTAAACATTTCGTGGGCATTTATTTCCCTTTTGAACTTCTCACTGTTTTTTTATGTTTCATTAGCGATTAAACAATTGAATTGAAGGAAATATTTTTTTTCCAATGCGGCTGCGACATTGGTTTATTTAACTTTTGCATACCTAGTAGATTCCCCAGGAGCTGGTATCACTTTTATCCCCGGCACTATATAGGCGATACCGATTGCCGCAAGTAATTTTGACGCCCAGTTGCCTCCCCAGAGGGTGGCACCTGAGATCTTAAATAGGAAGAAAGGAAAGGAAATGTATCTAATTTAGTCGAGTATTTAAATTTTATCTGCGGGAAGAACACGTCCCATTGAACCATTCACCGTCGTAAAGAAAATGGTGATTATTTGCCATAAAAAGATGAGAAGCATGTTGCAATGCACAAGGGGACGTCACATTTGAAGATTATATAGCGGGTCTTCTTTTTCTTGTCCCTTTCTGTTATATTTCCTACATCGTCTATAGTTGGAAACTATCTTTCGCAAAATATTTTCCACACTGGCACATCATCCGGAACTACAAGTGCACATCATCCGGAACTACACACTTATTTGCTTGAAAACTAGCAGGACGTCCTTTCCTTTTTCTTAAGGACTATCCATGTATTAGCTAACGAGCTAAAGCTATACGGGATCTTATCTGGTCTAAATTCTATTTCTTTTGTTCACTTGCCACAGTATGAAGCTATTTATGATGGCAGAATCAATAAGAAAATAAAAGTTTTATATGTAGATGGGAAATAATCTTCCCAAGGATCACAAAAAGATTAAAATTATAACATATTAAAAAGAAGTTCGAAAAAATTTCTTAGAGGTGCTTACTTCTATCAATTACATTTTCAAAATTTAAATTTCGCACATTCATAACTTTCAGTCTATGCCTATGCAGCTCAAAAATCTACACATTTTTGGAACACTTTGTGTTCTAGTTCATAAACAAGACTTCGAATGATTGTGTTTTTTATACCAACTTAGAGAATATATTTTTTTTAAAAAAGAAAGGTTTACTTTATTTCAAACTTATAACAAAGTAGGTTTTTTTTCAAATTTTCGAAAACATCGCTGGAAAATGGCAACTTTTGGTTTTATATTTCTAGATCGCACCCACCCATAAATTTATTAATTTACACTATTTTTACCGTATACGGGAGGGACATTCCCCCCCTGATAAAACAGGATGAAAACATGAATTATCGGAGTTTATATAAATTCAAAAGGTTAGTTTTCGGCTTTTGGGTTTTTTGCTTACAAATGGCTTATTAAATATATGCCAATCTTAAATTCCTTTTAAGGTATCCCACTACGTTCGGAACCGTGATTTTAAAAAAGCACATAAATGGATAATTTTCATGATATTTAGTGTCATTTAGATTATAATACATGCATAAAATTGTTTTAAGGACATTTTGACAAAAATTTTTTTATTTAAATATAATATTTTGGCAAAAAATTAACCTAGAATAATCTTTTTTCCAAATGTTCTACTTCTCTGAAAAATGCTCCTATTATAATAATATTTTGCCTGTATATAGCTCAGTCCTTTCTACAGAGGTTCAACTAGAATTTTTGAAAAATTCACATTATTTTCAAAGTTACCACCAATTGAAATAATGATTGGTGTTTTTTTCTTAAAATTGCTCTCCTCTGTTGTCGTAAAATATGAATAAACCCACTTCTAGGTTATACATTTCAAAAATTCTAATTGACCCTCTGTAGAGAGGTCTGAAATATATACATGCAAAATATTATAAAAGAAGCATTTTTCACAAAAGGAGAACTTTTGTAAAAAAATTATTCTAAGTTAATTTTTTGCCAAAATATTGCATTTAAATAAATTTTTTTCTTGTCAAAATGACCTTAAAACAATTTTATGCATATATTCTAATCTAAGTGACACTAAATATCATGAAAATTATCCATTTATGCGCTTTTGCAAAATTACGACTCCGAATGTAGTCGGATACCTTAATTTAAAAAAGATTAACTTTTACATAATTGAATAGCTTGAAAAGATAGAAATCATTCTTTGTTAAGCATAAAATTATTTAAGTATTGAAGAAGGAATTTAAACTTTCTTACGTATCTTTTAGCAATGACTTGACAAAATGCGTAGAGAGATATAAACATACATAAATGCAGCTTCAAGGCATTCATGTTTCTTGGTAGGAGATTCAGTAAAACAATAAGTTACACTGGCTAAATTTAGGAGTATTTATACTCAAGAAAAAAAAAGTTTTCATAAAAAAAATATTCATATAATTCAATGCTTTGAAAAGGAAAATGTTGAAATTCAGCTTCTTTTTTTTTTAAAAAAAAAGAATACTTTTTTAATTAATTTGCACAAGCTGGAATAAAGAAATTTTAAAATCATTTGAGAGTTAATGATTCGTAATGTTATTTATTCTAGAAAACATCATCCTATTATGTTTTATATTTTGGTGATGTAAAAAGTTCTTTTAAACACCTGTAAATGAAACTAAAGACGCAATAAATGAGAGATTTCTCTATTTTTTGACAGATATTGAATACTTCATTGCTTTTCTTTATTGAAGCATAACGTATTTCATAATTTTAGGGCTAAAATGATTTGTTACCTTCACACATAGTTTTTTAAAATGTTTTCTTCTCTGTTTCGAGTGATAAATCAAAATTAAATTAAATTGGTATTTTATTCTAAGGCTTGGAATAATATCTCGAAACAATGACTTTAAAACAAGAGCATAGCACACGTAATTTTTAGGTTTTTTCGTGAAAATAAAGGGTACACGTTATACGGCGAATGTACCTGAAAATTAAAAATTGCAGCGTCAAAGTATGGATGCTTGCGCGTTATACGCTGGATTTTACTGTAAATTGTACAAGCATTTTAAATATTCTTATTTGTTTTGAGACGTATAATACTTAGCAATGAAACTAACAAAAGTTTTTTTGCACTATTTCTAATAGATCAAAATTAGATATTAATTAAAAGTTTACAATTTTCGTGTAGCACATACAGCATAGTGTTTAGCGACGCTGACTGCTGTATTGTTTGGCCTGGGTTCGAATTCCGCAGAAGACATGGATGTTTGTAAATGTATAGTGCCTTCACGGCATGGAGATACTTTAAATAGCCGTCGAGCTGCCAGTCCTTTCGTGTGGTTGGGGGAAGGGGAAGAGAGGTGGGAGGCCCTTGACCACCCCCAGGGTATTCTCACTCAAAATTGGGGTGAAACCGAGCTAAATCTTTCTATCATCTGTATGGTGCTCAAAGCTACGACTAACGACAGGCGTCACTTAGCCCTTTGCCCTGATGAATTTCGTGGGCCTTGATCTGGCCTTTGCCAATCAGGTGGCATTAAAAACAACAATTCTCAAAATTCTCGTTCCCCTCAATTTTCTTTTTTTTGTGTGTGTGTGTATTCGATTCTCATAGAAATATTTGTGGAAAGGCCGAATAATACAAAAAAATTATAAATCATACATTTCAAGAACAAGATAAAGATGTTTACTAAATGCTTTCCGTTTATATCATCGCATCTAATGAAAGTTTTGTAGATCTAGTATATATGCGTAAGAAATATATGTTGTCTAGATAGTTATAATATATGTACATAAAACTTACACAATATGGAAATTTTTTATATTATTATGCATAAACTTTGAAATTTAGGAACAGATCAACAAAATGATATTGAGATTCTATATTTTCGATTTGTTGTTTTAAGTGAATAGAAAGACAGCACATACATTGCTCATGTGTATTTTAATATCATTACACTGTGAAATACATTTAAGAGATGTTGGAAAGCTAAAATCTTATTTTCTTAACATTTTGAGATTTTTACATTTTCAAATTATATAGATTGTAATCTTTCTAAAAATACCTTACTTTAACCTCAAGGATAACTAGAAGCCCTAAAAATCAATTTCTAATTAATCGTAGAAACTGGGAACGCTCATTTGAATGGCGAAAAATGTAAACAAAGTGCTTGGTTTTTGCTTAGAAGTTGAACGTCTGATATAAACCAAAACATGTAACTTTTATTGTAAATTGAACCTTTTAGTTTGTATTTTTTAGCTGATTAGAAGCCTCTCACTGTATACATTAAAATCAATTTATCTCAAAATGTAAATTTTGATGTTCGATGTATCTTTTTTGAGAAACTACTGTTCACAGGCATGTAAATTTTTTAGGATATATTTATTATGATGGCATATATATACTGAAATGACCTTTTTGTAAAATACTCAAAAATTCAGTTTTTACAAATTTTTTTCCATGAAAAAATGGGTCAAATTTCACTGTGTTTGATTAAATATTTTATGAATGATGAAAAAATTCAAAGTTAGCTAAATGCTCATTTCAGTATAATGAGAAAGGTGTACTTTATTTGTATGAAACATTTCAAGCATGTACATATAACAGATGTTCAGAAAAGATACATCGAAAACAGCCAATTTAACATTGTCAGTGTATAGATAAAGAGAGGTTTCCAACTCTTGTTAATGCCTAAACGCTTAAGACAAAATATCGGTTAACACAAAATAATAAAGGGTGTTTTCTTTAGAGGTATAGAACTTTAAATTGCAACAAAACAACCATGTATTATTCGATTTACATGAATTTTTTTATTCGAAAGATAATCTTGGGGCATTACATTTTAAATATGATTTCTGGCATATGACAGCCACGGCTGGCTCGGATGTAGTCCAATCTGGACGTCCAATTTTCAACGACTTTTTCTAACATTTGTGGCCGTATATCGGCAATAACACGGCGAATGTTGTCTTCCAATTGGTCAAGCGTTTGAGGCTTATCCGCATAGACCAATGACGTTACATAGCCCCACAGAAAATAGTCTAGCGGTGTTAAATCACAAGATCTTGGAGGCCAATTCACAGGTCCAAAACGTGAAATTAGGCGGTCACCCAACGTGTCTTTCAATAAATCGATTGTGGCACGAGCTGTGTGACATGTTGCGCCGTCTTGTTGGAACCACAGCTCCTGGACATCATGATTGTTCAATTCAGGAATGAAAAAGTTAGTAATCATGGCTCTATACCGATCACCATTGACTGTAACGTTGTGGCCTTCATCGTTTTTGAAGAAGTACGGACCAATGATTCCACCAGCCCATAAAGAGCACCAAACAGTCAGTTTTTCTGGATGTAACGGTGTTTCGACATACACTTGTGGATTTGCTTCACTCCAAATGCGGCAGTTTTGTTTGTTGACGTAGCCATTCAACCAGAAGTGCGCTTCATCGCTAAACAAAATTCGCTTATGAAAATCGGGAACAACGGCAATCTCGTTTTGGGCCCATTCGACGAATCTACGCCTTGCTTGATGATCGTTTTGATGAATTGCCAAACCAAACTAAGAATAAATCACTTGACAGCTGTTAAATCGGTCGCCATCTTAGAAAGTAATGCCAACTTAAACTTCTATACCTGGAAAAAAACACTCTTTACAATGATCCCTACAAACTACTATGTAGTTCCATGCACTTTTGTTCTCTTAACACGAAAGGGTTTCTCTTCTGGAAATAAACAAAACACCGAAATCACTAGCCACACGGCGAGATTTAAAAGGGACGTTTGAGAAAGTTTCTGTATAATTGGACTCTCCTGCTGCATCATCGGAAGAATTCGTTGCAGTAGATGAAGATAATGCGTGCACAGCCCAATGGTGGCAGATGAAGACATTTAAGAGTTTGTTCAAAGCTCAGAAAATATCATTGATATAGATTCCAACGACGAAAATGAAATGAAAAATCAGCTCTCGTTTCCACGTCATCCTAAATGAGGAACATCATGAAAAGCATGCGCAGTTATTTACACGCAAATTCCAGGGGCGAAATGAATAAAAAAAAGGACGAAATGGAATAATTTCTTGTTAAATTCCTGCTAAAAAAGACAATGACACGGAAAATATTAGATTATTTTCCAAAAATTCAACGAATGTTTTGTATTTGAAAAAACTTGAAAATTTTGTTATATTTCATTAAGTTTTTGTGAATGTTTTAGTTCTACTAATTTTTTTGGAAATACATGCAAATCTCTACATATCTATATACATAAAATGTGCTCTAATAAACTTAATTTTATTGAATATATGACTTTTTTGTAATATCCCTTATCATGAAAATCTTTTTTACCTCGAAAAAATATTTCAATCCCCCTCAGTTTCAAGTTAACCGATTTTCCCAGTGTTTCATTACAAGAAAATGATTTCTTACTAGTGCAAGGGTGGTGAAGCTTTATGGATCAACGTGCCATTTTTTCTAAAGAAATGCTTAATGAGGTATAGACGGGCC
This sequence comes from Trichonephila clavipes, assembly GCA_019973935.1. Classification (NCBI taxonomy): domain Eukaryota; kingdom Metazoa; phylum Arthropoda; class Arachnida; order Araneae; family Nephilidae; genus Trichonephila; species Trichonephila clavipes. The sequence continues at coordinate 476,133 of BMAU01017266.1, forward strand.
GTCAAATGATTTTGACTTGCGATAAATAGTCAAAACTAGTTATTTACTACGTAAAAATACCTTTTGCACTGTATAGTTGTAAATGTTTTAGTTATACATATAATTCAAATCAAAGTAACATTAGTGTGACTTATATGTTGTTGCAGATTGGATAACTTTTATTAAGTTTGTAAGATGTTGATTTTAGTAGAATGCATATTGAATTGGAGTCATCTGACAAATGGTTTCTAAACAATTAATTATTTTTACTGTGGTTCACTTTTTAGACTAGAGGATTTGTGATTTCTTTCAAAATACCGTTTTACAGATGATGTTCTGCATATCACTGTTCCAGAACATAAAATACACGCCACTTTGTCGCCTTTACTAATAATGCCAAGTTTCTAGATTCACCAAGTTTAAAATTCTCTGTTACACTTACTATCTAGCCCTTTTGCTGAATTAGTCATGTTAAATGACAGTTAAAAATCGTAAATATATCACAAATAAACTTTAAACTACAGTAGTTTCAACGAAATTGACTACACTGGTGTGCAAAAATTAAGGACGAGACGGTTTTTTCAATATAACTTTGTACAAAAACTTTCCAAATCAACACATTTAACACCGTAAGATCCCCAATACGTAAGGAAGGACATGTGTAATGCAAGCAACACTTACTAAAAGAGAAATCAGAGGGATAAAAAGAAGCTTGATTGAAAAAGTAGCATGGAGCGCAATGCGACTGAAGGCCGAAACATCCCTGTGATGGGTGTCCAGCAAGAAACATCTGGTCTTTAGTAGGGGATATGATCTCCCCTGACTGCTAGGCAGGTTTCACAGCGTCTGCCCATGCTGAGAATGAGGGTGTCAATGAGTTGTTGAGGCATAGCTGCCCATTCGTCTTTCAGTGCCAATCGAAGCTCCCGAATCGTTACTGGCGGTGAGGTACGAGCTGCCAAGCGTCAGACTAGAAAATCCCATACATGCTCGATGGGATTGAGATCCGGAGATCGTGCCGGCCAATCCATACGTACAATATCCTCACTCTCTAAGAGCTGTTCGGCAGCTACTGCGCGATGACATGGTGCATTGTCGTCCATGAAAAGGAACTGCAGACCCATAGCGCCTCTAAAAAGACGCACATATGAAAGAAGAATCTCGTTACAATAACGGGTCCCGTTGACTGAACCTTCGTCGAAGATGTGAAGGTCTGTACGACTACCAAGCATGATGCCTCCCCGAACGAGAACACCGCGACCTCCATACCTGTCCCTTTCAATGATGTTCGAGGGATGATTGCGGCTTCCCCGCTCTCTCCAGATGAGTATGCGATGAGAATCGCTACTCAAACTCAATCTGCTCTCATCTGTAAAGAGTACTCGTCCCCATTCATTGTCTCTCCAATTCCGGTGTTCCCGGCACCACAGAGAACACCTTCTCCGATGGTCAGGCGTTAAAGGTACACACCGTACAGGGCGTCGTGCAAACAGACCACCACCGTGCAGACTTCTGGCCACGGTAAAACGCGATATCGGTCGTCCAGTCGCCTGTGTCGTGTGTCTAGCGATTTCTCCCGCTGTCTGCCACCTGTTTCTTCTGGCCTGTAAGACAATGTACCGGTCATCTGTGGGTGTGGTTCCTCGTGGACGACCACTACTGAAACCCCGGATAGCTGTTCCTGTAGTTTGAAATTGTCTCCAAAGTCGCGAAACTATGCTGTGTGCAATTCCGAACTCTGCAGCCATACTTGTCACACTGCGGCCTTCCTCCAACTTCCCAATGATTTGATCTCGGGTAAAAGCATCCAGATGTCGTCTAACAGATTGATTATTCACCATTTCTCGCTGAGGCAGCAACTCGATTAAATTAATTAATAACTCGATGATTTTAACTGCTATACGGCGTGCAATCTCTTTGCCAGAAATACTGATCTTACACCGACAACATGCTTTATACTACTCAGACACTCCCCCATTACGTCTACCTGCATATCTGCGCATGTGCTACCGTACATCACCTTACTTAATCTCCTGATTGGTCTTTTTGTCCGCTCTGCCTCTTCGTTCAGCTGATATGCTAATTTTTCGATGTTTATGTATTTAATGTATGTTATGCGCAGACGAATTTTAAATCATAAGCAACTGTAGTCCACGATGTAACTAAGACAGGACAATAACAAATGAGTGTGCTCCCCGCTGCATTTGTTCGTAATACTTCAAAGTGAACCTTGTTATTTTGAAATAATTTGCAAACCATTTTGATTGCTGGCGTGCCCAAAATATTGTGTCACGCGCCATTGATGGCACGTGTGCCACTGGTTCGCCATCCCTGTCCTAGTGTATCACTTTTCAAATTATGCATAGACATAAGAAAGGAATAAACTTCCTTTTCATTTACTGGCTGTAAGGCTAGATACAGTGGTTCACAAAATTTGTGTTACAGAAGATGATAGTGTAGTGCTTCGAATGTGCAAATGAAGTACCAGCACTGATATCTGTCTCGTCATCGTATAAAAATTTTAAAAATTATATTTATAAAAAGTTTTTTGAAATTTATCGTTGCTTTTGGTTTATTTAAGAGAGCTAAACCTTAGCCACTTTTAGTTTAATGGTTTAGATTAATGCTATAGTCAGAATTAAGTCTTTTATGAAATTTGTTTCTTTTTCAACAATTTTTTTTGCGCTATTATGTATAAGTTTTCTGCTGAGGGGGGAAGGTTGAGATCCCATAATACGATCATAAATCTACTTAACCGCCCAAAGTTGGTAACAGCTTTGGAAAATATGATAATTTTCTTTTTTTGGTCAATGGACTAAATTCATGATGGTCACATGATAAAGGCAATCACGTGTTTTACATTGATTAAAAATTGACATACTAATTGTCCTTGTAAAGTTTAGATAACATTTAAAATTTAATGATTTGGTTAAGAGTTCACGTGTTAAACTTCTTCAAACAGTTTTCAAAATTTAAAAAAACTCACATTATATACGAATACTTTTAAAATAAGTGCATTTTGTTTAACTATGTGCATTATTATATCGTTGACGAATATGTACTTTCTAAAAGACAGTTTCTGGAAAAAGCAAAAGTTGGCAACAGTGAAACCCATGAACTAATTGGCTGAAAACACGTGGCTGAGTTACCATGTGACTATGACGTCACATGAATTTAGTCCATTGACTTAACATATATACAAGGTTAGCGAACTTAAATTTCCGCTACTCAGAGATCCTTGGGGGCTGTTCTGCTAGTTCGAAGAGAAAAATATTCGGACAACAGACATTTCAGATGATGTGCTCAAAGTTTCTGAAATAAAAAAAAATATGTAGTTTAATAGTCACTATAGGTGGCACTACAGGTTATCGTGTAAAGAAAGTACAAACTGAGATAAAAAGAAACCGAGAAGCTTTTAATGAGAGGTCTTACACGAAAAGAATACAATAAGGACAACACACAATTGCAATGTTGTACTTGCAAATTATTAATAATAATGCACTTTTCTTAATAACATACTGTACTTAGCATGCAAATCAGTACTTAAAAACAAGTTCAATATGTAAACCATCATGTTCGACAAAACACTCCATTCTGAAAATCAGGTTTTCTATCGCTGAATGGAGAGAGTCAACATGGATGATGTTATTATGGCGGGGAATACAGTTCTTCAAATTCAACGCAGTAGTCAAAAGCTCCCGGTAAGCATTATCTTTCAAAAGGCCCAATAACGAGAAGTCGTAAGGCGTGAGATCGAGTATTCATGGTGGCCGAGCTGTTGGGAAAGATTGGCTGATCACACGTGTGTCTGTAAATTCCTGCCTTAACAATTGTTTGATTGAGCTCACGATATAAGGTGGGGCTGCTCTATCGTGTATGAAAATGGTTTCTTGTAAGCAGCTTCGTTGCTGGAGAGTAGAAATTACTTAGGTCTGTAACATCTCACGATACCGTCCCCCTTTAACAGAACAGGTGGTAAGTCCTTGAGGAGCCACTCGTTCAAAAAATAGGGTTTGAGAATGAATGAAGCATTGAACCCGCACCATACGGTTACTATCGTATCATGCAATTCTTTGACATGTACCGCGGGAGGGGGGGTTCTGTCACCCAGATGCGATAATTAAGGCTTTCATTGTTGTATTAAAATGGAAGTGGATCTCGTTCGTCCACAGTATGTTCCATGGTCATGAATCATCGACTGCCATTCTTGTGAGAAATTCTAGCGCGAAGGTTTGCGAGTGTCTGGGTCGTACAATTTCAATTGCTGAATGCTTGAATCTTATACGGGTAGAAATTCAAAATGTTACGCATGATATGTCGGGCAGTGGAGTAAGGTATATAAAGGGTACGTGAAATTGTCGGTTCGCTGACAATTCTGTGAAGCGATTCAGTGCTTGCTTCCACGACCACTGTCGCAATATCCTCTACGACGGCGGTCTTATCTCTTTTTCGTCCTATTCGAGGAAGAACACCTAGCTGTTTTGTTTTCTCGAATTTTACCATCATGTGCTTAAGAACACCGGACGACATCGGTCAACGTCGTTGTTTCTTGAGACGGCGGAACTCTCTGACAGCTGCCGCTGCAATTCTTTTCTGATTGTGGCAAGAACAACATGTTCCTTTTATTGTGCGTGATATCTGCATATTTTGCTAGAATATGCTGATCCACAGCGCCATCTTTCGGTAATTTTTTAAACATATTTTTTCATTTCAAAAACCTCCAGCGTATCATCTGAAGTGTCTGTTGTCCAAATATTTTTTTATTCGGACCAGTAGAACGACCTCCAAGGAACTCTGAATAGCGGAAGTTTAATTTCGCCAACCCTGTATATATATACTTATTAGTTTGTTGTTCTTGGTTTTCGATTACATAATTTTTCGATTCTTTGTTTTCTAAGATAATTCATATATATATATATATATATATATATATATATATATATATATATATATATATATATATATATATATATATATATATATATATATATTCAATTTTAACTTATTCTGTAAGCAAAATTTCTTAATGATGTATATCAGTAATTTGTATCTTTTTTTAAGGCTTTACAAAATACAACATTAGAACACGTATGACTGAAAACTCATTTTGAAATTCCAAATGTATATATACACACAAACAACGCATCATTAACCACATCCGCTACTAATCCATTCATTTTTTAATAGTAAGAGTGAATAAATCAATTCAATTTCCTAACATTAATTCGAAGCAGCTAATTTTCTGCGGAGGGTAAAAATGGGTAATTAAACACTTTTTATTGCAACATGCCTTAAAAATTTGCGTAAGAATATTACTGCAATCGGTAAAATGAAAGGATATAATCTTATTGTTTTTAATAAGAGGCAAATTTAAAAGTATGTTTTTGTCATCACATTTCAATTAAAAATTACCCAATTCCAAATGATGTAGAGCAGAGTTGGGTAAATAGCAACCCGCGGGCTATATACGGTCCTCAAAGACACATTTTTCGCGGCTTGTCAAGACTAAAACTGCTCTTTATATTTGGGTCGACACATCTTTCTGAGGAAATTTTTCATGCATGAAGATCAACAAAAGTAAATGCAGATGCAAGTTGGCTAACATTAACTCTTAGGTTGTAATGTGATACGGTACATTTGTCTCACTAAACTGATTCTAAACTAAAATATGCTTGCAACTATAGACGATATAAAGTTAGCACAGTGCTTCTCAAAGTTTCAATATTCGTGACCCAATATTCAATCACAATTTTCATCCCGACCCCCTCATACAAGAACAATGTATTGAATTCAATAATACTATACTTTGACGTTAAGGCTCCAATTCTACTTTAATCTCTTAAGTGCCACTGGCGTATATCAACTTCTCACTCAGCCAAAGCATTAATTTCCCCGGACGTATGTATACGTCTTTCCGAAGTACGATCTTTCCTGTGCGCTGCTATCCTTAAAATTATTCCAAAGGCTTTAGAATGCAAAAAAGGACCTTGACAGTGTTTGCGAAATATTTACTTATTTCAGATAATTTGCTTCTTTATCCCTTCCCCTTCCCCCCCATACATCGCATACGTGCACCTTCGTGGAAAACGGTTGGCACTGGGAAGCGAATCGCGTAATTTTTAATTGACAGTTAAGTAATTAATTATAAACAGTACAAATTATCAAGATAAGTGTTAATTTTTGCATATAATTTTATATATGACAAGGCCATGGGGTTACTTGTAATTATTAAACTTGTTCTTAACTTTGAATTAATTATAAAGTACATTGTGTTATGGCTCACTCCGTCGAATACTCAGGACTCAATCACAACACAGTTTTTAGTGAACTGGTGTATATTTATTTCTCGCAACTTCTTACATTCATATCAGAATTGCTGGGCATGCGCAGTTCAGGCAGCGCTGTTGCGCTTGCGCAAACATTCCGCCCAGCATTGCAATGTTACAACATTCAATAAGTTTCATGGCTTTTTACAAAATTGTTATATTAAAATTTAACACTATTAAAATAATTATAAATCAGAGAGAATTCACTAAAATACACAAAATACTAAAAGGCTAATTACAATAACTTAAAAATAAATAAAATCTTGTAACACAAAAAGAGAGAAATCCATTCTCTCATTGGCTAGATACAAATTTTAGAAATAGGTCTCGTGATTGTTACAACCCTAATTCTACTATCCTTTCCAGGAAATACCTCAATCAATCTGCCAATTAGCCATTTATTGACTGCAAAGTTATCCTCTTTAATAAGGACTAAATCACCCACTCTAGCGTTATCCTTTTCAAATTTCCATTTAGATCTCTGTTGAAGATTACTTAAGTAATTATTATTTTTCCATAGAGACTGCCCAATTTTTGTTAATCTCTGATATATGTTTAATCTATTTGTTTCTATATGTATTATATTTGGTTCACTAATGGAAGTAATTGGTCTTTCAATTAAAAAGTGTGCCGGTGTCAAAACCGACAAATCATCTATATCCATTGATAAAGGGGTGAGAGAACAGGAATTTAAAATTCCCTCAATTTGAGTCATAATGGTTAGAAACTCTTCATAAGTAAACCTAGAATTTCCTGCATCACGTTTAAAATGAGATTTGAACGACTTTACGCCAGTTTCCCATAAGCCGCCAAAATTTGGTGCTCTGGGAGGGAGAAATTTCCAATTTATATTTTCATTTATTAAGAAACCAGTCAATTCAGGATCAGGATTTATCACAATCTTGTACAATCTCTTGAGTTCAACATTAGCTCCTATAAATGTTTTACCATTATCAGAAAATATTAGAGAGGGTCTTCCTCTTCTTGCAATAAATCTCTTTAATGAGGCAATAAATACCTGAGTTGTTAAATCCGATACTAATTCAAAATGTACAGTGACAAAACACACAAAAATTGAAACATATGTCTTATACAAACTACTTTTACGCTGTTTGTTGCTCTTGATCCAAAACGGTCCAATAAAGTCAATACCACTGCAATCAAAAGGAACATTTTTTTCCCTGACTCTTTCTTTAGGCAACTTGCTCATTATTTGTTCACAAGTTATAGGTTTCACTTTAAAACATACAAGACAATTATGTACTATTTTCCTACATACATTACGTCCTCTAAGAGGCCAAAATATCTGTCTTACTTGGTATAGTAAGGCCTGTGGACCTAGATGGAAATATTTTAAGTGAAAATATTCTACAATTAAATTCGTTAATTTATGGTTACAAGGTAATATTATAGGAAATTTGCATTCAAAGTTCAAATCACTATTACAAAGTCTACCACCAACTCTCAAAACACCATCTTTATCTAAAAAAAGGGATTTAAACTTTTTATAAGACTTTCTGCACAGACACTCTATTATTTTCTTTCAAACTCTTTATATTCCTTTTGAATTCCTGTAGTTGCACAATCCTGATTAAGGTGGTTTACGCTTGGTTGATTTCCTGGACATCTAAAGGTCCTCTCCTTTTTTCTCCTCGGCAATTTGCTATAAACCTAAAAATAAAACTTAACATTCGAATTATTTTAGTGTACTTATTACTTATATTTAACAGGACAGTCATAAATGTTGAGTTTGTTAGATTTAAATTAACACACACAGTGCTTTGCGTTACTTTTAAATTCACACTTAAATTCATCATTATAAGTCACTGATGAAAGGATATTCCTTTCCGGAAACTCTTTCGTCGCTAAAAGCGTAGGTCCATTCTACCACAAAGAGTTGTTGTGAAGACTGGAAGGGTCGACACCTCTTGATACGAGGTCAGCTGCGTTCTGTTCCGAAGAAACATGATGCCACTGCTCTGCGTTAGTCAGGTGTTGGATTGTTGCAACTCTATTTGCCACGAAGGTTTTAAGCAAGTTAGGCACCTTCTGGATCCAGGCCAAGACAATAGTCGAGTCACTCCACAGGTACATGGGGGTGTTTTCATTTGTACGGCAGTCTCAACTCTTCTCATCAGCTTTGCAAGAAGAACGGCGGCACTCAGCTCGAGTCGCGGCATTGTGACACTCTTCACAGGTGCTACTCTGCTTTTACTTGTTACAAGCTTCACTGTAGTTGCGCCATCTGGCGATTGAGAACGGCAATATTTCACTGCTCCGTAATATTTCTCTGAAGAATCAGCAAAACCGTGAAGTTCTACCCTTGTCGCTTGAGGATGCATAATACATCTACCAATGCAGATACTGCTTACACTGTTGAAGTCCTCTAGGAAACGATGCCACTCTTTGGCTCTCTCAGAAGGCAACTCGTCAATCCAGTCGATTTTAAGACTCCAAAGACTCTGCATGAAGATCTTGGCTCTTGGGACTACTGGACCTAATAGTCCTAATGGATCAAACAGTCTAGCTATTGTCGAAAGGACACATCTCTTGGTGTAGGAATCTTTTAACTCCATTTTTAAAAATAAAACAATCCTCTTGTGATTTCCAAGACACTCTAACATCTTAGTTTTAATTGGATTCTCGAACTCATAATCTCCAATGATGTTTGAAGCAAGTTCCAGATGACTACTACCCCACTTGTGCAATTCCATTCCTCCCTTTTTCAAAATGCTGGGAAGTTGGTTCTTCAAGGCCTTGGCTTCCATTAAAGACGCAGCGCCGCAAAGAACGTCATCCATATAAAAGTTCTGTCTAAGAATAGGTGCAGCCAAAGAAAAGTTCTTCTCTTCATCTTTCGATAACTGCAGTAAAGTTCTCGTTGCTAAAAAGAGTGCACTCACCGTGCCATATGCGACTGTTTTCATCTCAAAGGTTTTCACCGGATCCTCTGGACTTTCTTTCCACAAAATTCTAAGCAACGGCTGTTGGCTCTCATGGATGAGTATCATTCGGTACATTATCTTCACATCTGCCTTAAAGGCATAAGGATGCTCTCTAAATTTAATCATAAATGTAAACAGGTCATTTTGAACCAGTCCTCTATTGTATTGTATGGAATTCAACGATAACCCATTACTTGTAGGATTGGTAGCATTAAAAACTACCCTCAGCTTCGTTGTGCTCTTTTCTGGTCTAAGAATGCCATGGTGTGGCATATAATAGGCAATTTCCGAGTTGTCATTCTCTGAGACAACCTCTTTCATGTGACCAAGTTGGTCATACTCATGTATAAAGTCTCTATACAACTTAAGGTATTGAGGATCTCTGATTAATCGAGTCCACAGCGCATTCAATCGTTTTAGAGCGATGTCCCTCGACTCACCTAAACAATTTGGTTCGATTTTAAGGGGCATTTTAACCACATACCGACCCTCCTCATCTCTAGAATCAGTTTTTAGGAAGTGATCCTCTCAAAAAATTGCTTCTTCATTTTTAGTTCTCTCTACCTCAACGTTTTCCAACTCCCAAAACATTTTTAAAGTCTGATTTAAATCTTTAATTAATCCACAATGAACCCGTGCTTCAGTATCTGCAAAACTATTGCTCCCTAAAGCGACGAACCCAAACACAGTATTTTGGAAAATAAGATTGGAATTTTCAGAACGAATTTGCCCACTATACAATAATTTATAAAAAAAATTCTGCACCCATTAAACAATCAATGGGACCTGGAAAATAAAAAGAATCATCTGCTAAATTTATATTTTCAGGAATTAATCCTTTCACATTTAGATTTTTAACTGGAGTTAAATCAGTAATTTTATCTACAACTAACATTTTTATTCTCTTTTTATAACTCCATCGGAATTCGAGATTTCCGTAGTTACGTAATTTTTAACACATACAGAGGAGTCACTTAAACGCGTGACCAGAATATTTACTTTATCTTTTCTTAATCCTAAACTTTCTACGAATTTTTTCGTAATTAGATTTGTCATAGAACCGACCGTCAAGTAGACCTCTTATTTTCCATTTCTCGTTATATGAATCTTTTACAAAACACTTCACGGAACTCAAAAACACACTAGTGGTTCCCTTTTTTTGATTAATTGCAAACACGGAGTTACTATCTTTCTCCGAAACCTCTTCAAGAGGGAAAGCCGTAGGATTAAATTCTCACACTTCCGCATTTAACCTTGACTCGGTTGATGAATGGAAAGCCTTCGACTTACTATGGCTTGTTTGAAAATTCGTATTTTGTTTGGGGAAATGTAACGAGACATGGTGCCTCTTAGCGCATAATTTACAAAGTTTCGCTTTGCACTTCGACACTGTACAACCTACTCTTAAACGGAAAGTTGTTTAAATTTTGCACAAAAAGGTATTGCATGATTTTCACAGCAATATGAACATTTTGTTTCATTGTCATCGGACAAAAAAACACTAGTTACACTTTTTAACCCCTTTCGGTTGACACCACTCTTAAAGGATTTATTTCGTCGGAAACCCGTATTTATTTCATTTCTACTTGAAACTTTAGAAGACATAAACAAATCCAATTCACGATCCAGCTTATCTGATTTGTACCAATTTTCGCACATTTTTAAATTAATATAACTCGTCAGTTCTTGATCAAGAGAATTAATTATCTGATCGGCAACAATTAACTGGCATAATTCATTAAACTCATTAACGTTTCTTAATTTACAATAACAATCAAACATTGCTTCAATTCTAGAAGCAAACTGAACATAATTCTCATTTGGTAGTTTTTGGGACCTTCGCAACTGGTTAAGCAATACTCGAGGTGTTGGTTGAAATTGTTTTAGCACTAACTGATTGATTTTTTCATAATCCCCTAGTTCCTCTTGTTTAACATAAATCATTTAATTTCCCACCTTTTCTCTCAACATATTCAATAAAATTTCTGCTTTAAATTTATCCTCCACATTTTTTGTTTCAAAAGCTTTTTCTAACGATTGAAAAAATAAATTATAGGCTTCTGTATTAGAAGGGACAGGTGTTAGAGTTTTGATACTTTTAATTAAGTTTTCAATATCAGATGGGACAGATTTGAAATGTTCACTTTTCTCTTGCACAGGGGACAATTTACATCTAGCATTAGTTAACTCAAGCTCTTTCTCTAACTGTTCTAATTTAATTTTTTCGAATTCAATCTTGGCCTTTTCAGACTCTAATTTAAATTTTTCTTGTTCAATTTTAGCGGCCTTTTCCGCCATCAATTACACTTTGCAAAAACTCCTTATCAGTTTCAAAAATTTCACTACTCTCAATTAAATTTTTTAATACTATAATTTTTAGATTCTGGGGTATGTCTAATCCCAGTTCCTCAGCGACCAGCAAAAGCTCGTCCTTTTTAAGACTTTTAATTGGCGACTTTAATTTATAACATTAATTTGATATCAAATAAGAAGCAAGGAAATCGCTGTTACTTCGACTGGTGAATTACGCTGGACTCTCCAAGACATAAAGAATACTTCGGAAACTCAGTTTTTCCTCAGTTTACTTTTTGGTGCACAATCTCCGACACAATTTTATCTCATCACTACACGTGGTTTTTCTCCGGATTCTACCGGACCAATGTTATGGCTCACTCCGTCGAATACTCAGGACTCAATCACAACACAGGTTTTAGTGGACTAGTGTATATTTAGATGGTTACAGATGGTTACATTTTATAAGGAACTGGGATACATTAATTCCTCAGTCCTCTATCTTGTTTTAGAATCGGCTTGGTTTTGCTCCTTGGCTGGTGATGGTGGGCGTGGAAATCGGTGGCAGGAACCAATGGGATAGCAGGTGCATGACTTCTCATGAGTGGCTTTGATTGGATGATGGGAGTGAGCTTCGAAAATTGTACTTGGGAAAATTTTTAAAGAGTAGCTATTGATGTTAAAGTTTAACAATTGATGGTAAGATATTCAAGGAAATACAAAATTAATTGGCAATACATCTTTGCAATAACTGAATAGAAAGATATAGTTACCATTTATAGATATGTGCGAATATGCATTTAAAGGATGAAATACTAAAGGAACGGAAAGATTAAAAATTAAATTTGAATAGAAAATGGTTAGAAACACTTTCGCCAGCACACTTTAAGAAAAATATATTTTTTATTGATTGAATGCAGCAGCGCAAACAGGAACTTTTCAAGGAGGGGGTCAAGGGTCAAAGTCCACTATTCTCCTATACTCCAATTCGCCACCTAACACATTCTTTTGATTTTCGGGAACAAAAAACATTAAAAAATTAATTATTAATTACAGTTACTTACTGTACAAACTATGCATATATATAATACTTATTATATATGAATGGGATTATAATCAATCGAAAAAAAATCAAGTGCTTTGAGGGGTCTGGACCCAAGAATCCCTTCCCTTGTGTGCACCACTGATTGAATGTGTATTATGTGTGCAAATGCTATCGTAGTGAGGGTATTTTCCCTCATTGCAAGTTGTTATGTTGATTTATAGCAAAAAAAAATCATTCAACAGAAAAATATAAAGATAAGGATTAAAATTTGCATACATTAAAAGTATTGAAATGACTTTTTATGTTATTGTTAATTAAAAATATAATAAATTGCAGAAATCCCAGTTTTATTTTACAAATTTATTCATCATATATAATGATACTACATTTATTACAATTTTGTTAAATAAAAAAATAATCTTTACCTTTACCTTTTTACCTCATAATTAAAAAAAAATAACAGGAAAATATTCTTGAGTTTTTTTCGTCTGATATTCAACAATGATTACAGAGAGCTTCTGTGGTTAAAATTGTAACACCGAAATAAAAATGTTCTTTATAAAATTTTTTTAAAGCTCTTAAAAGTAACAGGAGAAAAAAATAAATTTTCTTTTGCTTTTATATATATTAAAAATATTTTTTCAACTTTGAATGAATCATTTCTTTAAAACTTTATTTTTTACCCTTTATTTGCTTGTTTGCAATAAATTGGGAGAAGTTTCTGTTGGCCGTGAAGTGGATAAAATGTCCATCACACAATACTCGCTCTAGGCAACAGCTGTGAATGAGAAACCTCCCCTTTCCAACAACACAGAAACCGAAAAAGCAATAAAATTGTCCCCTTCAAAACCATTAGAGGACCCCGCGCAGTTTTAAGAGGGAAAGGCATAAAACTGTGGTGCGCTTTCGAAGAAATTCGCAAAATTAAACAGAAACCTTTTCGCTACCACTAGCTTTGAAAAAGTAGACCGCTTTCGAAGTGAGTTTCAATTAGCGGGTCATCCACTTAGAGGGTTAACTTTTAAAAAGGCTAAATAACCAGGGAACATATAGCCTATTATTTTACAGCATAAAATATTTATTTTTAAAAATTTATTTACTTTTTTTACGCATGAAAACAAGTTTTACACTTAAAATTAATCTGATGATATTCAAAGAAATAGTTTTTCTTTTCACTAATACACAATCATTAATTACACGTTACGCATTTTCAGTGAGGTTTCGATTGAATGTTTTTTAAAGTACTGTATCTTGGGGTGGGAAATACTGTACTTTCTGAACATGAAATACTGCACCTTGAATCTTGTCCAGTATCTTGATCACCATCTTAAGAATTTTAATGAAAATTCTAGATGTAATTTGCTGGGATGTCTTCATCTGAAGAATCATAGGTTAGTGAATCACTAATTCAGATGGTAGGGTTTTGTAATAAATCCAAAGCCTCTTGAAGACTGACTTATTTTTCTAGACACTCTAAGAAAAGGAACATAATAATAAAAATAGCACCTAGAAAACTTTCTATATTAGTGTTAAATATCAGTTACACATAAAGAAATTAAAATGCTGCTACCTTTTTAATAAATTATAGATATTTCATTTAATTGTGTGGTAAAAAAAAACTCAGATTCGAAGTTCAAAATATTTTGAAAACGTTAAAACAAAACAATAAAAAATCAGAATAAATAAGTTAAACTAAAGAGAAATTCCAAAAAAGCATAAGTCTACTACACTATAGTGATAACTTTACAACAGAACAAAAAACAGCAATAAGCCACACGGACGAAAAAAACAAACAAAAATAAAGCTCTTCTGCAACAAAAAGAACAAGCTCAGATTCAAAGTTTGAATTATTTTGAAAACGTTAAATTCAACCAATAAAAAAGCAAAATAAATATGTTAAGTTAAAAGGAAGGCCTCACCCCCCAAAAAAAGGGATGAGTCTGTTGCACTATAGTGATGATTCTACAGCAGAACAAAAAACAACAATATGCCCCGCGGACGAAAAAAAAACTAAGTTCTTACTCCAACACCCAGTGTGCTGTCAGTACTTATAAGTACCACAAATTGTTATTGAACTTTAAAATTATTTATATACATTGTTCACTTAAAATAAATAGTCAAATCGTTTTCTAAGGACTTCATTAACGTACAAAAAAGTAAGGCACTTACGTTTTGACCTTAACTACTTTTTCGAAACAAAAATGACCATCTTCGCAATCTGATCAAAATGTCACCTTAAAGCCTGGAAGAGTGAATTTAAAAGAATATTCCTGCTAAAAGTATCGTCAGAGTATTCGTAAAAAATGGTTACTCTACGTAATTTGAAAGTGAGTGATACTTATAAATACAATCGGAAGAATAAGGGTTAAGAGGTGCAGCAAGGGATTGCAATATCAAAACAAAAATTCAATATCCGTATTCGGTACTTTTTAGATATTAATACCGGAATACCGGTTTTAATACCAATAGTAGAAATTTTTGAAGAAGAAAGAAAACATAGGTGTTTCATTGTTTTATTCGCCAGTATTATTAGAGAGTATAAATATTTCAAAACGTAATTTGTAACTTATAAACTTTAACAGTATGTAAGGAATCAAAAAAAAGTAAAGGTGCATGTGTTCTTTAAAGTTATTCATTATTATGGGTTATTATTAATGAGTATAAACGTAAAGAATCTGAATAATACATTTCGAGCTCTAAAGTATGATATACAAATACAATACGAATAACAAACTCACCAATTTAAAAAATATCGAAATACTACGCCCTTTCTTCGCATCTACAACCTTGTTTTCACAGATACAAATATCAGACTATGAATCCTGTGCGTGTGCAGCATCGCTCTGAGCTGTAATAAGCCTTCTTGGATGATTCACATATTTTATCACTTCCCTTGATTGCACGATGCAACTTTATATTCACAGTCTAATTAACTTCGCCCGTTAAGAAGACAGAAAAATAAAAACGTATACTATTTCGCTATGTTGGCGATCCCTGAACATACAGTGGAGACAATTTTAAAAATTTCTAGTAAATACCGAAAAACCGGCATTTAAACTTGTGAGTACCGGTGTTAAAAATTGTACAAATGGCACAAAATACCGGTATTCGGTATCCCGGGATACCGGTATTGCAATCCGGAGGTACAGCTCTCTAGTATCCACCGGTTCCAAAATGTTGTCCTCGATCCAAAACAATTACCTGCCTCTGATGTAGGGTGATTCTATACAACCAATTAATAACCATTCTCAAGATAAAAATATATTTCTGAAGAAAAATTCTGATACACATTCTTCAATGCTAGTCTGATGTACCTATATTCGGCTAGCTTAAAAATCATTCCAAAATTATATGATTTTTTTTAAAAAAAATTATGTTTACTGAATTTTAAATGCTTTCCTTCTTCTGTTATGATTTTATTTGATTATTTCTATTTATTCTGAAAAATATATTCCGCGATGCATTTCGAATGTTTTTTTTTGAGAAGTTGATTTCTAATTTTACTGTCCATAAATTACGGATAAAGCAGAAACACACGGAAATCATACAACAGATTAAGAGAATCAACAGTAGAATTATCACACACATCCTCTAAAATAATATGTAAATTACAGAAAGCTACCAGAGAACGCCAATTGTACGTCACAATGGCAAGAGTGTAAGTGAGGGGTATATAAGAAATGGTGACAAAAAAGAGTAAAATTGTTCACAAGCATTGTGTAAGCTACTCAATCCTATAACCGACTAGTTATGACACAGCGAACGCATGTGGATAATTTTTAACGTGGTATAATTATAGACAGCCTAGAATATGGACGTACTCAGATGGAGGTATCCGAAGAGCTTGGAGTTGCCCAAAGTTTCATCTCTAGGCTTGGCAACGATTCCAAGATGACGGAAATGTCAGTAGACATTACAGTACTGGTTACCCCCGTCCGAGTTACAACGCTGAATTAAAACCGATGTGTGACAATAGCTACCAAAAGAAGCAGACGGAGCACATCCTCTGACCTGTCTCGTCAGCTATCTGCTGCCACTGTTACAACACTTTCAAGGCAAACCCTACGCAGACGTTTGTAATGTATTGGTCTGTATGTAAAAAGAAATCCACAATTTTTTGCAATACTTCTTTGAAGACATTTATACATAATAAAAGATGTAAGCAATATTTTGTTCAAAAAAGATTTTCTCTCCGTAATTTGAATATAAAGTTACAATAAAAAAATTCTATTACTTTGTTATCCATTTTTCACCATAAATTGGTTTTCAAAAGAAAATTCTCAAAGTAAAAGTTTTACAATGCCAGAGTGCAAATTCTAATATTTACTAAAATATTTATTTTCCTTTTATCAAATACTTAAGCAGAGTGAGTATACTTATCCCTTTTTTCTCACAATAATGGCTTAGTTTTTAAAACTTGGAAATAATTCAGTTAATATCATGCAGAAATTGGCTTTTCTTTCAACTCCGTATTCAGGTGAGCCAAAAGTTGGCTTAAAAATTTATATAAAAAAAAGAGGAAATGTTGATGAAGAAGTGAAGTTTTACCAGAATGGGCTCACAAAGAACTCGGACTTTTTCAGCAGCAAAAAATATTTTTATTCATGCTCGCATTAAATCAGAAGAGTGTTATCTGTAACAGGCTTCATGCAGAATGACCCCCTCCAGACAATGTCAATCCAGTAAAACGATTCCTATTGACTACCATTGGGGAGGACAGAGTGATTGGTCGAGGTTGCAAGATCTCATGACCACCATGTTCAACCGACATCACTCTAATAAATTTTTGGTTGTGGGTGTGGCGAATCCAACCAAGATACGCAGATTTCTTGGATGGCCTCGCCAATTGCAACAGAAGATGCTAAATAATAGGAATATGAAGCTCGAACTACTAAGGGAGAAAATTATTTCCTTTACAAGCCGCATTTAACACTGGCTTACGAGTCAAATCCTTCTTTCCCAAACAATGTTTAGATATCAATCACCATTCCAGTTACGTTACACAATTTTTAAACCATGGCCCACTTGTTTCTTATTTGCATCGCTTCAAATTAAAAACTACTCCCAATTGTCTTTATGGTTCTTTTGGGGACACTGACCATTATGTGTTCGCATGTCCTCTGACTAAGGATTTCTATTTGGTCTCTCCATCTCAAAATGCTAAAAAGGACAGGTTCCAATCTGCCATTAGAAATCCTTCCATCCATTCATTCTAAACTTAAATCATATATTAAAACTACCTCCACAATCCGGGATCAAATTGTTTAGGTGGGATTGAATCGGTACTCTTATGTGGTCACAAGTGGGGTTTCTGTTTTGATGTGTAACATCTGACGTCTCACGCGTCTTTTCTTTAACATGTCCTTTGGGCTCTTTGGGCCAGAACTAATGGCAACTCTTTTCCAACCAAATCCAAGAAGTGAAGTGTGAATGAAAGATGCAAATGAGCAAACTTTTAGGATCTTAGAGTAAGCGGAATGGCAATGTAAGGTAATGCTTGACAATTGAAGTTAGTTTGGGACAGTTGATGGTTATTACAGTTCGTGGTTCAAGTCTGAATGAGTTTTACGTGCTGTGAATACAAGTTATTAGGGATCGAATATATGAAAAGGCCAAGTTACACACCAGTGCATACAAAGACAAGATTAAGCATAGAACAAGATTGATCGTTGCTCCAAGCTGTAATAAGGTAGGATTGATTATTTAATCGGAGATCTTATAGAATCTTATCTTTAATCTTATTAGAATCGGAGATTAGGCGGTTCGCTTATTGATAGTGGTCTGAATTAGATTAAATCTTATTATATATATATATATATATATATATATATATATATATATATATATATATATATATATATATATATATATATATATATATTGTGTGTTGCATATTTTACCATCGTAGATTCTCTCATATTAATTACTGTAATTTAATTTGTTAAAGGTTTAAGTTGAATATCTTAATAAAGTCATATTAAGATAATGTTTGATCCTAGTTCTTTCGTTAATCCTACGCATCTAGCTCACACTGATATTTCGATAGATGTTCTTCGAAGGGGAGGAACATCACAATCTTTCCTCTGTATTGCCGAATTTTGTTGGAGGGATTTCATCGAAAGGGACGGATGTGGGTAACAGGAAGTGACTTAAGCGCGTACTATTCGATTTGATCAATGAGCGTGCGTGATGGGTCTCTTCGCTACCTCGCTTCGAGGTCCAACTCGCATGATAGTGTCTCTTCACTACCCTCACATAGGGTCCAACTCTAGTAGGTAGTTGTTTTTTTATATTGTTAAAGTTAGCATTTTAAAAGATTCGAATTCTTATTTAGGATAAACTTACGATCCTTACGCTCAATTGTCAAAGTCTCAGGACTCTTAGTGTAAGAAATCTGAGGTTAATTTATAAGTGTTAATTATATTAATAATAATATTTATACTGTTAAGTGTCTGAAAAAGCTCAACATTCTTAAGAATATACGAGTAAGTAATATGGAATTATTCGAATAAATATCTTAGTGCGCATCTTTTTCATACTTTGAGGTTAAATCCTGTCGCTGTCAATAGCAAACAAAACAACTCGTATGTTGTGACTCCTCACATGGACATTATTTATCGTCAAACAAGTGGACTGGGTATTGCTAGTCAAGATATTGGGGATATATGTGTGGCATATTTGAAAATGGGCAAATAGTGATTTCGATGGCCGTATACATTTTTCTGAATCAAACGGTTAAAAAAATTAAAGATTTCCTGAATTTTGTACTTTTTACCATATACCGAAGATGGTTCTACTCTTTTAAAAACAAACTATCACTCGCTTCCCATGATTTTGAGTGGTGATTTCAGTTTGCCAGAAGTTGAGCCACTCATAGCTTTTTTGACTGATTAACTAAAGCTCGAAATGAATACAAATCGAAATATTTCGACAACTAACAGTGATACTGTTATTGACGCTGTTTTTTTCAACGGTTTTTAAATACTTTCAAATCACAAGTATGTGTGTCATATTTAACTTATCATAAGTTTATTGTATCCATTATTTTTGAAATTGAACAAGAATAAAAACTTTTGATTAAAAATTGCGTTACTCCTAAATAAAATTTTCATTAAAGATATAATTATTCGATAAAAAATTATTTTCAATCATACTCGATTCAAAAAACTCAAATTAATATCTCACTTAATTCAATCACACTCGATTCAATAACACTCAAAATCATGGGAAACGAGTGATAGTTTGTTTTTAAAAGAGCAGAACCATCTTCGGTATATGGTTAAATAACAACATGCAGGAAATCTTTAATTTTTTAAACCGTTTGATTCGGAGAAATGTATATGGCCACACCGAAATCCCTGTTTGTTCATTTTCAAGTGTATTGTTTTCACTCTTCCCCAAATTGAACAAAAATAAATATTTTTGATAAAAAATTACATTACTTCTTATGCTAAATAAATAAAATATTTTCATTAAAGATATAATTATTCGATAGAAAATTATTTCCAATCATACTTGATTAATTTTTTTCAGGATTTAAGTTACTATCGCGTATTTACCACGATAACATGCCAAATGTTACACATCATATGAGACTACTGTAAGACTCGTTCTTTTCCCCCCTTCTACTTTGTACGGTATATTTGTATTTTATATTCATATTACTTTTGATGCATTTGCAAGAATGTTGGAATAAGGTGAATTATTTTTCCTTCTCTTGCTCTTTATGTTTTTTATTATTATTTTCAGCTTTGTATGTGTGTTCCTTGCAATAACATGTATTTCATTTCATTTACCTTTAATTTGTAATATGTAAATTTAAAATGTGCTACCGTATGAAAAGTATACCATGATTTTGATCTATAAAGTTTGAACGTGGGGATGGTTGTGTGTTTTCCGGGGGATCGTTCGGTAGCTCTAAACCTCTTTTGGGTGAGCACGGTTCCCTTGGGCATTCCGCCATTCCACATGTTAATAGTAGTCGAGCTGCCTAAGCACAACTTACTGGTTTTTAATCTCTATTTTAACTAGATAAACAATTAGTTGTGTCAAATATTGCGCTATCCATGGAAGAATGTTGTCATTGCCTCAAAAAGTTGGACTTCTACATGATGATCCGCGGAAAGCATTTTATTTCCCTTCTACCACCCATTGGAAGCTAATGGAGGCGTTCCCATTCCCGCCACCCGAGAACACAACCTCTAAGGTTTACCGGCTTCCCCGAGGGAAATTTCAAAGGTATGAACATATCTCTAGGTAATTCCCGATCTCAACCCATCTGCAGATATTGTCCCCAAAACCAATTAATACCAGACCACATTCTTGACTAAAAGGCCATTCTTGTATCTCTTTTGAAACTTGATGCATCACTACCGGGCATTCTTTACAATCCTCAAGCTCCAGACTTGGTTTCGCCTGTTATTGGGGCTTTTGGACCAATATAAAAATGCGCTAAATCCATAGACAAGACAAGGAGAAGAAAAGCAATTATTTATTTGTTAACAATGTTTTCTCTTCTGATCATAATTTCATATTCCCTATTTGAAATTACTTGCGTACCATTTATCTACGTCAACATTTGTCGCCATCTGTCGTAAGGTTTTTGCAATTCATTCCAATATGCTGCATTCAGCTTGTGATGGGCTCACGCGTCTTTTCTTTAACATATCCTTTTGGGTTTTTGGGGCCAGAATTAACAGCAACTCTTTTCCAACCAACACCAAGAAATGAAGCGTGAAGGAAAGATGCAAATTAGGAAGCTTTTAAATATCAGAACTTAGAGTAAGTGGGGTGGCAATTTGAGGAATGTAAACATAATCCGTGGTTCAAGCGTGAAGAAGTTTTGGAAAACGTTACATGGCGACGAACAGAAATACGTGATAGAGTTCCATTGAGTCAAGGTGCATACCATTGAACTCGAGTAATTACAAGGCTTCATCTAGGATTGTTGTGATCGTTACTCAAACTACAACAAGGTAGGATTGACTATTTAATATTAGGATCTGTCATAGTATTGGAATTGAGTTTAGGTGAGTCAGTTATTGATAGTGGTCCGGGTTAGGTTAATTCGGTATTACATATATATTGTGTGTTTTGCCGTCGTAGATTCTCTCACATATATTATTATAATCTAATAATAATAATATATGTGTAATCTAATTATAATAAGATATGTGAAGTTAATAAGTTTAAAAATGATTCAGTTAAATACCTTAGTAAAGTCATATTAAGATAACGTATGCTTCTAGTTCTTCCGTTAATCTTACACCTCTAACTCACGTTGATTATCAAAGAGATGTTCACCCGAGGCGGGAGGGGGGGAATCACAAGCTGTAACGAACTTTGAGAGCCGTCTTAGTTTTGAAGGACAATGCTCTAGAGATCATGTTGAACGATTGTTATTGCAAGAATAAATGAATAGAGCTTATTCTTCTCCTGTGAATTGTGTTTCAAATTATCAGAGCCTTCTACCAATGATATTTCAAACTAAAAATGTTTTTGTCTAAAAAAAATGGCTTTCTTGTGAGCCCTTCTTTAACAGCATTTCTCCCCTTTTTTTTTATGAATTATTAAAGTTTGAACGAAATTTTAGCTCTCCCAGTATTCATTAAAACACTTCAACAGTTTTAGCTAGAAGTAAGCATAGTAATGACATCTCTATACCAGTGCTTCTCAAAGTTTCAATATTCGTGACCCCATATTCAATCATAATTTTCCTCGCCCCCCGTCATACAATAACAATGTATTGAATTCAATAATACTATACTTCGACTCTAAAATTGAAATACGACCTTATCCTCTTCAGTGCCACCAGCGTGTATAAACGTTTCGCTCAGTCAAAGCGTATATTTCCCCGGACGTATATATACGTCTTTCTGAAGTACGATCTTTTCTCTGCACTGCTATATACATAATTATTCCTAAGGCTTTGGAATGCAATAAAAGGACCTTGACAGTGTTTTCGAAGGATTTATTTATTTCAGATTATATTTGCTCTTCTTTATTCTCCCCCCCCCATTACACCACACCCGCTCTCCTACGTGAAAAACGAATCTCCTAAATTTTAATCAGCAGCTAAGGGATTAATTAAAAGCCGTTCCAATTATAAAGATAAGTGTTAATTCTTGTATATAATTTTATGTATGATAATTCCATGGGGGGGGGTATTAAGCTTGTTCTTAACTTAGTATTATTAAATTAATTATAAAATACATTGTGTAGCACTGATCCATTTATAAGCGTAATACATCAATGTAAATGTGTATTTTATTTTTTATTACGTCAGAGTATGTTTTTGTGTTTGTTTACTTTCAGTAAATTAATAATTTTTAAAATAATCTTTTGTTTTCGACTTTTCAATATGCTCGCGCCTCCCTCGTAGAGTTGTCATGCCCCCCAAGGGGGAGTGCCCCACAGTTTGGGAAACACTGCTCTAAACCATTGCTATGCTGTGATAAAGCTTATTTCAAGCTAAAATTGGATGAAATGGGAATGTAAACCCTATTTTGATAAGGATTGCTATATACTGAATTTTTTTTTTTTACTAGAACCGTCTGAGAGACACGAACGCCTTAACGCAGTGTCTTTGATAGGGAACAAATGGTTGCAACTGAATGTTTGCAAGCTTTCAGGGAACTTCCATCATCCAGTTAAGGTTCATGTCAGGCACTGCTGCACAGTGGCGTAATAGAAAATATTTGGGCCCCCCTGCAAGGTTGTTTTGGGCCCCCAAGTTGGATTTCACAAAGGGTAGGTCAGACTTTGGGCCCTTTCGCGATGCGGGGGTTTATGTTATGCCACTTCTGGGCAGTTTAAACTCCAATTATTTACTCGCCCCTACCCACTACTCCCTTGCCTTCATCAGTTTTCCATAAAGGTATCGTTGAAATAAACTTAAGATCTTAATTTTTGCACCTCGTTTTAAGAGCAATATTAAAATTCGATATATTCTTTACTCCACATAAGCAATTTTTTACCTTGAAAATAAACAATAAAATTTAGAAACCAATTTTGGAGTATGACTTGAGGTAGGAGAACCCCAAACTAAATGAAAATTTTCTCACTACGCTGTGGAAACACAGGGTTATTGAGAAATCAGTTCTTAACTTCTAATCCATGTTATATTAATGATAACGTCATTAGAGAAAATAGAACAAAATTTCACTGGCTTTTATTCTTGATTAAAATTAAATGAATTTATAACCTAATGGCGAGAAATTCGAAACATTGACCCCCTCCCCTTTTCTTTTGGTCTTGAGCTGACTGGTGCTGTTAATATAGCTATCCATCTTAATTGTTATATCAGAAATATGCTTTTGTTACTTTACATGTAATAGTGTCAAATCTATTTTAACCAGAATAGTTCAGAAATATAGAGAAATCAGAAATCATATACACTGGTGTGCAAAAATTAAGGACGAAGTCGAAAAATTAGCATATCAGCTGAACGAAGAGGCAGAGTGGACAGAAAGACCAATCAGGAGATTAAGTAAGGTGATGTACGGTAGCACATGCGCAGATATGCAGGTAGACGTAATGGGGGAGTGTCTGAGTAGAATAAAGCATATTGTCGGTGTAAGATCAGTATTTCTGGCAAAGAGATTGCACACCGTATAGCAGTTAAAATCACACCGAGTTGCTGCCTCAGCGAGAAATGGCGAATAATCAATCTGTTAGACGACATCTGGATGCTTTTACCCGAGGTCGAATCATTGGGAAGTTGGAGGAAGGCCGCAGTGTGACAAGTGTGGCTGCAGAGTTCGGAATTGCTCACAGCATCGTTTCACGACTTTGGAGACAATTTCAAACAACAGGAACAGCTATCCGGGGGTTCAGTAGTGGTCGTCCTCGAGGAACCACACCCACAGATGACCGGTACATTGTCTTACAGGCCAGAAGAAACAGGCGGCAAACAGCGAGAGAAATCGCTAGACACACGACACAGGCGACTGGACGACCGATATCGCGTTTTACCGTGGCCAGAAGACTGCACGGTGGTGGTTTGTTTGCACGATGCCCTGTACGGTGTGTACCTTTAACACCTGCCCATCGGAGAAGGCGTTCTCTGTGGGGCCGGGAACACCGGAATTGGAGAGACAATGAATGGGGACGAGTACTCTTTACAGATGAGAGCAGATTGAGTTTGAGTAGCGATTCTCATCGCATACTCATCTGGAGAGAGCGGGGAAGCCGCAATCATCCCTCGAACATCATTGAAAGAGACAGGTATGGAGGTCGCGGTGTTCCCGTTTGGGGAGGTATCATGCTTGGTAGTCGAACAGACCTTCACATCTTCGACGAAGGTTCAGTCAACGGGACCCGTTATTGTAACGAGATTCTTCTTTCATATGTGCGTCTTTTTAGAGGCGCTATGGGTCTGCAGTTCCTTTTCATGGACGACAATGCACCATGTCATCGCACAGTAACTGCCGAACAGCTCTTAGAGAGTGAGGATATTGAACGTATGGATTGGCCGGCACGATCTCCAGATCTCAATCCCATCGAGCATGTATGGGATTATCTAGGCAGACGCTTGGCAGCTCGTACCTTACCACCAGTAACGATTCGGGAGCTTCGATTGGCGCTACAAGACGAATGGGCAGCAATGCCTCAACAACTCATTTACACCCTCATTCTCAGCATGGGCAGACGCTGTGAAACCTGCCTAGCAGTCAGGGGAGATCATATCCCCTACTAAAGACCGGATGTTTCTTGCTAGACACCCATCACAGGGATGTTTCGGCCTTCAGTCGCATTGCGCTCCATGCTACTTTTTCAATGAAGTTCCTTTTTATCCCTCTGATTTCTCTTTTAGTAAGTGTTGCTTACATTACACATGTCCTTACGTATTGGGGATCTTACGGTATTAAATGTGTTGATTTGGAAAGCTTTTGTACAAAGTTATATTGGAAAAACCGTCTCGTCCTTAATTTTTGCACACCAGTGTATGACAGGCCCCAGGCCTGCTGGTAAAATGAGGAGGGCATCATCTCTATAATAACGTCTTTATTTTGCTTCAATTACATAAAATCCAGCATGGCAGCCATTTGATGCGCAACCGAGTAAAACAATAGACAACAATTCGGCGAGGAGTCACCAGCTAAGCCTTTTCTAGTATGCGTTCTCCTTCGTCATCGCTCGCTTCACCTTTAAATAGGCTTATTTACCCACAAATCCTTACGCGATTGTATAGAGTTCGCTCTATTTTCATTTATTACTTACTTAACTTAATTTTGAAGCTAAACTTTTCAAACCTGACATATATATATATATATATATATATATATATATATATATATATATATATATATATATATATATATATATATATATATATATATATATATAAGTTTTATATTAGTTTCTTGTTTCCAGGTGTGCTGGATCGTAAAACCAATTTAGGTCCAAACTGTGATATACATTTTACGAATATGAAAGAGGTTCTGAAATCACATATTCAGGTTTGTTTACTACCACAATGTGGATTGATTATTGCTTTTACACATTTTTCCTTCTTTAAAAGTTTTGTAAAATAAATCCAATGTAACATTCTGAAAAAAAATATGGAATTGCATTTTTAAAAAAATATTGAATATTTTTTAAAAGTAACTTTTATCCTCTCACTTTTCATTAAAATTTTCATTTAGAGCATATCTTAGCTATATAGCTATATATATGTATCTTAGATTCTAATCATTTATGTCTAATCAGGTGTTAAACATTACATAATTCTAAACAGTAAAATACAATTATTTTTTAAAAAGCTTATTTATTTTATTTATGTCTGACCATATGTTACGCATTACATTATTTTAGAAGACACTTAAGTCTAAGCATGAAAAAGAACGTAAGAACTTTCAAGACTATTTATATATATACAAAGTTGAATGTATATTTGTGTAAGTGGAGAAGTTTTGAATTTTTAACAGTTATTGTTAGCGCTTTTTTTTTGTTCAGTGTTGGTGCGCATAATTTTATAATATTTAAAATTAATCGTGAAATAGACATTTTTGTGCATAAAAATGTACTACTCTTGCTTTTCATTCTGATTTTAAGTTAATGCATCGTTTACTTACTTTATAACTCAAAACTTTAAAAATGAAATAATATTTTCCATATATTCCAACATATAACACAAACTTTTAAAACAAAATATATCATCACAATTTAAGAGTGTACATTATGAATAAGATATAAAAATGTTGCATTTAATGAAATTAATTTCATTCTTTGTTTTTATTATCCACTTACACATTATATCATGAGAGGTGTGACACATTTGGTGACCCTTTGTAAATATTTTTTCACCTACAGGCATCCATGTATTGCTCTATTATTTTAAATTTCCTTTGAATGGTTTGTTGTTACAAATATCTAAAGGCTGAATTAATGATATTAATCTGTATGGAATAACTGCCATGTCTGTGATGGGGTCTAAACACATCTTAAACTAAAAGATTTTATGGTTTTGTTAAAGCACCAGAATGTTATTGCCAAACATTTTTTATCCACAGTTTTACACTGTTTTCATCCATCATTCTCATACATGAATACCATTTTTAAAATTACATTTTGGCATCATCTTTCTTTTAAAAATAAGTGTAGTGTTAAAATTTTGTTCTGCCCTCTAATAACACTACAGCTTTTTTGTTGTGACTTTTTTTATGTGTACCATTTTATTTATTTCATATCAAATGTTTTAATTCCTATCAAATTAAATATTATTGGAGTTGCATCAATATTTTCAATATGGGATAGTAAACAGCTTTTGCATTTGTGTAGGTCAATAACATACTAATGGAAACTTATCGCAATTTGTTATCCAAATGTCTTTGGGAAGCTTTTGAAAGACTTGTTTTTCCTTGTAGAACTAAATTATTAAATTCTCTAAGATGACTACACCAACTCAAAGTTTCTTTAAAGTTTTCACTTTCATTCTTTTTTGCCCACTTGAACTCAAATAAACGTACACTGTTTCTTGTTACAATTAATCCATTCTGGTGATTCTTTAGGTCCCAATTCACAACATTTTATTCTAGGATATGTCATTTTGTTACTTTTTTATGCATGGCACATTTATTTTTTAGCATATTCATTTTTCTTCTACTAACATATCAAGATTTCATAAACACTAAAAGTTTTTTCTGCAGCATGATTTAAATTTTATTTTGAAAATTGAATGATTTTGTTTTTGAGACCAGAGTCTTATTTGCTTTGTTTGGCAGAAACCATATTTACTGCTAAAATGAACAGTAGATCAACTGTATTTCCACTAAAGCCAATGTGATTTACTACAGCCTTAAAGCAAATGCGATTGGAGGTTAAATTCAAAATCAAGGCTTCAAATGACTTTTTTTGGAAAAAGAAAAAACATGTTTCCTAATACCATGCATTCAACTTGAAAGAGTGTTCTGACCTAAGATTGTAACTCGCTTTCCTTAGAAATCTTTGCATGTGCATCCTGGTACAGATCTCATGAATCATCAGAATTTTTTTTATCTTCTTCCCATCATGAAACAAATTTAATTATTTTTAAAGTCAAAATTTTAAAAAGCAAAGTTTAAGTACTAATTATAAAGAAAAGGGGGGGAAATAAGTATTTTTCTTAAGCCAAATTAAACTATCACTGTACATCAGAAAAAACAGTTATTTATAGTTCCTTATTTTTAAGAAAATAAAAGAAAGAGTTAAGAAATTTAAGGATTTGACTTAAAATCATTGAAATGTTTTAAAATTATAAACATAATTTCTATTTTCTCTTTGCAGGATAATCTTCATGTGATGCTCAAAATCCATGAAGCTTATGTTTCTAGTCTTAGATCTTTTTTTACCAAGAACTGAGACCAATGTTATTTTACAATTTGTATTATTGTTTTACCTCTACCAATTTTATGCTCCTTATATGAAAAAATAAAATTTTTGTTTTTTGTTGCCAAAAATGGTGATCATTTTTTTTTAAAAGAGTGTTTCAACAAATTTATTCATTTCAAATTTTAATGTGTGTTTTGCAACAACCAAATTTCATTTTCCCTTCTATCTTGTAAGGATACAAAATTTTTCTCCCTGTTGTAAAAATTTATTGAATTCTGATGTATTAAAGATGAGTATTTTATATAGTATATGTTTAGATTTCTTAGATTTTATTCTTTGCTATAAAATTTTTCAAAAACTACTTAGTTTAACTTAACGTCTAGAACTAAATTTTTTTTGGTAAATCTTATTGTTCTTAACGCACATAAAAAAACTTGTAGTTTATGATACAATTTTTTTTACTGCATTCACGTTGAAAGTTAAGGTCAGAAACAAAATCTGTGATAACTGATGAGCTATTCATTGTGTTACTACGAAGTTCAATAGAGATATGAGAAAAAATATAGCAACGTAACAATATGGAAAGGATTTTAATTGTGAATTAAGAAAAACAGAGCATATAAAAGTATGAAATCATGAATCAGAGATGAAGCATTTACTTGCGAGTGAATAGTGAACTATTCATAGGGTTAGGTAAATTTCCACGAGATCCCTACCATATTGAACTAAAACCTGAAGTTAAACCTATAGTAGATCCTCCCAGGCATGTCCCTCTAGCGCCTAATAGTAAACTTACAGAGACTTTGAAAGATTTAGAGTCTCAGGGTATTATAAGGAAGGTAAAAACAAACCTGCTGGTTAGGTCAACAACCTTGTGGTTATTGAGAAACCAAATGTGAAGCTCTGTTTAGATTCTAGGAATCTCAACAAGGTGATGAAAAGAGAGCACCGTATTATCCCTACTTCAGAAGAGTTAATTAGTAGATTAGAAGGGAAGGTGATATTCTCAGTCCTTGACTTTAAAGATGGATTTTTGCAAGTGCCCAAGTACATCTTAAGATTTTCTTAGGCCCTGGGCTCCTGTGAAAAAGTAGGCCCTTGGTCAGGGATGGCGAGCCTTTATAAGTCATCGGGCCACAGTTTTCAAAAGAAATGTTTGATGAGGTACAGACGTGCCGTCAAATAATTTTGACTCGTGATTATTAGGAAAATAATAAAATTAAATACTAGCAACTCAAAACTCTTTATTTACTAAACAAAAATACATTTTGCACTAAAAAGTTGTAAATGTTTTAGTTATACATGTAATTCAGATTATAAAATAATATTAGTGTGGCTTTTGTTGTTGCAGATTAGATGATTGAAAAGATATTAGGATTGTAAGATGTTACTTTTAACATAATGCATGCTGAATTGGAATCATCTGCTAAATATGGTCCCTAATCTATTCATTCTAACTGTTTTCTAATGTTATTCATCTCTCAAACTAATGATTCGCAGGCATAGGTAAATGAAAATATAGTTAAAATAGCATGAGCCAGCTTCTACAAATATTTAAATGTGTCTGGAATCTATTTTACTGGCGATGCAACTGTTCCAGAACATAAAACATACACTGCTTTGTCTCTCTCTCAGCTTTACTAATCATACCATATTTCTCAGTTCACCAAGTTTGAAATTCTCTGTTACACTATATAGCACTTATTGGTTTTTTTTTTGCTGAACTAGCCATGTTAAATAAAGGTTTGAAATCGTAATTATAGCACAAATAATCTTTAAAATACAGTAGTGTCAACGAAATTTACTATGCTTCGCGTAGACAAATTTCGAATCATTAGCAGTTGCAGTCCCTGAAGTAACTAAGGCAAAACAATAACAAACGAGTGTGCTTCCCGCCGCACCGCAATCAATCAATTGATCATAATTCTTAATTGGGAACTGTTATTTTGAACTAAAATGCAAACGGTTTTGATTGGTGGCTTGCCTAAAATATGTCACGTGCCATTGGTTCGCCATCCCTGTCCTAGGCTCTTCACGAATGTAGGCTCCACCTATGACCCTTACACAGTAAATAGTACATAGCATACGTTGTCAAATACTCGTACAAACAATAACCCGAAACAAATAAATGGGCATAACTTACAATCACACAAACCGGCCGGACCAACTGCCGTTTTTTGATGGTGTATGGTGGTAAGTCTACACACGGTCATACACGACTGTCATTATATATAGCTAATTGATCCCAACCGGAATTCCCAGTTTTTCGGAGAATACAACAGGAAAAAACATTTGACCGTTGAAAATATTCGAATGATTTTTTATGGCTGAATCGAGAACGAGATAAGGCCCCCATTGTGGCAAAGGCCCTGGTCCCAGTTGGCCTATGCTTTAAGACGTCCCTGCAAGTGCCATTAGATGAGAACCTCTGTACTTTTACTACTCCATTCGCAGGTGTCAATTTTTAGTTTTTCCTTTTGGTACTGCATCAGCTCCAGAAATACTTGTTTGATGATGTAGACAAGTGTTCCGCGGAATCCTGGGGTAGTAGTTAAGGTATCGGATCGTGGCCGGCATGTCACGAGTTCGAGCCCAGTACCACTAAAGACCCGCCGTGTAGGGCAGCAATGCACGTTAAATATGTCGTCCTTCAAACGTCTTTCCGTTAGTGTGGTGTGGTAGTTAGGAGAGGGAGGGTGCCAGCTCAGGTGTCGTCCTCGTCACTTAATCATGATGAAAAATGACGAGGTCCGTCGCGAAAAGCCCTCGTGTAGCTGAACAGTGTGACGTTAATATTCTCTCACTCACTTACTCGCGCGGAACACTGGGGTTCCACGAATTAAAAAAAATGGAAAAGAAAATTATAAGCTGTTTATATGCAAAATGGATTCACGTTCACTTTTAAGTTTGTACAAACGCGAGATCAGTGATTGAACATTAAAGTCGCCCTATATTGGCCACAGAATTAGGTAATTTGGTATTTTTTTGTTGATATTGTGAATAATGAGCTCTATTTAAATACTTTAAAGAGAAATTTTAAATTATCCGCACAAAATTTGGATATTGGAAACGACATCATTTTTAACAGGATAATGATGCCAAGCACACTGCTCTCATTGTACGCCACTGGTGTCTCTATAATTGTTCCCAAATTATGAAAACACCTCCTTAATCACTTTATTTAGCCCAGTAGAACATATTTGGTGAGATTTTGATGTGAAAAAAAAGTAAACAGGACGTATAAACGCATAATGCGAAGTAAAAACAATAGTCACAGAAGAATGGTGAAAAATCGATGCAGAAATTACAAAAAACTGATTAAATCCATACCAAGATGCTTAAAAGTTGTTGTGGAAACTAAAAGGTATTCTACTAAGTACTAAATTAAGAAAGAAATACAATATTTAAAGCTAAGTTGAGATTTTTGTGAAGTATACGAAGACTTTTGTGGCGCAATTTTTAATAGCTTTTTGAAAATTATTTTTTTAAAAAAATAGTTATACTATTTTCAAAAAATAAATTATGTCATTCTATTAAGAACAAGTTGCAGATATCATAAAAAAATTACAATTACATTATATTAATTTTTAATAGTCGAAAACATTAAATTTTATAAGAAATTGCAAGTGTACAAACACTTTTGTGGCGTACTGTATGTATATATATATATATATATATATATATATATATATATATATCTTTACCAGATTTACCACATTTCCCTCAATGGGCGAAAATAGTAAATTCTTAACTAAGGTTTAAAAAAAGAAATTCAATTCCTTAAAAAATAAAATTGACCAAAAACTTTGTAATCCGTAATAATTTAACACGGAACTCTCACACTCTTTTTAAAAAATAATCCTGAAACTCATCAGTAATTTCTGAGATATCCATCATCCAACGGGAATTATAAAAATAAAATATTACAACAAAAAATAGGGTCTAATATAAAAATGGTTAAATACTTTTATATAAAAAAATCGAGTATTTTGCTTAAAAATAATAGGGTTATCACAGTAAAAATAAACTAAAGAAAGTAAGGATTCATATACTAAATACTTAAGCAAACATATTACCAAGCGATAAAAATAATTATAACCATATTGCAATGTTATCCTCCATCTTGGTGAAAATTAGAAACAATTTGGCGGGTAATGATTTAATATTAAATTAGTATCTTATAAGAACACAATTGAGAATTGCACTATATTCTTCCAAATATGTTGTATTTCTGTAAAAGATGCTTGTGCATTAACGAACCAAAACATTTTTTTCTCTAAATAGTAACCAATGTCTTAAAAATAATTCTACATATGAAAAAATATTTCGAATTTTAAATATTGTTCTATATTTTTTTCAAAGAAATTATCCAGTGATTTTCACCAAATAACTCATTAAATATTTTTTGTGCATTATTTTATATATGTGTGTGTAAAATATTTTATGTATTTAAGTAATATTAGTAAAAAAAATAGATAATATCTAATTGAAAATATGTATTGCGAGATACTAAAATTTATATCCATGAGCAACTAAAAGCAGAAAGAAAAAACTTTTGGGCTAAAAAAAAGGTTATTGTTGTAGTTCTGGAAAATAACAAAAGTATCTCTTTGTTATAGGTATGTACAAAAAATCTAAGTTCCATTAGAAATATTAAAAACATATTCCACAAAAAGGAGTATAAAATTTGGTATATTTCTATTTCAAGTATTCCTTGGAACCCTTAGTAGCTTGACGATTTGAAATGACATCTGAAGGTACAGATTTAAATATTTTGTGTCTCTTTAATTAGACAAAGAACATTAACAACATATACAGCCTTCAATAGCTCAATCACTTTTACTTATGATCAAATCATAAAATATACTACTACTGAGATACATCAAAAACTGTCTATTCATTTGAAATTGTCTAGAAATAAATAAAACACAATTTCAAACTCACTAATACTATACGATTGTGTACCGATTATATCATTAAAGCCCTACTGAGAAAACACAGGGGAATCTGGCGGGGTTTTTTTTTTTGTATTAACATAGCTTTACTTTGTCTTAGGAAACCGTCTTCCCTTTGGAAGCTCACGTTTTTATTATATCCATATACCTTTACCTGTCTTTGGAGACCGATCTTACTTAGGATGCTGACGTCTCGCTTTACCCTGTCTTAAGTCACCGTCCTTGCTTAGGATGCTGACGCTTAGCTTTACTCTGTCTTAGAAAATCGTCCTTGTTTAGGATGTTGACGCACAGCTTTACCTTGTCTTAGAAAACCGTCCTTTCTTAGGATGCGGACGCTTTGCTTTAACCTGTCTAGGAAATCGTCTTTACTTAGGATGCCGATGCATAGCTTTACCTTGTCTACAAACACCGTCTTAAATTAGGAAGCTGACTTTTTTTATTGTGTCTTTTTCACCCTGTCTTCGGAGATCGTTTTCTTACAGGAAGCTGACGTTTTTATTGCATTAACATCGCTTTACTTGGTCTTCGGACATCGTTTGCGAATAAATTACTAAATTATTTTGCGCTCATTTTTTGAATAAAAAAATATTTTTATATTATTTTCCAGTAAATAAAATGTAAGGATTCGCTGCAGTAACCACGCTTGGTAAAAAGATATAAGATCAGATTTTTTTAAGTGTGCGATGAATTTCGTTGCGTAATTATTTAGTAGTTTTTGGTTAAAATTTTTCAAAATAATAGTTATACTATGTTTTGAAAATTGATTATTCGTTGAGAGCAAGTTGCAGATATTGTTTCAAAAATTACAATTCCGATACATTAATTTTTATTAGTCAGAAACATAAATATTTTTAAGGAAATTGCAAGTTTACGAACATTTTTGTGAGAGACACTGCAGAATAAGAGAAAAGAAAGCCACATAAAAAGGTAATGGAACGTCTCATTTTCGAATTTCGATTCCCATACTTTTAAATAAATTACTAAATATTAATATATTTAGCAACTTCTTTTATTGCTGTGTTCAGTTGATGTTTGAGGTAGTTTTGTTTTCTTATGCAGCAAAAATATTCTGCTTAATAAAGTAAGGAAACTATAAATGCAATTCGATTTATTATTTTTATTATAAAAATGGAACAACACCTGCTAAATTAGTAATTTTATCCAGCTGAACTGTTGTTTATAAAGTGCTTTTGATAAAGGAAAATAAAATTTAAAACAAGAGTAAAATTGTCCTTCCGATAAAGCTAATTCAAAAAAAGAAAATAATTATATTTAAAAGAAATGTGGAGAATCTACATTTGAGTGCTCTATAAAAGTTTCTATAAAATTCAATCGTTTTCCTTTTTCATTTCGCCTGAAACTATTGCACAAGTACTCAGATCAGCTGGTTTAAAAGGCCATTCTGCAAAAAGAAATTGTATGTGAGACCAAGGAGTAGAAAACTGAGATTCCCCAAGTCAATAATAAAGCAGCTAATATTATATTGGAATTGTTTGTTGTTGGGGCACAGGAGAGCCAATTTCCCATTTCCGATTGTAATAAGCATACAAAAGAATAGAGCAATTAAAAAATGCAGATTAATCATATAACATCTTATTTGGAATAGTGTATCACAGTAGTAAAATGAATAAAGAATGCATTAAAATGTTTTAAACGATACTGTTAAAATGGTAAATTTTATAAAAGCAAGGTAATTAAATTCCAGATTATTTGCTTTATTGTCAATAGAATTATCTAAAAAGTATAGAACCCTGCTCTTACATTTAGAATTCAGATTAATTTTAAATGAATGAAGTTATAATAATGCACTATAATTATGTGATGACATATGGTTGAGTAGTTTATGTATCTTATTTAACAGACATGATTGCTGTTCTAAATGAAGTAAGTGCAGTTGGACCTTTATATAAAGAAGTGGCTAAATCCCAATAAAAAGTTTGTTATATAAAAAATTCGTTATATAGAGGTTCATCTTTCGATGTACTTTATAATCAACACTCATGTCCATAAATTAAGGATAATTCAAAATCACACAGAAATTGAACTCTAAAATAAAAATTTCACCTGTAGAATTATCACTCACATCTTGAAGAAGAATATGCAAATTACAGGAAACCACCAGATGGTGCAGATAGTATGTAACAATGACGAGAGTGTAAGAGAGGGGTATATAAGGAATGGTGGCAAAAAAGTAAAAGTGTTCACAAGCGCTTTAGAAGCCTTTCAAGGCAATAACCGCATAGTTATGGCACAAAGGAAGCATTTGGATGTTTATTACGAGGTAGAATTATTGGATGACTGGAATGTGGACGTACTCAGGTGGAAGTCTTCGAGGAACTTGGAATCACCCAGAATGTCATATCCAGGCTTTGGCAACGATTCCAAGATGATGGTAATGTGAGTAGATGTTACAGCACAGGTCGCCCCCGAGTTACAACGCCGAATGAGGACCGGTATTTGGCAGTTACTGCCAAAAGAAAAAGACGGAGTACAGCATCAGACCTGTCTCGTCAGCTCTCTTCAGCTACAGGTACGACAGTTTCAAGGCAGACCGTGTACAGACGCTTAGGGCACATTGGTCTATATGCTCGTAGGCGTGTCAGATGGGCTCCACTTACCGCAACTCACTGTCGCCTGCGATTAACCTGGAGTAGAGAGCTTGCATTGTGGACACCACAACTGTGGTCTTGTGTGATGTTTTCCGACGAGTCCAGGTTTAGTTTGCAGTCTGATTCTCGCCGGAATTTAATATGGAGAGTGCTAGGTACCCGTTATCACCAAGAGAACACCATTGAAGGAAACCGTTACGGTGGTGCAGGATGGCTCGTTTGGGGAGGAATTATTCTTGGTTCCAGAACTGACCTGCATGTTCAGAGTGTAACGATGACAGGCCACATCTATCGGGATGTCATTCTAGAACAACGTGTACGTTTGTTTCTGGGAGCCATGGGACAACGCCGTCCTCACCATGCAAACATTGTAGACGAATGCCTTCAATCACAGAATATCACCCGTATGGATTGGCCAGCACACTCACCGGACTTGAAATCCAATAGAGCATGTGTGGGATATGCTTGACCGACGAATTGCTGCCCGTCAACTCCCTCCCACTTGTCTACCGGAACTTCGGAGGGCATTGCTTGATGAGTGGTGTAATATTCCCCAAGATCAGATGGATAATTTGGTACTCAGCATGCCTAGGCGTTGTAAGGCCTGCATTGCATCGTCCGGGAGACATACTCCTCATTAACCATCATAGTAACCATGTTGTAGTGTTTTTTGTAAATAGGCTCTTTTTTGAAATTTGCTCCAGGTTGTAAAAATCGCAATTTTTATTAATTATGTCAAACATATAGCATCTTTTTTGCTCTTTACCATTTGTTTAATAAATAGACTTCACAAATAAGTCAAATTTGTTTTACTTCTGTCTCTTTCTTTGCCTGAACTTCATTATCTTTAATTTATTGACATGAGTGTATATTGGCCACAAACATGTAATAATATCATTATTCGTATAAACCTACATAGATCAAATACCCAAAATTACAAGCATATTAAAAATACTAATATCATTGAACTCAGACACTTTCATCTACATGGCTTCGAAAATATTGATATTTCCATTCTCTCAGAATAGTACCACATGTTAAAAATAGATTGTGGTCGAAAAACCATTTCCTAAAATAAAATAACACTATATATCCATATGGTTTGAATACCATACACTTTGGAAAAAATGTCCTACTTGGCATTCAACACACAATCTGATAAAAAGAATTATTTTTATAATAGTGATAATTTACATTGCGAGCCACCGTAGATGCAACACCAAGAAAGACAAGATATAGCACAACAAAATTTATTTTGTAGATAACATGTTGACCAAGTATCAAATGATTAAATTTATAGACTTCTGTGAAGTGTGGTTCCTTCCAGAATCAGTAGCCAGAGTAGCCGCCATTGTTAGAGATCACCGCTTCTGCACGCCTCGGCATTGATTCAAAGAGATTTTGGATGTGTTCTTGGGGTACAGTAGACCAAGCAGCTTCCACACGTTGCCAAAGTTGATTTGGTGTGGCAGCTGGGGGTGTAATCTGGGTCAATCGTTGAGCAACCATGGACCACATGTTTTCTATCGGTGGAACATCCGAAGAGCGAGCCGGCCAGGGAAGCAATACAATCTGGTGATTTACGAAGAACCTTTGGACAATGTGTGCCACCTGTGATCGAGCATTATCCTGTTAAAATATGGCTGTGGCTAAGCCCTGAATGTAAGGAAGGACATCTGGCTGTAACACCTCGGAGATGTAGCGCTGGCTGTTTAAAGTACCGGCATTGCGTACTAGATGAATGCGAGAGTGATATCCAATACCGCCTCATACCATAATACCCGGTGCAGGACCAGTGAGGCGGTGCATAACGCAGCTGTTTAGCATTCTCTCTCCATGGTGTCTCCAGACTCGAATCCGACAATCGTGGTATGGCAGACAGATGTATGACTTGTCAGTAAAGACAACTTCCTTCCATTCTGCCGCCCACATCTTTCTTTCATCACACCATTGGTGGCGGAGACGTCTGTGGTTCTGCGTCAAGGGCATACCAAGCAATGGGCGTCTTGCGGACAATCCACTCTGCTGTAAACGGCGTCGAATGGTACGCGCAGACACTGAATGATGCGTTACAGACTCAATGTGTTGTGCTATGGTTCAAGGTGTGACTGAGCGATCCGCACAATTTACCTGTTCTCACGTGAAGTGGTGCACTGAGGTGGATGCGATCGACCACGTCGGTCCTTCGTACCCTCCTGCATCCAACGGTCACATATTAGCGTTACAGTTGTTTGGTTTCGTCCAACACGACTACCAGATTCCCTGAAAGGTAATCCACAATCTCGGTAGGCCACTATCCTTCCTCTGTTGAACTCGGATACTTGATCAAAAGCTGATCGCTGTTTTCTACGAGACATAACTGATCGTTTTTTGAAAAAACCACAAGAAAAACACAATAGCGGAACTTTAAATCGTTGAAATCTTCAAGCCATAAATAGCGCTTTGAGGTGGCGCTACAGGTGCGCGTGATGTGTGTCTGCGCTGAAATTCTAATCATTTGCATATCTCACCTCCGCTAATGCATGTTGTAAATTTCATGTTATTTGCCTGCTTCCTTCAGGGTGTTGCATTTACGGTGGCCGGCAGTGTGTTTAAAGTTAAACGAATAAAAAGAGGAAATAGGGAGAAAAGAACATGTAAACTATCAGTAAAGATAATTTCTAAAATTAAAAATTTATGCAGCAACTTTGAAAAGTCTTTTAACATTAAACAAATTAATTATTTCTTATTTGCTTTGAATAATAAAGAAATTAGCTATAATATTCTAAAAAGAATGATTTTTAAGACTGCAATCCCTTACATATTGTTTAGGATATTATTAATTTTCTTATTCATAAATTCAATATTGTATAGTTATAGATTTAGTAAATAGTTCTACTAAGTATTTTGTACAATACTATTCACGAATAAATCTTATAACATTACTTTTTCAAAAATATTTAATAAGTATGTACATTTATTACCTATAAATAACGTTTGCTTTAAGAAGACTTTTAAATTTAATTAAAAAATAGGTAACTCAATTTTTAATTACAATAATATCAATGATTTGCAAAATAATAATAATATTGTTTATAATTATAAAGATTATTCTGATTTTATAAACGATCATCCCAAGCGTATGGTAACAGGTAATTTAAATATTTTTAAAGATAATACTCTTAAAGAAATAATGTCCAAAGGTACTAGTTTTAGATTAATGATCTCTGATAATAACATTGCTTTCAAAAAACAAATTTCTAAAGATATATTTGTAACTTCATTACAAAATTAACAATTAAATACAGTTTTCCTATTATAGCTTTTAATGTACT
Source organism: Trichonephila clavipes (assembly GCA_019973935.1). Classification (NCBI taxonomy): domain Eukaryota; kingdom Metazoa; phylum Arthropoda; class Arachnida; order Araneae; family Nephilidae; genus Trichonephila; species Trichonephila clavipes. The sequence goes on from BMAU01017266.1 coordinate 515,411, forward strand.
TAAAGGCAAAATTTTAGATGAATTACTTAACATTAACTAAAAAACTGATAGTGATATTATTTACAATAATATTAAGAAACAAATTGGAGATCTATAAAAGAACTTTATTATCGTTTATGTTGATTAAGTTCCGGGTAATTATGCAATTATATGCAAGTGGCATTGTGCTAATATGCTAAACAAACATTTTCAAAATAATACTGCTTTTAAAATATCTAATTCAAGGAAAAGGGAAATTTTTAATCGAATCTCTGCTTTTTATAAAAAACTAGATTTACGTAATTTGGATATTAAATTCCCTTATATTTTCCAAACTCCAAAATTTCATAAAAATCCTATTGAATTTAGAACTATAACGAATGGTTTTAAAACTTGTATTATTCATCCGGGCAAGAGGCTACAAAATTCTATTCAATCTACATTAGACAACATTTATATAGTTCTATTATTGTTAAGAATATTATGGACATTATTAGGTATATGTAAGATAAAAAAATTATTTCTATTCATACCTAAGATTTTGAAGATTTATTTAACTCCATAGATATATAAAAAAGACATGTTTAAGATTCTTAAATTAGCTTATAACAAATATTTTTTGAATAAGATAATAAAATATGATAGATATCTTTCTATTATTCAACTAGTATTAAATGAAACATATTCTCCATAATAACTCTTAAAATCAGCAAATTGAAGGTTTACCACAAGGTGGAGCTGTTAGCAACTGTTTAGACAATATGTATTTGCACTTTTATGAAAATGATAATATTAGATACGAATCTTGTAAAACTTTTTTAGATACATGGATGACCTAATTATTTTAAGGAATATGATAGATTTTGTTCCTAACTTTAATTATTATCTCCACTATTTAAAATTATTAAAATTAATTGCAATAATGAGTCAGCTAACTTTTTAAACCTTCAATTAAACGTTAAGAATAATTTGCTAATAAGTAAAATTTTTGATGAAAGAGATTCTTTTGATTTTTTAACGTTATATAAATGCCTTTCTGGTGTAGTAACCTACACCTATCAATATTTAGAAATATTATCTTAAATTTTATTAAAAAAACAGTGGTTTAGTTACTGATAAAGTATTCAAACAAAGTAATTATATTAAATTTTGCAATATTTGTCTGGAATACAATTATCCTAGTAAATTTATTTTTAAATATATTTCTATATTATATTAACTCTATTTTTAATATAGATTTTAATTTATTTAAAGTATTTTATGATTAGTTTAATTTTAAAATATCTTTAGGCTTAGTTTAATTTCAAAATAACTATCTAGATGGCGCCACTGTCTTTTTCCTCTTGTGTTAACACGTCCATTTTTTTCATCAGTTTGCGTAGTATTTTGGCATAAGTTCATTGTTTGCACACTTATTTTGGGTTTCATTATTACGTGTAAGTTTTTATATCCTAATTTTTTTTACTATAGAATTTTTTCTTATTAAACCTCTCTATGAGAGAAACATTATTGTTCTCTTTCAAAAACTCCATTTTACTTTTCTGTCTGGTTAATCATCCAAGTGTGTTAGGAATAGGCTTAACTGTTCATCGTGGCTCTTTTTTTTTCTATTGTGTCGAAAATGTCTGCTGTACAGGGAAGGTGGATCCATAATGCATTGCTTAACCCTAATTCAGTGACAGCTCTAGAAATCATAATAGGTCTCTATTTAAGTCTAAGGACTCTTTTTGTATCTACATTTGTTATGTCTCTTGAACTCCAATTTCCTTTTTTTGGCATTGTAGGTAATACCAGAGTTTCTCAAACTATGGGGCGCTCCTCCCAGAGGGCGTGATTACTCTACGAGGGGGCACGAGCATATTGAAAAGTCGAAACCAAATGATAATTTTTAAAAAAAATTATTAGTTTACTGAAAATATACAAAGTAAATTTTGGCGTAATGAAACCTAAAATACCCATTTGCACTGATATAATACACTTATAAATGTATCAATACTACACGACGTAATTCATAATTAATTAAACAATACTAAAAAGGAGAGGGCACGACTAAGGTAATTCATTCGGGATCGAGACTTGGTGTAATAGTGGTACTCCTTTAGGCTGTTCACCCCTCAATGTAATTCCGCCGAATGGCCAGTCAATTCGGAGAAACCAGCCTTCAAAATTCATGCTTAGCTTTTATACAATTAAATTTTAAATTTCCGCAACTATTTTGGTAAATCGTCTGCTTTCTATGCGGGAGGTCAGAGTTCGATTCCACGCGATCAACTTTTTTTCTTCAATTCATTTAATTATTTTTTTTAATTAAATAAACTTATTTGTGAAAGGTTTATTAAATATTAAATGATATTTTTTGTAATTATTTCGTATATTTTATAAAAATTGTATTTATTAAAATTAACTAATTAATTACTATTTATTATAATTAATTAATTACTATTTATTATGATTAATTAATTGTTATTAAGCATTAGTATTAATAAGAAATATTATTATTTTATTATTAAAATTATTGTTAATTATTAAAATTATGACTTATTATTGAAATTATTATAAATTTATTATATAAATTATTTAAATAAAATTATTAAAATTATTTAAATAAACTTTTTGAAATTAAATAAATTTATTTGAAAATGACTTATAAATATTTTATAAAATTATTAAATAAAGAAATTAATAACATATAAAAAGACATTTTTTATTATATTAATTATAAAATAATTTAAGAACAATAATATATTTTATAAATTATTTTATATTATATATAATACTTTATTTATAGTATATTGAATTTCACATAAAACTATTTGTAACTAATTTTTTTGTAAAATACCATTTTATATTCATTATATAATTTATTATAAATATTACTTATTAATATAAAATATATTTATAAAATTTAATATAATTATTTATATAATTACAGTATTTTTTTTACTTTATAAAATACAAAATAATTACTAAAAATATCATTTCATATTTAATAAACCTTTCAAAATTATAAAATTAAAAAAATAATTAAATGAATTAAATAAAAAAAAAGTTGATCGCGTGGAATCGAATCCTGACCTCCCGCATAGAAAGCAGACGATTTACCAATCAAGCCATGAACTCGTTGTGGGAATTTAAAATTAAACTGTACAAAAGCTAAGCATGAATTTCGAAGGCTGATTTTTCTGAACTGACTGGCCATTCGGCGGAATTACATTGAGGGGTGAACACCCTAAAGGAGTACTACTATTACACGATGTATCAATCCCAATTGAATTTCCTTAGTCGTGCCCCTTCCTTGTAAATTAAGAACAAGTTTAATAATTACCATTAACCCCATGAGCTTGACATATATAAAATTTTTACAAAAACTAACACTTATCTCGGTATTTCGTATGGTTTATAATCAAACTCTTAACTGCCAATTAAAAGTTACGTTATTCGCTCCTCAAAGCCACCCTTTCCACGCAGGGGTGCGTTGGGAGGGGCGGTGAAAAGGAACAAATTAGTAAAAACTCCTCTGAAATAAGTAAATCCTTTGCAAGCACTGTCAAGTTCCATTTATTGCATTGCAAAATCTTCAGAATAATTTTATGAATAACAGTAGACAGAGAAAATCATACTTTGGAAAGACGCCTATATAAGTTCGGGACAATGATCGCTTTGGCTCAGCGAGATGTTATACACACCGGTGATACTTAAGAGGTTAAAATCGTATTGTAGCTTTAGCGTCAAGTACAGCATTATTGAACTCAATACATTTTTATTATATGGGGGGGGCACAATGAAAATTATGATTGAATATTGGTTGAAAATGTTGAAAGTTTGAGAAGCACTGGGTTATACAACTGTTTCACTTGGTGTCTTACTTTATTTTATTATATATATATATATATATATATATATATATATATATATATATATATATATATATATATATATATAAAACCCAAATAGGACAATCGGAAGCATGTTAAATAAAGCCTTTATTTTCATGCAAAAATAATGGATTTCTTTTTTTCCAACCTAAGATATATATATATATATATAAACAATATTGCTCGTAATTTAAATTTTTTTAAAATTATCTTAAAAGCCAGGTTTTTAATTTAATACATTAAATTAAAAGCTTATTATCTTTATATATAGCATAAATGCAGTCATGTCCAAAATTAAAGCCACAAACGTATCATCTGTGAAAAAACTGATGAATTACTTACTGTGTTGCCACGAAATTAGGCAAAGAGACATATTACAATGTCAGAAAGAATGTAACTACATAACAATAGGGAAAGATTTTAATGGCGAATTTATATACAAATCATATTAAGAAGTGAGAAATCATGTATCAGAGATAATGCATTCACCTCGGGAAAAGTCTGTCAAATGTGAATTGCTATACAAGTCTAACAATGAGCTGTCATGCTATTTATGAGGATGAAGATAAGTGTTTGTGGCAACAAAGCCCATTTTTCCAAAAGCGGGACTTTTAATTCCTGGGGGATCTTTGGAGGGAAGCTAAGCTGAGAAATGGCTTTTCCTAGACCATTCCAAACATATTCAACAAAATTGTGATCCGAAGACATCGAGGATCAATCCATACGGCGGAATATCTCGCTCCTTCATGAAAGTCATAAACCATGTGATTTCTGTGTGGCCACGCATTATCGTTCATAAAAATGTAGTCCAAACCATAGCACCCAGAACAAGCTCACATAGGCTTCCAGAATCTCATCCGTAAAGCTCTGTGGGTCGACAGTACCCGCATCGAAAACATACAGTTATGTACAAATGCCGAGCATTATGCAATCTGTAACGTTTGAAAGAATAACGGTAGCGTATTCTTGGTTAATTAAAATATGGAATTTATTTACGTCACAACTATTGAATATTATTTACTAAATGATACATTAAAGTTATTAAACTTAATTATAGATTGTTAGAGTCCAATATTTTGTGAGAAGAGGATTCGTTTGGCCACCGCTCCCGAGTAAGTTTAAAGCATCTCTCCTTCATCTTCCGGTCGACGGGGTTAGATTCCTCGGGGGACAAAAAGGGGTTGCGCTGAAGCTGCAAGATGCACGTGTGGGTGTCGGGTCCACCAAAGATTAAGACCGCTGCTGGGAGTGGCTACGTTACACATCCTACTCAAAGATTCCATTGCCACAAAATATGTAGATTTTGGTTCTGTAAGAGTGATGAAAGCGAGCTTCATTCTCTCTACATGTGAAGACTCGACGAGAATCGCCTTGTCGGGTACATTTCGACCCATAACTGAAAAGCCCCCCTTTTTGTGGTGTTAACGACTGTTGTTTTCTGCTTCACAAGATCTGGATTTTCTTTTTGGATCCAGTCAGAGGGCCGCTCCAGATTGAACGTGGGTGTAAAGGCCAGTCTCTGCAAGATAGGTATAGACTGTTTGCCTGCAAATTCTTCTTTCAAATACAGAAGCAAAGTCATGAGCAAGCTGAAGAGCCGTTGTCCACTTATGTCGTCGTGTGCTTACTGTCAAGTAGCGATTCTGCGCTGCTGTCTATTCTCTATGGAAAGCTTGACCGACTTTCCTGGAGACCGTAACACTTCTTTGGAATTGATTCCATAACCGGGAGGCCACTTGGGACATTGAGCCACCTCCACTTGAGACTGGCCAGCTTCCTGCTTGTCAATTGCTATTCATCTCAAGGAATCATCTAAACGATTATGACAAGTCATTCTCATTCCAAACAGAGTAACTTGTTTGACTTTATGCAATATTCATAAAACTGCATGCAAAATTCCCATTTGCTTGAACGGTCACAATCCAGTAGTTCTGCAAGAATTAACGCTAAACCCCAACTTTTTCTAAACTGAAGGTTTATATTGTACTGCCCGTGTTTCAAATCATATAAAATATATATTATCTATTAGTTTTACTCGAGTCATTTTAAAATTATGACCAAAAACTTGTTTGTGACCTTAATTTTGGAGATGATTATAGTTATTATTAAATGCCTTGAGTGGCCGTGATATAGGGATGGCGCTTTGAGAACGATTAACCGAAGAATCAATTTCTCGGGCCAAAAAAAAAATCGATTTTAAAATCTATATGTAGCACTGAATCGATTCAGTGAATCGATATTTCATCCTAGAAAATCGACATTCGATTTTTTCTGTTTTGGTAAAAACCATAAATTATTTACAGTTTGTTGAGTGTGTACTATCTTTAAACACTATTTATCGCTGGCAGTTGTGCACCTGAAGTATGATCCTATACTTTACTGGCAAGAACAAAAAAACTCTATTTATCATCACGTTCACTCAGTAGCCATGATGTATATGAGTATCGTGAAATCATATGTTCCTTGTGAGTGCCTTTTTTCGATTGCTGGCAACATTGCAAATGATGAGCGGAATCCGCTTGGATTCCTGTAGACTTGACAGACTGTTGTTTTTAAAAATCTTAGATGTTAAGTATTGGGAATTAAAAGCTATATAATATATTTTCTGAACTTTTTAATGTAACAAATGCATTTAGAAAATAAATGTCTTTTTTTATACCTAATACTTTGATATGGTAATAAAATAATTGTAATTATCGAATTACATGAACTAAAAAATTTCCTGATTTTAGTGATAAGAGGTCGTTTATTACGGTATCTTTCTTGTTTTTCATAAAAGGGATTTATATTTACATTGTAAATGCTGACTTGAAAAAAAAATCGATTTTTATAAATCGATCTTTTTCGGAAAGAATCGCCATCCCTACCATGGTAGCCTACGAGTTAGGATCACTAACTCATGACCCGCGTGTCTCGGGTTTGATTCCTACTACCACTGAAGAACTGTCGTGAGAAATGGGTGTTTTACATGTTAAATCTGTCCTCGTCACTTGACCGAGATTAAAAATTAAAAGGTCCTTCGCCAATAAACCCAACCCCCCCCCCCTTTTGCTTTATAATGTGACATTAATATAACTCACACACTTACAAATACCTTGTAGTTTCTTGCAAAAAAAATACGCTCTTATCAGAATTTTGTGATTACTGAGTTTATGAATTTAATAAATATATGTAAAAATGTTTAGAACACATAACTTTTATTTCTCTGTCAGAATATATTTCTTTCAGTATTGAAAAATTTTCCGATTCAGATTTAAATATGTTTCTATGGGGGAAAAATTTTAAGAAAAGTTGGATACATTCCCAGGTAGGGATGGCGATTCTTTCCGAAAAAGATCGATTTTCGAATCGTAATTTGGTGAATTGATTAACAAAAAAATCGAGGTCTAAAAGATCGATTTTTTTCCAAATTTGCATTTACAATGTAAATATAAATCCATTTTATGAAAAATAAGAAAGATACTATAATAAACGATCTCTTATGAGTAAAATCCGGGAAGTTTTTAGTTCAGGGAATTCGACGATTACAATTATTTTTACCATATCAAAGTATTAGGTATAAAAGAAGACATTTATTTTCTAAATGTATTTGTTACATTAAATAAGCTTAGAAAATAGATAAAACAGCGTATAATTAATTCCCAATGCTTAATATGTAAGCTTTTTTTAAAAAAAAACAGTCAGTCAAATCTACTGGGGTCCAAATGGTTCCGCTCATCACTTGTGATGTAGTCGACAATCGAAAAAAGGCACTCACAAGGAACATATGATTTCACGATACTCATATACATCATGGCTATTGAGAGAATGTGATGATAAATAGAATTTTTTGTTCTTGCCAGTAAAGTATAGGATCATACTTCACGCACACAAACTGTCTGTGATAAATATGTTTAAATTCTTCGTTCAAGCCCTCACTTTCCATTGCAAGTGCATTATATGTAGAGAGTTGATTTTTCACAAGCAACTTATAAAAATCCCAAATTTCTTTTTCCATATCAATCTTTTATGCATCCACTTCTTCACTATTACTTTGTGGAAGTTGTTGCTATGATTTAATATCTAAAATTGAAGTACTTATTATATTTATTGCTCAAGAACAGGCTACTTGATCAGCAAAATGAATTTTTTAATAATTTTAGTTTTAAATTTTATGGTTTTTTTTACCAAACCAGAAAAAAATTGAATGTCGATTTTCTAGGATGAAGTATAGATTCACTGAACCGATTCAGTGCTACATATCGATTTAAGAAATCGATTTTTCGATTGATCGATCTCAGATCTCCATCCCTACTCCGAGGTTCAAAATACAAATGAAAAACCGTCACAAACCATCAACCTTTTCAAGTTTTTGCACAAGTCGCCAAAAGGGTCACTAAGCCGCCAAAAATGATGCCAACGTGGCTGTATTTGTAATTCTTTAAATAATTAGTTTTAATTAATTAACTTTTATTAATGATAATTAAAATATTGCATTGTCATTCAAAATAATTATGTATATAAAATTTCAGCTCAATGGAGCGCTTTAAAGTGTATTTTATTAACGATTGAAAATTCCACCAAGATAAATATATAAATAAAAAAGAGAGAATGTGAGCTCACACATAGGAATTGAAAAAAATCACCCAAGACAGAATCAAAACTGAGTTACGTTTTATTAACGACAAGAAAACTACAAGAGAAATACTTTTTTTTAAAGCAATATCTAATCTCTTTACACATGGGGAATGGATTGCTGTGTGCTTGAAAATGCGTGCTTTAAGATTTCCATGACTTTCTAAGCTAGTTTGACCATGGTTGAGGAAGTTGTAGAACGAAAAGTTTGATCCATGCAGCGAAATGATTGACATTTGTCAACGTTATTGGTTGTAAAGGACGAAATTTCGCTTCATTACCATGTGATACGATGCCAACAGCGTAGTAACTCTTCCCGGATCGGGTAAAGGCAGACCCTCCTATGTCACCCTATGTCAGAAAAAATTGTTGGAAATAAAGAATTATTCGCTGAATATAAAATGGAAATTGCAGTAAGTACCATTTATAAGATCTATTGTCTAATGTCAAAAAGGGCATAAAAATCAAAATACTTATATAACAAACTAATAACAAAAGGATTTTTTTTAAAAAATATTTCAGTATTTTTGTGGCATGAAAAATATTAACTAAACAACATTAACTAGTTATTTACTTTATAAGCGTTTAACTAATATTGTAAAATTATTATATATTTTAAATCCTGTTTTTCTTCCCTTTTTTATCAATTAATCCATTTGTAATATAAAAAGTATTTAAAATCTCTTGAAAAATACACGTCTTTAGTTAATTAATAAAATAATGGACTTGTTTTAACATGAAATTCTTTACTTTTCCTTTTTTAATGGTCTACCATTAGTTAATTAATAGAACACTGAGTTATTTCATCGCATAACTATCACTAAAGTGTAAAATTATTAATCTACTATACACTTTAACAGATTTGGTTAAATATCTCATGAATTATCTCGCTCAGTAATTCTCAACCACTGTGTGTGTTAAATATTGTGTAGTTTGAAATGAATATTATATTTGTGTGAATGCAATTTGATGGCGCTGTGAAAATTGTTAAACTGTTTTATGCAATGTACTTGTATAATCATTCTCATCTTATTTCCCGTGATTAAATGTTGTTTCTAAACGTCTCTCTTTAATGAAATCGCTATTCACACTAAGTTAATATTATTTAGTGTGTGTGTGGTGCCGCCAATTTTTTTTTTAATTATTAGTTATTCTCTGAGAACAAAATAAAACCCGAGACAGAATCATTCAGCCGTTTTATAAAAATAAACTAAGGATATTAGTGGTATATTTAAATTATCCTTTCGAAGACAAATGGATATAAAAAATTAATTGGGTTCGTAATCCTTTTGTGAAAACGGATACGCGCGTTTGTTTATGAACTAACTTTGAATGGAGAGAAAGAACTTATTTCGCTCTGTAGCAATCGAGATTTAACTTCAAAACATTCGGAAGAGTCAATTAATTTATTTTGGATTAGTATTATTAGAGACGATCAGAATATTCGGAAAAATACGGCAACTTTCACTACAACACGCACACATATACCGGTTGGACCAAAAGTCCATAAAAACTTTAAACCTTTATAAAACCCAGAAAATGAAACAAAACCAAAAATTGTTTGCAGATTTAGCATCGATATAAGCCAAGGGATTTTTTTAAGACAAGAAAAAAAATTTAAAAAAAGAACCGATAGTTGACGTTTCTTACATACTCGCAAATAACAGAAATAACGTTACCAAATCATTTATTACAGCAGCATGTGTTCCACATATCCACCACCACAGGGGATGACACATATTCCAAGCGTGTCACAAATCCAACTACGGCAGAGTGCAGAATGTCTCGTTCGTATGCATGACAGCTCTCGGTGGATCGCAACTTTCAATTTCAAAAGATTGGATGGACGGGAATAATACATCCGGGAATTTTAATATCCCTACAACCAAAAGCCTACTGGAGTCAAATCTGGAGAGTATGCCATGTAAACTTGCAACATTTTTGAATGATTCTTAGACTTGGTCGTCCGGATCTTACACGATCCTCGAGCGATCCAGTTTCCTCAAATCGCTGAACAAGCTTTATGAGGCGTACCACTGTTGAAGGCCCTTTTCCATTTTTCACATCTTTCTGAAGTCAAATTTGTGCAGTGCAACAGTCACTGATTCCTTGTTCATGAAAAACAGCTTCACCCACAAAGCTTTGTCTTTCACACTGAGCATCCATGTTCACTTAATTGGCATGCAACGGAGAATTAGATCTGGATCAAGGATCCCGTGACTTATCGATGCTAAATATGCAAACCATTTTTATTATGTATAATTTTCCAGGTCTTACAAACTTTTAAAATTTATACGGACTTTTTTCCCACTCGGTATAATACAGTCAAATTAATTAGAAATACACGTGGCTTTGGTTATTGAAGTAGGCAAATGTACGCCAATGAAAAAAAGTGTGAACTGAGACAAATATTCTAAGCATGATTATTTAGATTATTATTTATTCTATATGATTAAATGGGAGATTATATCTGCTGTAGAAACTATACTATAAAAGCTATTTTTTACTTCTATTTATTTTCGTCCTGTTTATGTAGAAGGTCGTTGGCACACACATTCAATGGTAACAATTTTGAAATTTATTTTCTCGTTTTCATTTTAAGATATAACTTTTACAACTTCACAATAATCATCTGTTAATATTTTCTATCAATTAGAATGTAAATTAAAAGATTTATTTTGAAAATGGCTCCTAAAATTGATTGATGGATCGAAGGTTACATTTTTCCGAAGAGAAATATTCGTATCAACAATATTTAAAGCAACGTAAAAATCTCGGTTATTTCATTTAAAAAAACATATTTATAATATATTAAATTTGAAAGAGATACACACACAAGCTGAAAGTAAAAATGAAAACATAACCACGCAACCTCATCCTAAGACTGTTCGAATGTTGCCAACTACCAAGAAAAAGTGAAGTTATAGATCCTAAAAGAAAATCCATCGACTCAAAGATTCATTGCATCGAAACTAGGACTGTTGCCCGGCACTGTAAGTAAAATGATTCATAACGATTTAAAGTTAAAAAAGAATGTTTAAACTTAAAGTGCATCTGCTTTTGTCGAAACATATATTGATGTAAAAAAAAACTGTAGAAAATTTAATGAAAATCACATCTACATTCTGGAAAATAGAAATTTATGCCAACATACGATGAGCCATGGGTATAGTTAACCCGGTAATTCTCGCGAAGGGTATGTCATACCCACCGTCTAACTCAGCGATACTCAACATGTGGCCCGACGGCCTTTTTTGAGTGGCCCAGTCATGGCCCATTGTACTAAGAAATTCAATTATTGGAGAACAATGTACAAAAATTTGACAAAAAATTCTGTCAACCAAAAAATTAAATTATAAATTTTGCCCTCAATTTGTTTTTTTTAATATAGAATGTAAGCAAAAGGCTTGGTCATATATATATATATATAGATGAAAGAAAATAAAAATTATCCCTTAACTCAGTAAAAATTCATGAAAATAAATATCTGTGTGTATTTCTTTGAAAGAAAAGTTAATATAATACTAAAATAAAAAGCCAAAAATAAGTTTTAATATTTTTTTATCAATTTTGTTTGTCAATATTGCTTTGGTCTTATAATGTGTTTTTTTCCCCATTATCCGCATGTTGCGGCCCGCATGAAATAACTGTCTCGTGTATGCAGCCCGTGTGAAATACCTACCATTGGTATGCGGCCCGGCGGGAAAAAAGGTTAAATACCCATGGTCTAACTTTTTTCAACGCGTCTTCCAAATATTTTTTGAAAAATGGATAGTTCTTCGTGTAGCTGACTCTAAGGTCATATTCTTCGAGGGGCCTTAGCTTGTATTCGAATTCTAATTATATACACTCTGTCGCAAAAAATATATGCACCCAGAAGAAATCAAGCTACAATCACGAAACTCGGCAAGAATGTAGTCTGGTAAGAGATATGCAAATGATTAAAATTTCGAAGCCAATGAGACAAGGCTAAGTGTGTTATGCGCATATTAGTTGCGCAACTGGGAGAGTTTAAAAGCATGAGTACGAACGCCGTACGGCTACCCAAACGAATCTGATGACTTTGATAGACGATATTGAGACTTAGGATGCCTCTAAGACGTAACCGGCGGCAGTACGAGATGCTGACGGACTTTGATAGGGGCCGTATAATAGGCCTCAGAGAAGAAGGTTGGTCGAATAGACGTATCGGCCGCCACCTCGGTCAGAGCGATATGGTAGTTGCTCGGTGTTGGCAACAGTGGATCACAGAAGGTAGAGTGTACCGTCGCGGAGGGTCAGGACGTCCCAGGAACACAAATGATCGCGAGGATCGTGCAATCAGAAGAGTGGCCATTTCGGCACCAACAACGTCGCTAGCATCGATTCAACGCCACTTACCTCCTTCCAGACATCCAGTGCCATCAAGAGAAACCATAAGGAGACGACTGACCGAAGTTGGCTTGAGGAGCCGACGTCCGCTAAGACGCTTACCACTGACCCCACATCATAGGCAGTGTCAACTGGATTTTTGCCGACCTCGGGCAACTTGGAGTGTGACAGACTGGAGACGTGTCATCTTCAGTGATGAATTCCGATTCAGTCTCAGTGCTGATGACCACCGCACACGTGTCTGGAGGCGCACCGGCCAGCGGTCCGATCCGGCATTTATTGTCGAGCGGCATACAGCAATTTCACAAGGTGTGACAGTGTGGGGAGCAATTTCTTGGGACACACGATCATCTTTAGTGGTCCTTCAAGGCACTTTGACAGCTCGCAGATACGTGGACGATATTTTAACGCCGATTGTGCTACCCATGCTATCAAGTCACCCAGGTGCCATTTATCAACAGGATAATGCTCGTCCACATACTGCGCGACTCTCCCAACAATGTCTTCAAGGATATGACGTCCTACCATGGCCTACCAGGTCACCAGATCTTTCGCCAATAGAGAATGTCTGGGACGCGCTGGGAAGGCAACTGCAGCCGTCCCGAGATACAGGAGAATTAACTGCGCAGATGCAAAGACTATGGCAGGATCTTCCACAGGGGGTCATAAGTGATCTAATTGAATCGATGCCACGCCGAATTTCGGCTTATATAGCTGCCAGAGATGGCTTTACTACTTACTGATTTTTAACCTTTTGCAAGCTGTAACCGCTTAATAAAATGATATTTTGTTCTGAATTTTTAATCATTTGTTTATTTTCATATACACTACATGCATACCAAATTTCGTGAATGTAGCTCAATTTCTTCTGGGTGCATATATTTTTTGCGACAGAGTGTATTTTTGATACCGCCTCTTCGGGTATGTCATACCTTGAGCGTGAATCACTGTTACAGATCTGAATGCAGGAGCACGTTTTATACCTTCCTAATGCTATGGCGTATTATTGTAGTTATTATGAAGAATTCTGGTATTTAAGTAATATAATAGATACAGTATTTAATAGATATATAGTACAACAGTATTTTCCGATGAAGACATTTTCTTCTAGGTTAGGATGAGGAAGAATCAATTGAAGAAGAGTACAACAGCAAGAGTATGATTCCTCCACTGAAATCGATCCATATTTAGAAGAGGGAGACACTGTTGAAAATAAACATTTTATGCGTAGAGAAACAAACACGTTTGGGAAGAACGTAATTTTAAAGCAGACAATTGGTACACATCCACTTTTTGATGAACTTTTAAAAAAAACTATTGCTGGAACAATAAGAGATAATAAAAAAGAAATTCCAAAATTTTTGAATTTAGAGAATATAGAAGTTTACTCCTATATGTTAAGTTTTAAAAAGATACAGATTTAAAAAAAATTAAGATCCAGTGAAAACATCGCACTCACTCGACGAGATTAAAGGAATGTATAAACAATGTACTGAATGCCCATACAAAAAGAACAAAAAAAACTGAAATCACGTGTGGAAAATGTAATAAGCAAAATGCATTTCCTACTTTTCTTCCTTTTAAACTTTTGTATACAAATTTTACGGTAAAAGCAGAATGTAAACACCCTTGGGTATGAGATATCCTGCGCGAGAACTTTCAGTCATTTTTTTCGCGCAAGTGTTGCGGGTTAAGAGACTGTAATAAAAGAAGATCAATTTTCTATTGCTCAAATGACGGGAATGGCCGTACGAAATGTCTTCGTCAGTGTAAAGTTCGTGAAGTTCCAAAAGGGATTCATGATGGTGGTAAGATTTTCTAACAACGGCAAATTAAAAATAAAAAAATAAATCTCAAGTGTAAAGCCAAAATTAATTCCCTCTTATATCAACAGAGTATTTTAGAACCAATTTTTAAAGTAAAAATTCTAGCCTTATATTAAAAAAACACTGGTAAAGCTTAGTTTCATATGGATAAAGCCTCTAATCACCACCTACTTAGCAAAAAAATAATCGGAAATAGGAGTTAAGTGTATCCCATTTGATAAAATAACTGTAAAATCACCTGATTCTCCCGGTTTAGTAAAACGAACCGCCCAGGAAAACAGCATCCAAGATCACTAAACGAACATTGAAAAACGGTTCTAGAGGAATGGAACAAAATTGGCATGACTGTACTAAGAAAAAGATTACTTTCATGGAAATTTCGAGCTAGAGCTATTTTCAAAATGAATGGTTATCATAATAGAAGCAAATCATCACAAAAAATACGGCATTAATTGATAAAAGTTAACTATCAAAATTTTCATAAAGTGCGAATGACTTTCTGTATTTAGTACAAAGTTAAAAAATTCCTTAAAAAGTTAATTTAAGGTAGTACTAATACAAGAGAATCTACAAAAATTACTTAGAAATTTAAAGGAAAGTGTTCCGACTTTCTGTTTTTCGTATTTTAAATACTTAAAATATACATACTTGGCAAGCAGATTGTTTTTTTCCAAAAGCACATACATATTGTTCATGGAATATTTTTGGTACATCTGGATTATTGCAGTTACTCGTCTCGACTTTCACCATCTCTCCTTCCCTAAGAGTATAATATTCGTCTGGAATATAAAAATGCAATTTTAGATCTAAGTAAGTTAAAGGATATACACTGCTCAAAACAATTAAAGGATATTGTAAGTTTTATATAAAATAAAGATAAAAGCAAAATTTTTTTGTCGAAAATGGAAGAAGACAATCACAAATGCAAATTTTTCTGATTTTCAAACTGTGGAGTATGCTAATTTTGAGTTCGACGTCAAAAACGTCGCTTCAGCGGCAGCGAATGAAATTTGACTTCCAACTGAAATGAAGACAAAGATGATCGGCATTCAGTGACTGCTTTGTTTCGATGAGTACGATGTCTCAGTAAAGTCATTTAACCGATTCAGAAGCTTGGAGAACTGTTGGTCGGTTAGAAGGGAGCCAAACTCAAGCAGAAGTAGCGCAAGCCATTGGAGTGTCACAAAGTGTGATTTCCAGGATCTGGAACCGTTTTTTGGAGACTAGAAGTGCAGGCCGAAGACCAGGACAAGGTCGTAGACGGGCAACAACGCCCAATGAAGATCGTTATTTAGTGTTAACGGCTCGGAGACACCGAAATATGAACGCTACTCTTCTCCAACAACACCTTCGCTCGGCTACTGGCACCACGGTTTCAACTCAGACTGTCCGAAACCGGCTCCATGGTGTAGGTCTGTATGCTCACCGACCGATGGTATGTGTTAGACTAACATCAAGGCATTGTCGCGACCGCAGGGAGTGGACAACAGAACATGTGAACTGGAGGAGAAATCAATGGAGCAATGTTCTTTTTTCTGACGAGTCCCGTTTTTCTGCTCATCCGGATAATAGGCGTATTTTCATCTGGAGGGACCATGGCAGTAGAAATAATCCTGCGTTCGTGCACGAAAGTGTCAGATTTGGCGGTGGAGGAGTGTTAATGTATGGTGGCATCTCCATTGACGGGCGCACAGACTTCTACATCATTCGAGATGGACCTCTAACTGCTCGCCGATATAGGGATGAGATCCTCAGACCTATTGTAGTCCCTTACATAGCAGCAATCGGAGATGACTTCATTTTAATGGACAATAACAGCAGGCCACATCGTGCTAACTTCGTGGAGGATTCCCTTTTCGAGGAAGGAATCGTTCGAATGGAATGGCCAGCGTGTTCTCCAGACATGAATCCAATAGAGAACGTTTGGGACGCTCTAGGAAGACGAGTTGCTGGCCGCCCGCCACCCCCACAAACTTTCCAAGAAATGGAAAGTGCTCTTCTGGAAGAGTGGGATAGAATACCCCAACTCGTGATTAATATCCTCATTGACTCCATGCCTTAAAGGTGCTCAACGTTGCTGGCCGTCCGTGGAAACCATAATCACTACTGAAAATGATTTCCTCTGAAGAAAACACCTTTTTTTATTATTTTTTTCTCATATGCACAAATTGTGTTTTTTTCCTTTTGTACGCAAATGCGCAATAAAATGCATTTTTTTTCTGCCAAACATGTGTAATTTATTCTCATATAACTTACTACGTCTGTCGACCATGTATCAATCAGCTAAAAAGTTTCCCAGTCGCAAGATCCACCTAAAACCGCAATATCCTTTAATTATTTTGAGCAGTATATAACAGAAAATTTATTTTTGATTTCTGTACAAAACTGTTTAATAAAAGAAGGTATTTCAGTTGCAGGGAGGGAAAAAAAGTGTAATTTCATTACTTTTTTATGTTCCAAGTTTATTTAAGAATTTAATTTTGACAAAGTGTAATGAAAGACATGGCTAATGGAAAGAAGGACCGGTTAAATAGAAATATTTTTTGACAGATTTAACTCATTTGCATCGTTTCCTGGTCCGAAAGAGGGAAGCGTGGTTTGAAGTTGGCTCCTAGAAGTGCTGGTGAAAAACTGGGATCTCCTATTTATAAAGCGAGAATTTGTATGTTAATTTGTGGTAATTAAGACTACCCCTCTCTCAATCACAACGGATTACAGTTACAGTTACAACGGATTACTTGTTTCCTACGATGAGAAAGAGCTTCCAAGAGTTACGGAAACCAAGGTTCTGCATTAAAGTGAAATGCGATCTCAAGACTTCGAATGATTTATTTAAATCATATTCCCCCATTAGTTGTGCGTAACACATCGAATCAATACATGATTTCTAAGTATACGGTATGAAACGTTACAAAATCAACCGTCTG
Source organism: Trichonephila clavipes (assembly GCA_019973935.1). Taxonomy (NCBI): domain Eukaryota; kingdom Metazoa; phylum Arthropoda; class Arachnida; order Araneae; family Nephilidae; genus Trichonephila; species Trichonephila clavipes. The sequence goes on from BMAU01017266.1 coordinate 533,003, forward strand.
GATGTCCTGAATGGGATCTTAATAAACTATTTTTCACATATCCCCATAAAATGGAGATAAAAAATGTTATGTATAGAGATTGTTGTTCAGGTACAGTTTTGGAAATACGCCACGTGTTGTCATATTCCATGAATAAATTGTTGTTCTTTAAGATATCCGACTACGTTCGGAACCATGATTTTGCAAAAGCCCATAAATGGATAATTTTCATGATATTTAGTGTCACTTAGATTAGAATATATGCATACAATTGTTTTAATGACATTTTGAGAAGAAAAGTTGTTTAAATACAATATTATGGCAAAAAATTAAAGAATAATCTTTTTTCCAAATGTTCTCCTTTTGGGAAAAATGCTTCTATTATAATCATATTTTGCTTGTATATAGCTCAGACCTCTGTTCAAAGGCTCAACTAGAACTTTTGAAATATATAACTTAGAAGTGGGTTTATTCATATTTTACGACAACACAGGGGAGCAGTTTTAAGAAAAAAAGCGCCAATTATTATTTCAATGGTTGGTAACTCCGAAAATAATGTGAATTTTTCTAAAATTCTAGTTGAGCCTCTGTAGAGAGGTCTGAGCTATATACGGGTAAAATATTATTATAATAGAACCATTTTTCATAGGAGAACATTTTGAAAAAAGATTATTCCAAGTTAATTTTTTGCCAAAATATTATATTTAAATTTTTTTGTCAAAATGTCCTTAAAACAATTTTATGCATGTATTCTAATCTGAGTGACACTAAATATCGTGAAAATTATCCATTTATGCGCTTTTTTAAAATCACGGTTCCGAACGTAGTCGGATACCTTAATGTAAAATTAGATTTGTAGATAGTTCCTGTACATTAGTTGTATTAGTTTTATAAGACTGTACCATGAGTGTAGCTACCACCGTATCAGCCGTATCAATGATATGGGGCACTCAAGCGGCAGGGATCCCAATATTTATAATATTTTGACGCTTCCAAATACATTTTATTAATGTGAGGATTTTTATTCATTTTCCAAAAAAATGACACCCATAGAATTTTGATATGGTGCCCACTCAGTACTAGCTACACCATTGGACTGTGTATAAGTTTTATAAGAGTTAGACTGTACATAAGTTTCAGATTTATATTCGATAAACACCACGCTGCCACTTTAATTATTCTTACAATGAATCTTTTTTTTAAATGAGAATGTTGCAAAACATTGACGTAACAGTATCTATTTTACACTTTATTTAAGAAAAAAGTTCGAATTTTTTTTCGTTTGATCAGTGAGTGCTTTTTGAAAGTGATCACTCAATGTGATAGAAAAGATGCATATATTGTCAGAAGAAAACAACAAGTTTAACCTTTTTATAGTTCTGTATCATTAATTTACCTCTAAAACATAGCCAAAAACAATAATCTTACTGGTTTACTAGTAAAAATAAAACTAGTTTTTGTAATTCACAGGAACTTAAGAATATTTCCTAGTCTGATTATACTAGCTTTGAATGAACATGTTGGGTTTTTTTCTTAGGAAATTTGAATGGAATATCTTGTATTTAAGGTATCCGACTACGTTCGGAATCTTGATTTTAAAAAAGTGCATAAATGGATAATTTTCATGATATTCAGCGTTACTTAGATTAGAACACATGTATAAAATTATTTTAAGGACATTTTGACAAAAGAAATTATTTAAGTACAAAAATTCGGCAAAAAATTAACTTAGAATAATCTTTTTTCAAAATGTTCTCCTTTTGTCAAAAATGTTTCTATTATAATAATATTTTGCCTGTATATAGCTCAAATCTCTGCACAGAGGCTCAACTATGATCTTTGAAAAATTCACATTATTTTCAGAGTTACAACCCATTGAAATAATTATCACCATTTTTTCCTTAAAATTTCTCCCCTCTGTTGTCATAAAACATGGATAAACCCACTTCTAAGTAATATATTTCAAAAATTCTAGTTGAGCCTCTGTAGAGAGGTCAGAGCTATATACAGACAAAATATTATTATAATAGAAGCATTTTTCACAAAAGGGGAATATTTTGAAAACGGGTCATTCTAGGTTCATTTTTTTGTCAAAAAATTATACCTAAATACTTTTTTACTGTAATACTATTCTTAAAACAATTTTATGTACATTTTCTAATCTAAGTGACACTAAATATCATAAATATTATCTATTTATACGCTTTGGCAAAATCACGGTTCCGAACGTAGTCGGATACCTTAATGAATACACAAGTACTTCAAAATATAGCTTTTTCTTTACTTTTTCCTTACTAAGAACTGATCTAGGTACTTACCATTATAATCAAACACCGCATGCGTGCCCCATCCAGCAATCGAGAGGTTGTAACCAAGTTTTAATTCATGCGTATTGAGTGGTAAGCATATGGGAGAAGTCGTTGGAGAGCATTCCAGTGGCTGTAGTAATTCAATCAAAGCAATATTGTTCATCTTTTTCGCATAGCTAAATAACAAGTGTGGTGTAATACTTTTTATTGTAATTGTTTTTCCTAAAGTTCTTTCTCCCAGTAATTTGATACTTAGTTCCCCGGGGGAGTGATAGCACTCTGGCGGAGGGATGAGAAGTTGGCATTTTGGTTCTATTGCACCTCCTGGTCTGAAATAATATAATAATAAGAAATGTGCAATATATATATATATATATATATATATATATATATATATATATATATATATATATATATATATATATAAATGAAACGTAATAAAGAAGGAGAAACAATATTACGTTCAGCGACTCGAGGTATGAAATTTGACTGTACGATAAAGGAATTTTTAACACCTTTTTATAAGTTTCACTTGTACGTAACGGAATCTTTGAACTCAATTTTTATCCACGTTAATCCTTTATGTACCGCATTATGATTTTCAGCAGTTTTTTTCATGCAATATTTTTTTTTATCCCTACATTGAAAATTAAGGGATATATACAAACAGAATACTCAACTTTGGGAAATTTAATCTATTAGAGCTAATTAATTAACTAAAGATATTCACCTGTAAAATTAATTATATACCCTGTTCACTTAAAATAAATAGTCGAATCGTTTTCTAAGGTCTTTATTAACATACGAAAAAAATAAGACGATAAAATTTTGACATTAAGTATTTTTTGGGACAAAAATGATAATCTTCGCAATCCGCTGAAAGCGCAAATTCTGCTATAAAACTATTCGCCTTACCGCTAAAATACTCATCATAGAACTCGTGTTGCCATATATCTTGGAAGAGTGGATTTCAAAGAATATTCCTACTATCGTCAGAGTATTCGTAAAAATGGTTATATTCTATGTAATTTTAAACTGAATGGTTCTTACAAGTACCGTCGATACATAAAGGGTTAAAAGGTGAGATTAATTCGAAATTTTGCTCACTTGTCCAGGACCAATGACAATACAATAATGTAATAATTTTGCTCCATTGACATGATCAGATTAATCAGGATTAACGATTTCTAATTTTCAGATCCTGGCTCGCATCTGGCGACTAATTTCAGATCCCATTTCCAGATCTGTCGACTAAAAAATTGAGTTAAAATTTAGTTCGATTAACTATAAAAGGGTGTTTTTTTTAGTTCTTTATAACTATAATTTATTATTTTAAAACCTTTTAAATACTGTAACATTGTAACGCTTCAACAATACATTTAACTTCTCATGTTTTATCAAATCATTAATAATGGATTCTGGGTCACATACAAAGAATTTCCTGATGGGTGTAACAAGCCCATGCGGTCACTGGTAATTATTACACTTGTTCTTAACTTAGATTTGTTAAATTAATTATACAATTCATTCCGCAGTACTGACATAAATATTTGAGCATTATATCAGAATAAATGTGCAATTTTTTTTTTGTTTTCATATTATGTCAGAGAACGCATTTTGTTTGTTTACTTTCAGTAAATGAATATTTTTTTATAATAATCTTTAGTTTTCGACTTTTCATTATGCTCACGCACCCCTGATGGGGGCGCGCTCCACAGATTGAGAAACACTTCTCTAATATGTATACTGAAAAAATCATTTGTTTTAGTTCTTCTGGATATTTGTATGTTTACTCTAATAACTATATCAAAATAAAACAGAACAAGAAAGCTTAGATGAAGCACACACACAAAGAAAAAAAACACACACCAGATTTTGGTGTATTGGTCAACATTTCTTTTTTAAACATAGCCATGCAGTTCGTCCAAGATTCCATTTAAAATACATTCTTTTCTTCATTTCACAGGGTTAAAAGTTTTTAATTTAGTTTTAAGTATGGCACAAAATAATAAAACTCTGTTTTCTCAAAGTATTCTGGTACTACATATTACGTGGGTTCATATCAATCATTTCAAATATATTTAAACGAAAATAATAAAAATTAAAATATAATTAATTTTGAAAAAAACTTTCATTTTAATTATATATACTTGAGGCAAACTTACTTGAACACACATTCTGCTGCAGTCAAAATAAATTTTTGGGATATTATTGTCCCACTACATATCACTTGATCATCCCGTATCAATGCAACCTTAAGAAAATATAAGAAATTTGATTAGATAAGAGTACTAAAAGAGGTACAAGTTTCCGTGTAAATCAAAACTAAATGACAAATTTGATTAATTACAATGATAATCATAAATTACTCAAACGTTTCTGAGTTATTTTGATTTTTAAATATGTTTAACAGCGAGGGTATGGAATCAAAATTGCCCAATAAAAACAGCTTCTTTCTTCTCGTTAACATTTGTTTGTTTTTGAAATTGATGTGAAAGATTCGGTATCTTTCAGTTTCGCCGGCGTATGTGAAAAAATCGCCATAAATATTGCAAACGACCGCGTGTAACCTTTTACCACCATATTTTTCAAAACAAGTTCCAGTCTTTTCTTTCAGTAAAGTATTTGTGACGGAGCTTTAAGGAGTTTTTCTACTAATCCCTTTGGGGAATCTTTGAGGACATCAATTAAGTTATTTCCCAGCCATCCCTCTCAAGAAGAAACCTTGATATGTAGATCGGTTTGAAGATATATAGTGGAGGTTTAGTAATGGAGTAAGAAGAAGGAGGAAAGGAAGCGGAGTTGCTAAACGCAGTGCGGTTACTGTAAGGACCTGAACTTAGACGCGTAATTATGGAATGGGCCTTAGCTATTCAAATAAATTAAAGGAAGTTACGATTCATAGGATATAACTTTAAGTAAAGTTAAGCGGTTAGGATTTCAGGCGCTTATTCACATAAGATTTTGAACTACGATATATCACTCTGGTTTTTCCCTCTATAGTAAGAATCTTTGATATTGGATAAAAATAAATTGGATTTCTTATGGCTAGCTTGGGTCATCAATCCTTACCTCCTACAAATTTAGGTCGAGTGGATGAAGAGATGGCTTCCCCAGGTCGGAAACTACTACATATTTTTCATAATGTTTTAAAAATGGATGAAAAACCGAAGAGAACTAATTTTTCTTAGTATTTTTAAATATGTCTTTTATGTGTTGGCGCCGATAAAGTGTGCTTGGCGATATTTGGAGAATGGAAAGGTAACCAAGATTCTTTTGGAATAGCTGTGCCATCTATGTTAGTTTCACTGATTCGTGGTGAATTTTCACCATTTTGTTACATAAAACTAGCATAACAATTTACATAACTAACATTTATATGTTATATACATGTCTATATGTACTATTGTGGCACTATGGAGGAGGTATTGTCATTCATAAGGAATGTACATTCCCTTCATGGATGACAATACACCTACGGGATGAGTCACGGTACATGCACTGTCAAAATGTATAGATAGCGGGGATATAGAATGTTTCGTTTGGGCATCACGTTCCCCTGATTTAAATCCAAATGAAAATCTTTGATAGGCCTTAGGTGACACATTTTTGCTTGAAACCAACCTTCACAAACAAAAATATTCTCATCAATGAGGAAATGAAGGAAGTGCTCTTGGGTGATGTTATGAAAAGCATGCCCAGGTATGTTGATCTTTGCGTTGATTTAAAACCATTAAATGTGTTTTAGATGTGTCCATGGTGCGTCCCTTGCATGAATTGTACTACTACGTTTTCGATACAACATGTACATTCTCCATCAGGAATGCAACTTTTGAACTTAGTCGTAAAAATTAACCCCTTCCCAATAATCCCGAGATGAGGCCAGACAGGCAAAACTTACCATCATATTTATTTCAGAGTGTAGCTCGGTCACTGTATCAAATTACGCTGTAAAATCGGTCTTTCTCGAATTATTTCAGCGACAATATCTAATGATTTCTGCCATGCAAAAAGCGAACTTTACAGGTAAATTATTCATTTATTTAAAAAGATTTGTTTACATTGATTTTTAAGAAATTTAGTATGCGAATGGTGCTATTATGTTTAAAAAGATATCAATATTTGAAAATAAGCATGCAAAAATTGACAATTTTGGTCCATAATCTAGAACTAAAGTAAACGTGGAAGGGGTTAATCTTAGGTATAGTACAATATTTTGGCAACACGACATGCTCAAGCATGACATCAAAACAGTTCATAATTTTTATTCTACATGTATATTTCATCCCTTTACTTTAAATTTTCAGATATTAATGTGTGATACCCAACAAAATCTTATATAATATTATTTAAAAGTATATATTGCTTGTGTGTCCATTTCTGGCTGAATCTATAAATAATTCTTAGAGAAAAACTTAAGCGAGTCAATGCAGAAATAAAAAAATCTCTGAACTTACTATCCATGGATACTTATACACAGGAACGACTAGGTTTGTATCTCTGAATCTGCCGAACATATCAGCCGAACTTTTCCCGCATTCTGTAAGTATAATTAAATGAAGTAACATAGTTATGTCAGTACGTTATAAATAAATAAAAGATGTACAGGGATTTGCCTTATTGTATATAATAAATGTTACTTAGTAGGGCTTATATGTCACAAAAGCTAAAAATCATCGACATATTTACTGTGAAGATACACATATGAATTACCAAAAAAAAAATTAATAAATTTCGAAGCACAAATTTCTCTTAATAAATTCGAGATATTGGAATAAAATTCCTATAAAAATTACTTGTAGTATTTTATTTTTTAATGTATATATTATATCGCCATCTATCGTCCCTTCGAGAAATTTCACCGAGCTAAATCGTACTGTCACCTGTAGGGAGCTCAAGGCCTAGGCCAACGATAGGCGTACTTCTAGCACTTTGTCACGATGAATTTCGTGGGCCTCGTTCTGACAACGTCAGACAGGTGGCATTAGCCACAACAACAACACAATATATAATATCAATGTTAAAAAAACCACATGCATTATTGTTTTTAACCCATTTTATCCCTCTCTCCTATTTAGAGGTCAGCTGGGAAATATCAAAGGGGAACTATTATTTGTATGTTACGAATATTTTGACTATTGGAACATGTAGGGATATGTATTAGTTTCTTCCAGAGTGAGTTATGTGTCTAACTCCCTCCTCCTTTCCCTGAAAATCTTGCTTAATTCATCGCATTTCTGGGCGCAGTTTGTAAAAAGTGTTTTTTTTTCCAGGTATAGAAGTTTAAGTTGGCATTACTTTCCAAGATAAAGACCGATTTAACAGCTGTCAAGTGATTTATTCTCAGTTTGGTTTGGCAACTCATCATGAATAGACTCACGCCTGGACATCGCTTTCAAATAGTGCAAAACGAGATTGCCGTTGTTCCCGATTTTCATAAGCGAATTTCATTTAGCGATGAAGCGCACTTCTGGTTGAATGGCTACGTCAACAAACAAAACTGCCGCATTTGGAGTGAAGCTAATCCACAAGTGTATGTCGAAACACCGTTACATCCAGAAAAAACTGACTGTTTGGTGCGCTTTATGGCCTGGTGGAATCATTGGTCCGTACTTCTTCAAAAACGATGAAGGCCACAACGTTACAGTCAATGGTGATCGGTATAGAGCCATGATTACTAACTTTTTCATTCCTGAATTGAACAATCATGATGTCCAGGAGCTGTGATTCCAACAAGACGACGCAACATGTCACACAGCTCGTGCCACAATCGATTTATTGAAAGACACGTTTGGTGACCACCTAATTTCACGTTTTGGACCTGTGAATTGGCCTCCAAGATCTTGTGATTTAACACCGCTAGACTATTTTCTGTGGGGCTATGTAAAGTCATTGGTCTATGCGGATAAGCCACAAACGCTTGACCGTTTGGAAGACAACATTAGCCGTGTTATTGCCGATATACGGCCACAAATGTTGGAAAAAGTCATCGAAAATTGGACGTCCAGATTGGACTACATCCGAGCCAGCCGTGGCAGTCATATGCCAGAAGTCACATTTAAAATGTAATGCCACAAGATTATCTTTCGAATAAAAAAATTTATGTCAATCGTTGTTTTATTGCAATTTAAAGTTCTATACCTCTAAAAAAACGCCTATAATCTCTTTGGGGCTGCTGAATTCATTTTCATTTTACTTTGGACACTTGGCGGGCATTTTTTATGTCATAGTACTCTTTCGTTAGGAATCTGGTGGCTAATTTGAGAGATTTGTTCTTAGGTACGTTTAACCAAAATATATTTTTTTAACTGTCCTCTAAATAGGACAGTGGGACGATCCGCATGCAATTGAAGCACTCTTTCTCTCTTTATAACGAAGAGTAAAAGAAAAATAATTTCTCTTCTAGTGTTTCACCCGTAATTAGTTGTTATGTCAGTGAAAAGGTTTATGAAGGTAGAGATAGCATATGATTATTAAATAGTATAAATTTAAAGTATATATATATGTGTGTGTGTGTGTGTTAAAATTGTGCTATGTTACCACCAGATGCCAGTGAAATAACTGAAGAAAATGATGGGGATTAGAATGAAGTAAATCCAAGTGAGATTATTGTAAAGGATGTTCCTGGATGTTTGAAGGTTAGAACTTGAGATAAGTTCCAGCCTGAACGATCCACAAACTCTAGTTGCTTGGCAACGAAGAGCTGAAAAAAAAAGCTAAAAGACAGCAGTCATTTTGGACAAAGAATAAATCACCGCGTTATGCAAAATGGGAAACACAGGATGAATCAAATGCCAACTACTTCACAAGCAGATAGAAACTACATTGAAAGATAAAACTTCGAGATTTGTGAGCAGTTTTATTTCGGTGAAGCTTAAGATCTCATTGTAAAAGAAACTTTGCGATATGCAGCATATGTAAAAAACGAACACGAGATTTCTTGATCATTACAATCGAAATAAGTGTTTTTAAAGGAATTTTGCTTCTCACTGGTTATCATTCACATACTTATGAACGTGATTACTGGTCGGATGATGAAGATCTTGGCATTACCCTGGTGAAGAATGGCATGTCACGAAATCGTTTCCAAAAGTTGAAATCTTATTTACACTTTGTGGATAATGGAACTGTAGGTCAGCATGACCAGGACCGATTCTTCAAAGTAAAACCTTTGTTTATCATACTTAATAGTCATTTCATGAAATTTGGAGGCGAGTATGGGGAGGACACAAAAATAAATTCAGCGTTAAGATGCCAAATTTGATAAATTTTTACAACAAACGTATGGGTGTTGTGAATCACGACGACTGGATGGACTTTATTCCATTAAAATTCGTAGAAAGAAAGTGGTACTGGCCACATTTTATACGTTCACTGGATATGTCTATAATAAATGCCTGGATAATTCATAAAACTCTCAACAAAGATGAAGCCTTAAACTAGTAGGAGTTCCGAAGAGCTGCAACAACAGTCTAGCCAAAAAAAAAACTGTGATAAGAACGAAAGGTAGACCTAGGATCTCGACTATACTTTCTTATGCAAAAGAAGTATTAGTAATTTTTTACTAAAGCAAGAAAAACAACGTCGTTGTCAAAGAGGGGCTACAAAGGAAAACCAAAAACATACTGTCGCAAATGCAACAAAACACTTTGTACTTTTCCACCAAAATTAGAGAGAAATTTAACTCAAAAATGAAATATTTTGTAAACAAGAAAGCATTATTCAAATAAAGTAAAATTTTGTACTCGGAAATAGCTTTGCGTCATTGAACACTAAAACACGCAAGTGCAAACTTTATCTCCTTTATCCCAGTATCCTATTCAGAGGACGGGTCAGATTTCTTATATAAAATAAATAAGTTTTGTTATGTTTAGTTTGTTTAGGTTTAACTTACTTTAGAAAATCTGATTCTACTCAAATTTGAGCCAAATAAATAAATTGGGATAAAACGGGTTAAGAGAAAGCTATATTTACAAATAATGTATTATTAATACATGTTTTTGAAATAAATAAAAAGCTTTCTTAGCTAGCACTAATTGCAATAATACAGTTTTTTTAAAGTAGTACTGAGACTACTTGCAATTATAACGGTAATGTTATAACTCATGAAATCATCCTTGATGGATTATTTAAGAAATGTACTTGAAAATGGTAATAGTGTTTTACATTTAGTTTATAGTATTATGCTAAGATTATAATTGAAATATTAATCTTACTTTAGATCGATGTACAGTAACATGTTCTTTACAATAATTGTAAGATTTACGCTTGCAGTGAATTATTTATACATTTTTAGAATAAGAAATATGAATCATAAAATTTGATTTCAGGAAAAAATAGTAATTAAGAAACTTTCATATATTTTTAGTGTGAGACATATTTTTCATACATTTTTAGAATGAGAACTATAGATCATAAAATTTGATTTCGAGAAAAAAAGGCAATTAAAAAAAACTTTTAACAAAATAGAAATCTGGATTTTTTATGCATGGGGGGACCCTTATATAAATCCAAAAAATACTTCTCTTCATTTAACTCCTTCCAATAACTCATGAAAAGTTTAAGAGGTGTTGGAAACCTAAAATCTTAATATGCCAATTTTGAGATTATTACATGTTTAAATTACATAGATTCGAAGGTAAGGTAATCCGAAAAGCCCTTAATACCTTTTTTTAAATAATCATTGAAACTAGGCCACGCCTATTTAAATGGCGAAACATGTAAACAAAGTATTTTCTTTTTGCTTAAAAGTTGAACGAATGATTGAAATCAAACATTTAATCCAGAATTGCTAAAAAAGTGTTTACATGGAGGTACACAAAATCCCAATAAAAGGAACGTAATAGGGTCTCGTGTACCGAAGAAAATATTTGTACAAATAGAAGTATTATCATTGAATACATATGATATAATTTCATCATTTCATAAGGGAAATGTATCAAAACCAGAAATTTTGAGAAAACTTTATATTGAGCCTGTGATTACACGGTACAGACAATGGAGCGCCTCGACAAACAGAGGCTGTTAAAGTCTAAATACTCATGTTTACAAAAAACAAAGGAAGTTAGGAAAGAAAAAAGACTTGAAAGGAAGATAGAGGATGATGTGTTCTAAAAAAATGCAGATCATTTGGAGCATGGGGAGAAATATTTTAATAAAAAAGTGATTAAACACTAAAGTTCATTTATCACGAAATGTAAATTTTTGATGTTCAATGTACCTTTTCTGGGAAAATTATGTTCACAGTTATGTAAAATTTTTATGACATGTTTATAATGATGGCTAATATGTACTGAAATGACGTTTTTGTAAAAAAACTCAAAACTATTTGTTTTTCACGAACTTTTTTTATGTGGAAAATGGGTCCAATTTCACTATGTTTGATAAAGTACTTTATAAATTATTAAAAAATTCAAAATTTTAGCTAAAAGCTCATATCAGTATAATGAGAAAGGTATACTTTAATTGTATGAAAAATTTCAAGCATGTAAATGAACCAGATTTTAAGAAAAGGTACATCGAAAACACAGCCAATTTAACATAGCTGCTATAGAGGTTTCATACTCACCTTAAGTGAAGTATAATGCTCCTCACAAGAGTTTTTCAAATCTAATGGTGTGATATCGATTTTATTCTCACAAAATGCTTATCTTGGTAACCCTAATACAGGGTGGGACAAATAAAAGTGGCTCTGAGAACAGAGTTCCAGGTTACAAAGAAACACGACAAAGATAAGGACATAGCTGGTCAGCTAGCTTAGGAAGACAGATCGAAGCTGGACTACTGTAATTGCTGCAGACTCATCAGAAATGTTCTGCGGCAGCTCTTGAAGTCTATGAGGGTTGAGGCGATACACCTTAGACCAGTGTTTCTCAAAGTGTGGGGCGCGCCCCTGGGGGCGCGATGACCCTACAAGGGGGCGCGAGCGTATCGAAAATTTAAAGATTTTTTTAAAAAAAAATAACCGGAAAGAGAAGTAAAATAAAATGCTTTCTTCCATAATAAAAAAAAAAATACACACAGAACACTGACATAATTTATGTTTATTATCTGGCTTTTTCCGTCATCAAATAGCTATCTTTGTTCCCAAAACCAAATTAAAGAAAAAAAAACATTTTGTTTTATTTGCTGTATTTCCTCAATGAGAGATTTTTTTATTACGTTTTAACATAAAATATTACTCGTTAATAGAAAAAACGAAACTCAGACCCTGAGAAAAATTCTAAGAAGATAAACAATTCACCACTGTATTTATTATTGAAATACTGTACATTAGTTGTAGAAAAAGAAAAGGAAGTCATGATTCACTTTTCAGCCAGGCTGCATAGTACGTTTGCTAATCATTTGATTGACCTTCAATCTTATGGTATGGTTATTATCAATATTAGTTCCCTCCCATCTTTTATGCGTTTGCTTTTCGCTTAGGGAGATTGTAAATAATTGAGTTTTGCGATATTTGGAAAAGAATTGATTGATTTAACATTTCTGTAGGATAATTGAAAAGTGTCTGATTTGCGTCCTTTATTATGGTCTTGTACTTTTGAATCATTTTAGTTCAGTTTCATTGGATTTTTTCTCAAATCATCAAAGAATTGAATAGTCCTTAAAAGAAGGTAAGTACACTTTCTATAAATTAAAATATTCACTAGAATTCCGATTTGTATCGTGTACAGTAAAAATAATTCTAAACAAATGATTGGGGTGACTGAGTCCCCCCGCACTACCATTAATGTTAGTATCGAGTACGCGCCTGCTCCCGGGTTAAAACATTTTGAAGTCTTCTAGCTTTAAATGTTAAAAAGTAACACAATTATTCTTCATCGGAATTTTATATTCTTTTTCATAATTTAACATTAATTCTAAATGCTTATTGTGTGAGGTTTAAAATTACAGTTCTTTTAAACAGTTATTTACAATTATAGCATTTATCTAAAAAAAAATCATTTTACATTTTTGTATACAATGTCGTGCACACAGTTTTACTCTCCTTACAGTTCAGCTATTATATCAAGAATAATGTTTTATTTTTTTAAAAAAATGAACTCGTGCGAAGAGTCGGTGTTTCAGCCAGTATACGTTTGATGTATCAGTACTGAATAAGGTATTTTATAAATAATTTCTTATTACTGAATTTGGCCGCGGTAGCCGAGTGGTATAGGTATCGGATCGTGGTTTGCCTTGTCACGAGTTCGAGCCCAGTACCACTAAAGACCCGCCGTGTAGGGAAGCGATGCACGTTAAATCTGTTGAGAGTTGAAACGTTTTCCCGTTGGTGTGGTGTGGTAGTTAGGAGAGAGGGGTGCCAGCTCAGGTGTCATCCACGTTACTTGACCATGGTTCAAAATTACGTGGTCCGTCGTCAAAAGCCCTCGTGCAGCTGAACAGTGCGACGTTAATATTTAATCAATCAATCTTATTACTAAATTAAGAACAAGTTTAATAATTATTAGGGACTTCCACGGGCTTGTCTTGTAGAGGAAAGTTTTTCAAAGGAAGGTTTAATATCAGAAATTTACACTCTGAGTTATTTTTCTATATTTAGCTGAGATCTATATTTCGTCTTCAAAGCAGCCACCGCAGAAAATCCGGTTTAACATAGGTAGGATTTTCAAAATGGTAATAGTATACAAGTGCTTTTGTTTTCAGTGCAGAAAATTCACCATCCATCTCTACCCAAAATTCAAAAAGCGATTTATTACAAAATTGCTTTTTAATTTTTCACTGGATGTGAAATCTATGAAAATGTCTTCTTCTGAAATTGAGAGCCCTTCTGAAGTGTTTTGAAATAGATCCCTAATCCACTCGTAACTTGCTACCAAGTTGTCCTCATCCAGAAAATACTTTTTAAAATTCTTTGCCAACATGGCTAAATGTTTTTACATGGTTTTAAAAACAATTTTCACATGTTGTTCTTCAGATTTGTAAGTTTTAACACATAACGAGCTGGGGCCTTTTTTCCCATCATTTTCTTCAGTAGTGGTAAATCCAAAATTTAAGTATTTTTGAGAAGATCGCCTTGATTTAATTTTCGGAACCATGCTCGTTCGTCTGTGTACTTGTTGATTCTTTATTATGGTCGAATGTTTGCTTAAGACTTAAAAATGTATGTATGATATTGTTTTAATCTACTGCCGTAAATACTTAATTCCCGTGAATTACAATTAACGTGTAAATTTAAAAAAACGTACATTCACAAGCTAGATTCGGTAGCTATAGAAGTATCGAGTCGACCAAAGCTGACTGGAATTGTACGAGGTTTTACATGTTTTGCGCAGACGTCCGATAGGTTGCCCAGACTAACGCAAACGTACCCTATAATGCCAAATGTGATGGATATGATAGCGAGCGACATTGATTAGACTATTTTTCTAATGACATTTGTACTTTGAGAAATGAATATGCTGAAGGAAATAAATCTTTAATTAAATACATCATTTTGCGATCTGTTTCAATTTAAAAATTAGAGAAAGAAAAATAACATAATTCTAAGTAATATATATTTTAAGTAATTTTCTTAAAATATATATTACTTAAAAGTTACATATACACAAAATTTAACATACTTATCGTATTAATTTGTACGGTTTATAATTAAGATCGTATTGTAACTTTAGCGTCTCTCTCTCAAAGTGCATTTTTATTGCAGTAAATACATTATTGTTGTACAGGGGGCCGAGACAAAAATTATGATTGAAAATTGGGTCGCCAGTATTGAAAGTTTGAGAAACACTGCTTTTAATGTATGAGTGGTGCACAGGGTATTTTATGACTAATTAATTAATACTAAATTAAGAACAAGTTTAATAATTATTAGCTACTTCCATGGGCTTGTCTTACAGAGCAAAGTTTTTGAAAGGAGTTTTAAGATAAGAAATTGACCCTCTGAGTTCATTTTCTATATTTAGCTGATATCTATATTTTGTCTTCTAAGCAACCACCGCATTTTGTAAGATGTTCCAATTTAAAAATCAGAGAAAGGAAAAATAACTTAGTAATTATCCTATTACTTAACTTTTTTGCTTAAAAGTAACATATACAAAATTTAATACTTATGTCATGAATTTGTACGGTTTATAATAAATATTGTTGCTTTATCGTAAAGTGCATTATTATTGCATTCAGTAAATTATGTATATGGGGGGGCGCGATAAAAATTGTGATTGAAAAGGGGGCGCCAGTATTGAAAGTTTGAGAAGCACTGCCTTAGACATAAAAATTCACAAGAAAAAGTAATTACACACAGACAGATCAGGTGACCTGTTTGACCTGCTATGGCCAAGTTCCAACTGACCTCTTCTAGCAACTCTGTCAGGAGTAAAGATTGTGTAAATGGAATCCACACAAATGTTTCGGCGGAAGTTACAGCATCCTATTGGAAGTAACTATAGCTCTTTTCCTCCTCATTTAATGTTGCCACATATGAATTGTCACTGATCAACTCACACTGACACAGCCCTCACAAAGATCATAACCAGTTTTAATCTCTTGGTGTGTTGGATTCATATCTAATCATGTCCCCTCGTCCGGGTCAATTTTATTTACCTACCCTGCATGAAGAAATATAGAATTATTGTGGTTAAATCACGTGGTATTTGTTATTGATTGTCATCCTGTATTATAAATTGGAAGAAGTTTTCCGTAAGAGTACTGATAATGTTTTGGGAGAAAAAGGCAAACATTTTGTAATTCCTGTTGAAATTTATAGAATTTGATTTTTGACACATCGTACAGGGGCGTAACGGAAAATACTTGGGCCTCCCTTTAAAATTAGGTTTTGTGTCCCAATCCCAAATACGTACTTGGCGTTAGTCAGGCATTGGGCACCCTAGAGTCAAGTCTGTAAGTTCAACAAATCAAAAATCGGATCATTTTTATAACGACCCTTAACCCTTCGCAATCCCCCCTTGGCACTCGAATTCCATAAAACAGTTCTTATCTAATCTCTACTTAACAATAGAAACATGCCACCCAAGTTTTAAATTTATAGGTTTAATTGTTCCGGATATCTCATGATGAGTAGGCGAATGAGTGAGTCACTTTTCTTCTTTATAAAGGGTGGGGCAAACAAAAGTGACTGGGTCGAGTACCTGTGATAAATTCTGATTCGCAGCTTACTGAGAAATCAATGAATGGCTTGGACACATAGATCTATTCTTTATTTCTAATGAGACCTGGTTTCATATGAGTGGTTACGTCAACTCACAGAATAATAGATTCTGGTCTGAAGAGAATACTCATTACTTCCACCATACACCATTGCAGGATCAGAATGTTGGTGTTTGGTGCACACTGTTTGTATGCTGCATTATTGGTTCCACCTTCTTTCATCAAACGGTAAATTTGGAGCATTACATTTCCAACACTTTGAATACATTTGTGGCAGTTCTAATATAGCCAGAAAAGATCTACAATTGCATTCAACAGGATGGGGCAACAGAACATACACCCTTGTCGAAACATCTATCACATTCCCCCAATCTTCAACTCCTGACAGAGTTATTAGCAAAAGTCAGTCTGATTTCGGCCCTAGCTGGACACTTAGGTCAACTCATCAGTCAGCGTGCGATTACTTTTTGTCGCTAAGACAGCAACACTATAGTCTTCAAGAACTACAGCAGAACATTTCTGACGAGATTGCAGTAATTCCAGCAATCCTGCTTTGATCTACCTTAAGCAACTTGCTGACCAGAGCCCAAGGGGTGTCAAAAGATAAATGGTGGTCAATCTCAATATCTGCTATCAGCAAATTAAAGAACAATATCCTTTATCTTGCCGGTTTTCTATGTAACTTTGAACTCTATTCTCTGGGCCACTTTTTGTACGGCCCACCCTGTATTTAGAGGTTATATGATATCATTTGAAACAAATATGGAATCAACCACGAAGAGAAGAGCTTTGGCTGTTTCTTTTTTAAAAAAAACGAGTAATATATTTTTAAAAATGCAATGCTTTTTTTCAGAAGTATGAATTATGTAATTTAGCCATCATTTGACATTTTAGCTTGTTGAATTGTTAAAGATATATATATATCAGTCTATCTATATATAAATTAAAGTTCCACTTACTTTCACAGTTACTGTTTGAAGGCCAATCTTGAAGCAACCTATATTCTTGCTCACGGGTCAAAAATCCTTCTTGATATGGAATGCCTATCGATGCGTAGTGAAATTCTTCACGCTGCAACATAAAATTGTGAATATACATTTAGAAAACATTTTGATCATAAGGAAAGTCCGGCATTGTCTCATATTTTTGGGATATCTTATTAAAATAATCGGGAATTTACGAGTCCTTAAGTGTTCTGGTGGATTATCGTAAACACTAGGTGTTTTCAAAAACTGCCCTTATTATTCCAGCTCTATTGTTATTTACTAAATTTGTTGAAGAAGGCCGATCGTGTCAATCAATTTTGACTTTAAAAATGTCGTGAAAAAAGTCTGGTCTTACGATGAATATACTTTCTAATAATCTAAAGAAATATTAATCAATAATTTTACAGTTGAGATAAATCTTATTTATTTTAAAACAATTTGCGTTTCATTTAACAAAGGACACAGCATCTCCACATATATGGAATAGAAACCAATTTTTTAAAAATAAGGTAAAGGATACATACTCCATTTTTCACCAGCAAATCTTTTTTTAGAAAACATCAAAAGCATGCATGTGATAACTTTAATCCAGTATCTTAATGCTTGTTTAAATTGTTAGGAAAAATATAAGAACTAGTTGTGCAAGTTTTTATGTAATTTTTTGTCATTGCTGTTCTAACTATAAGAAAGGAAATGAAGGGTCTTAGGTGGTGTAGCACAAAGACGAATAGACACAAATGCACGAAATTTAAATTTTGAAACTGTGACTGATAGTGGTATGCACCACTAGCTTTTCTTCATCCTTTCGTGGGCCATTTACTTCTCTTTTGAATTTCTCACAGTTTCTTATGTTTTATTGACAATTCAACAACAACAATGTAGGAATTTTTTTCCCAATGGGTCTGCGCATTGGTATTTTTAACCTTTGCAGACCTAGTGCATTCCCCAGAGGCTGATATCCCTTTTTATCCCGGCACTATATAGGCGATACCAATTGCCGCAAGTAATTTTGACGCCCAGTTTCCTCCCTAGAGAGAGGCACCTGAGCTCTTAAATGGCAAGAAAGAAAAGGAAATGTATTTTATTTTGTCGAATACAGTACAGTCCCGCTAATCCGAACACGGCTAATCCGAACATCCGGTTAATCCGAACGGCTCCGCGGAAAAAATTTTATAATTTTAAGGACGAAAATCGGTCAATTTTTTAATATAAATCAGTGTAAACCTTAATTCAAAACAGTTCTTTATTTAATATTCACGCACTATACATCAAGTTATGGTACAAATTTTAAAATGGAATAAACTACAGAACAGAACACTAATGTTTAGTATGAAAAATTGTACAACATAAGATTAAATATAAAATATGTACAGTACAGTACAGTACTGATAATGTAGTGAACAAGTACCTTATTACATTAATTCAGTTATTTTTTTCTGACGCAACGAAGACAGTCTTTTCGATGATGCGTAATTTCGCCAGCGCCTCATAAATAACACATCAGCTGGTGTAGTGTCGGGCTGTTGCTCCAAGTAGCGCAGGGCAAGGTCAAAGGCAGCTGCGCCGTCTGCATGTGGCACCACGTCCTTCTTATCGCATTGCGTCTCGTCGTCACTCCCCTCCAATTTTGTCACACCTTCACTTTTATCTAAACGCTTTAGAACCTCTAGTTTGTCTTTAAGAGTAAGTGTTGAGTGTTTACGCTTACTCGCCATAACAATCTGTTTATGTACACTGTATGTGTAAATGTCCAAAACACACAACAAAATGTTTTCACTGTAGAATATCACACTGTAACACTGTTATTAACACAGAGACAAAAGCGGACGAGTATAGAACGAGCGCGGAATGACTGAAGGCCAACAGTAGGGGCACACGCAGTCACACTAAGTTAGGAGTGGTGGAGGGAGGACACACGCGTCGAGGAGTGGGAGTACAGTCCCCGCGGCAAAAAAGCGGGCGCGTACGCTCACATTACGACAAAATACATAGACACAATAGACCCGTACTCCCGGTTCAAATAGTGATTTCGCTGTTACTCCGGCTAATCCGAACAATCACGTAATCCGAACAGGGGTCGGTCCGATATTGTTCGGATTATCGGGACTGTACTGTATTTAAATTTCATGGGTGGGAAGAATACTTCCTATTGAACCATTTACCGTCATAAAGAAAATTAAATTAAATGGTGATTATTTGCCATAAAAAGATGAGAAGCATGTTGCAATGCACAAGGGGACGTCACATTTGAAACTGATATTAGTGGGTCCTCTTTTCTTATCCCTTTGTGCTACATTTCCTACATCGTCTATAGTTGGAAGCCATCTTTGGCTAATGATTTTCCACACTGGCAAGTGCATATCGTCCAGAACTACACAATTATTTGCTTGAAAGCTAGCAGGACGGCCTTTCCTTTTACTGAGGAATATCGAACTATTAGCTGACGAGCTAATGCTATATGGAATCTTAGCTGATCTAAACTTCTGCTTCTTTTGTTCACTTGTCACAGTATAAAGCTATTTATGATGGCCGGGTCAATAATCGGACCTTGGGAAGTAATCTTCCCAAGGTCCACGAAAAGATTAAAATGAATTTCGAAAAAATTTCTTAGAGGTGCATACTTCTATTAATTACAGTTTCAAAATTTAAATTTCGCATATTCATGTCTTTTCATCTACGGCTACGCAGCTCAAAAACCTGCACTACATTGCATAAACGATTTTTGGTACACTTTGTAATCTAGTTCTTAAACAAGACTTCAAAGGATTGTGGTTTTCATGCCATCTTAGAGAATCAATTTTTTGAAAAAGGAAGATTTATACTTTATTTCGAGCGTAAAACGAAGCAGTGTTTTTTCCCCCGAATTTTCGAAAACAGCGCTGGAAAATGGCAACTTTTGGTTTCGTATTTCTAAATCGCTCCTACCCATAAATTTATTAATTTACGCTATTTTTACCGTATACTTAATGAACTTTGGTTCCTTTTAAAACATGAATTAGCGGAGTGTATGTAAATTTAAAAGTTTAGGTTTGGGATTTTGGGTTTCTTGCTTACAAATGGCATATTGCCAATCTTAAAGTATTTTTCAATTCCTACTATTAGCTCACACTCTCTCTCTATATATATATTTCTTTGTTTATCTTGGTGGAATTTTGAATCGTTAATAAAATATATTTTAAAGCGCTCAATTGAGCTGAAATTTTATATACATGATTATTTTGCATGACAATAAAATAATTTAATTATAATTAATAAAGATTAATTAATTAAAACTAGTTATTTAAAAAAATTACAAATACAGCCACGTTGACATCATTTTTGGAGACTTGTGTCAAAACTTGAAAAGGTTTTTTTCTCACGTTTTAAAACATTCTGTTGAACTGAAATTTTATAAACACGTTTGTTTTGGATGACAACATGATACTTTAATGATAATGAATAAAAATTAATTACCACTGAATGTTGTGATTCTGTCATATGTATATACATATTTATATTAATTGTAACTATTTAATAAAAAGTAGCTAAAATAAAAGTATTCTTTGCTGATCTAACAAGGAGATGGCACAACTAAGGCAATTCATTTCGGGTCGAGACTTGGTGTAATAGTAGTACTCCTTTAGGGTGTTCAATCCTCAATGTAACTCCGCAGAATGGCCAGTCAAATCGTAAAAAAAAGCCTCTGAAATCCATGCTTAGCTTTTATACAATTAAGTTTCAATTTCTTTCACCGGTTCAGTGGCTCGATTAGCAAATCGTCTGCCTTCAATCCGGGAGGATCCGAGTTCGAATCAAGGGAAAACTTTTTTTTCTTTAAATTCCTTTAATTATTTTTTTAAATTAAATACATTTATTTATGAAAGGTTTATTAAATATAAAATGATATTTTTGTAATTTTTTTTGATATTATAAAGTAAAAAATAAATAAATAAATGTATTATTTAAAACTATAATTAATCAAAATTAATTATTAAATAAAATTATGTAAAATTATTATTAAATTAAATTAACTATTAATTAAAGTTACTTAAAAATATTATTAATTAAAATCATTTTAAAATATTTAATTAAAATTATTTATTCTTTAAAATTATTTAAAATTAGTATTATTTAAAAATAATTATTTATTATTAATTAAAATTATTTAAATACATTTTTTAAAATTAAATAAATTTATTTAAAAAGGACTTATTAAACACTTTTTATAATTATAAAATAATTAATTTAAAAATAATAATAATATATTTTATAAATTATTTTATATTATATATATAATATTTCATTTATAGTATATTGTATTTCACATTATAAAACTATTCGTAAATAATTTTTATGTAAACATCATTTAATATTTATTATACATTTTATTATAAATGTTATTCATGTTTATGTAAAAATAAATTTATTAAACATTATATAAATATTTATATATTTACAGTAATTTAACTTTATAAAATGCAAAATAATTACAAAAATATCATTTTATATTTGATAAACATTTCATAAATTAATTTATTTAATTTAAAAAAATAATTAAAGGAATTTAAAGAAAAAATTTTTTCGCATGATTCGAACTCGAAGGCAGACGACTTGCCAACCGAGCCACTGGGACGTTGAAAGAATTTGAAACTTAATTGTATAAAAGCTAGGCATGAATTTTTCAGAGGCTATTTTCTCCGAATTGAGAGGCCTTTCGGCGGAGTTACGTTGAGGATTGAACACCTTAAAGGAGTACCACAAAGTCTCGACCCAAGATGAATTTCCTTAGTCGTGCCCTCTCCTTGTAAGTAGGAATTGACTTAAAATTTTTTTTATTACTTGTTAATTAAAAGAATAACTTTTAGTATA
The DNA here is from genome assembly GCA_019973935.1 of Trichonephila clavipes. Taxonomy (NCBI): domain Eukaryota; kingdom Metazoa; phylum Arthropoda; class Arachnida; order Araneae; family Nephilidae; genus Trichonephila; species Trichonephila clavipes. The sequence continues at coordinate 555,231 of BMAU01017266.1, forward strand.
ATTGGGACCTTAAAAAGGTAGAAATCATCAAGTTATATATATATATATATATATATATATATATATATATATATATATATATATATATATATATATATATATAAGTTAGTTAAGTATATAAATATTTAAACATTGAAGAAGCAATTTAAAATTTTCTTACGTGTCTTGCAGCAATGCCTAGACAAAATGCGTTGATAGAAATCAGCATACTTAAATGCAGCTTAAAGACATTCATGTTTATGAATAGGAGATTCAGAAGAAGAATAAGTTACACTAGCTAAATTTAGGAGTATTTATACTCAAGAAAATTGTTTCTCATGAAAAAAAATATTGATATAATTCAATGCTTTTAAAAGGAAAATGTGGAAATTCAGGGTTTTTTTCTTTAATAAAAGAATACTCTTCATCAGTTTACAATGTGTAATAAAGAAATTTTAATATCATTTGTGAGGAAATAATTCGTAATAGTATTTCTTCCAGAAAATATTTATCATTATTTCCAAGTTTCGACATATTTAAACAAAGTTACTTAAAACTTTAGCGTACCAAAAGGAATTTAATTATGATTAAGCTAGAATTTAACAATGATTCATCCGATTATGTTTATATTTTGGTGATATAAATAGTCCTTTTAAACATATGCAAATGAAATTAAGAACGAAACAATGAGAGATTTCTTTATCTTTTGACAGAGATTGAATACTTTATTGTTTTTCTTAATTGAAGCAAAGAATATTCCTTAACTTTTGGACTAAAATGATTTATTACCTTCACATATAGTTTTTTAAAATGTTTTCTTCTCTGTTTCGAGTGATAGTTCAAAATTAAAGGGAAATGGCGTCTTAAAATTAAATTTTAAAAATGCAACACAAGCGAATGAATCATTTTTTTATTTGATACTAGCTGGTATACTCGTTCTTCCCATGGGTGAATTGAAAAATTAAACAATACAGAATGAAGAATAAAGGAGTTTTTAATGAGTTAATTTTACGGGAATTGTAAATTAAACAAACAAAAAAGATTTTTCCATATCTCAGCTGAATGAAAAAACCATGTTTTCTAAATAAAAAACTGAACTATTTTCATGAAAGAAAACCAAACGGCGTTTAACATTGCTTTCTAATTATTACTTAACCCTTTCAGGACCAGCAAAAGGAGAAAGAAGCATTTCTCCAGGCCCACACGCTCGGGACCGGGCGAATTTCCCAGTTAAGTCTAATTTCATTTAAAAAAACGATTGATTGATTCATGAAAATCTGAAATCCATTTTAGATTCTTAGAAACTAACTATTATTTAAAAATGATAAAAGTTTTTTGTTTTACTCTTAGCATCAGAATCGTTTTCTTTTTATTGCTTCACATTAATAATTTTTTAATTCTAACGCAATATTGTTTTTTATAAGTCATACATCAAAATTTGAAGCTATATCTTATCTGTGAGTAGGAGGTGAAGACAGAAGAATAATTTTACACTAAAAAAAACGTTTTCGGGCTATAGAGAGGAGAAAGAAACCTGTCTTAAATCAAAAATAAGTGGAATGGAGCAAATTTCGAAAAGGGAAATTTTTTGACATAATTTTAGAAATCACTCACATAGTGAGCGTACAAACACACACACGGAAATGCTGGTGTCATGAGGAAAAGAGAAACCCCGAACAACGCCGGGCTAAGCGGTGGAGGGGGGGGTTGAAATAGAGCATTAAAAGTGCTGATTTTCTGAAGGAAAGAAAAAATTTATAAAAGTAGAGAGAAAGCCCGTGCAACACAGGGCCATGAAGCTAGTTTTAATTTTTAAAAAAGTACTCTTTTCTCCATGAAGATAAAAAAAAAAAAAACTTAAAACTTACAAAATAGTAACTGGCAAATCTCAAAAGACAAATTTACTCTCACATAAACTGGTTTTGGCTTGAAATGACACAAATCTTTTAAATAACAACTATTATATGGTTTTTATTTTTAATTAATCCTTATATTGCTCATAGCTTTTTTGGAATTAGCTTTTTACTGTTCTTATGGTTATATCTACTCTGGTTGCGATAGCAACGAAAAAAAATCGTTTGTTCTTACAAAATTAAAAGTGAGTTAGTAAGAATAAATTATTCCTTTTCGTTAAAAATGAGTCATCGCGTTTGTTCCATGAAGAAATGCTTTTTGAGTATTAAAAGAATAATAACAAATAATCCCTATTTTTGAATCAGATGTTGTTCATTATTTTATTGGTTTTAATTTTGTTTTCGCGGAGAACCCTATTTTTTTTCTAAAATAAAAATAGCCTAAGTTATTCCATGTAGCTATCTGCCAATGAAAGTTCCTTCAAATTCGGTCTAGCTGTTTCAGAAATTAGCCGGAACAAACAGACAGATAGACAGATAATAATTTAAAAACTTGATTTTTTTAAATAAGTACCGTATATACTTTTAAATGCATTTAGTAAAAAGCTGTTACTTTCAAACTACAAACACACTTCAGTTCAATTTATTTGTATATATTAAAAAGATTTGATTTTCTTTTAGGTATAGCTAAAGGGTGTATAAGAGTGCACTTTTTCACCTAAAACGTAATTAAAAATATTTATTCTAGAAGCAACTACCTACGCACTTAACTAAATAAATTAACCTATAAGAATTTATCGTTTTCAAAATAAATAAAAAACTGAACTATTTGCATGAAAGAAAACCTAACGACGTTTAACATTGATTTCTAATTAGTAGAAAACAGTGAAAATGTAACGAAACAATTTGAATTAAGAACAGAACGGTAGAAAAATAAAAAATACTTTGTGACTCGAGAAACTGTTATTCTTTGATTTCAATATAAATATTACGTAATATAAATATTATTCAATTAAATATTATTATACTGTGTATATATTATACAGGATAAATGAAGCTATTTACAGTTTTGAATAAACTTACTTAATTTAAAGGTGTAAGTGCACTTTTTCACCTATAACGTAATTAAAAATATTTATTTTAGAAACAACTACCTACATACTTAACTAAATAAAACAACCCGTTGGCTCTGCGATCGCCACCCCCACCGCACACTCACACTTGTACAATCACCCTTGCAAGACAAACATTGTGACTGCTTTGTGCAGTGTTTGGCAATGAAATAAGCAATAGAGGTATGAAATTGGCTTTCCTCTATCTACATGTGAAGCCTTGTGAGAAGTCAAATGACGTAAAACCCCAAAACTTCCTGATATAAGTTTAAATGCTGTCTTAAGCTATAGAAAAATTGATGTTGCTCAGTGTTTTTGAGAGAGAATGAAATCCTTGAAATGATGATAAACGTTGAATGCAACAGTTCAAAACAGGTCTTAGTAACAGTAGCGTGAAACGAATCTGCAAGTAGGGAGGGAGAGGGACTCGTGACCTTTGACACTGTCGATGAGGTGAAAACTAGGTAGGGTGAAACAAAGCCGCAAGCAAGGGGTAAGTGAAGACTTCAAATCATTAGCATCGGACATGAACGGGAGATATCGCGAGTGTCAGTAACCTTATCAAACAAAAAAGTTTGATATAACTGCTAGAAACGTCGAGACAGAAGGCTCTCAAAATAAAGCAATGCCTATTAGAAATGGATATTGTTCACCATTTCATTGGTTTTAATTTTATTTTCGCGAAACCCTAATTTTTTTTTTCTATAATAAAAGTAGCCGAAGTTATTCCTTATAGCATTAGCTATCTGCCAGTGAAAGTTTCTTCGAAATTGATCCAGCCATTTCAGAGATTAGCCGGAACAAACACACAGGCAGATAGACAGACAGACGGACAGACATACAGACAGAAAAAAAAATTAAATTAATTTTTTCATACAAGTACCGTAGATACTTTTAAATGCATTTAGCAAAAAGCTGTTAATTTCAAATTACAAACAGACACTTCATTTTTATTTATATGTATAGATGTTGAAATGGGCAATATTCACACACAACATCAAGTACCGTAAAATCCAACCCATAACGTGCACTTTGAACACAAAAAAATAAGATTTAAATTTAGGGGTGTGCGTTATACGCCTTGTATAAAAGTGAGATATTTAAAAATAAAGAAAGGAGCATATAAAAAAAGAAGAGGAAGGAATCATATAAAAAAAATTAAGCTTTTATATGGATCGAAATACTGTTTATTTAGAAGAAACGACATTCCTTAAGAGCTTAAAGAGTGTGTAGTTCTAGAAATATACTATTTTTCTAAGGCTTGGAATCGTATCTCGAATAAATGACTTCAAAACAAGAGCATAGTAAACGTAATTTCCATGTTTCTTCGTAAAAAAGGTGCACGTTATACGGCAAATATACCTAAGAATTGAAAATTGATGCTTCAAAGCATGGGTTTGCGCTATATGACGGCTTTTACGGTAATTTGTACAAGTATTTTAAGTGTTCGCAATATGTTTTGAGACGTGTTACACTTCGTAATGAAACTTGCATAAGCTTTTTAGACAATTTCTAATGGATCAAAATTAGATACCAATTAATAGTTTACAACTTTCAAAATTCTCGTTCCCAAAAGGGTTTTTTTTTTTTTTTTTTTGGTATTCGACCCTTATAAAATTCTTTGCACTTTGCAGAAAAGCCAAATAATATAATTAAAAAAATTATTGATCATATATTTCAAGAACAATATAAAGATGTTTGTTTAATACTTTCGCTCTATATCATCGCATCTATTGAAAGTTTTGCAGATCTAGTATATATGCGTAAGAAATATATGTTGTATGGATAGTATAAGATATATATATAAAACTTACGCAATGTAGAAATTTTTGGTATTAAAATACTCATAAAATTTCAATTTTAGGAACGGATCAACAAAATTATAATGATATTCTATATTTTTGATTTGTTGTTTTAAGTGAATAGAAAGATTTCACATACAGAGTGTTTTTTTTTTCCAGGTATAGAAGTTTAAGTTGGCATTACTTTCCAAGATGGCGACCGATTTAACAGCTGTCAAGTGATTTATTCTCAGTTTGGTTTGGCAATTCATCGTGAATAGACTCACGCCTGAACAACGCTTTCAAATTGTGCAATTTTATTTCGAAAATAATGGTTGATTTTCATAAGCGAATTTTGTTTAGCGATGAAGCACACTTCTGCTTGAATGGCTACGTCAACAAACAAAACTGCCGCATTTGGAGTGAAGCTAATCCACAAGTGTATGTCGAGACACCGTTACATCTAGAAAAACTGACTGTTTGGTTCGCTTTATGGGCTAGTGGAATCCTTCTTCAAAAACGATGAAGGCCACAACGTTACAGTCAATGGTGATCGGTATAGAGCCATGATTACTAACTTTTTCATTCCTGAATTGAACAATCATCATGTCCAGGAGCTGTGGTTCCAATAATACGGCGCAACATGTCACACAGCTCGTGCCACAATCGATTTATTGAAAGACACGTTTGGTGACCGCCTAATTTCACGTTTTGGACCTGTGAATTGGCCTCCAAGATCTTGTGATTTAACACCGCTAGACTATTTTCTGTGGGGCTATGTAAAGTCATTGGTCTATGCGGATAAGTCACAAACGCTTGACCATTTGGAAGACAACATTCGCCTTGTTATTGCCGATATACGGCCACAAATGTGGGAAAAAGTCATCGAAAATTGGACGTCCAGATTGGACTAAATCTGAGCCAGCCGTGGCAGTCATATGCCAGAAATCATATTTAAAATGTAACACCACAAGATTATCTTTCGAATAAAAAAAAATTCATGTCAATCGAATAATACATCGTTGTTTTATTGCAATTTAAAGTTCTATACCTCTAAAAAAAACACCCTTTACATTGCTCATTTGTATTTTAATATCATTACACAGTGAAATACGTTTAACGTGAAAATGCTTTAGACGAAATATCGGTTAACCCGAAATTATACAAAATGGTCCCAACAAACTACTATGGTCTTTCATGCAATTTTTCTCTTGACATAAAACAAAAATGGCTTAACACTAAAAGATTTCCCTTCTGGGAATAAGCAAAATACAGAAAACACTAGCCACGCAGGCAACATTTAAGAGGGGTGCTTGAGAAAGTTTCTGTATTATTGGACTGTCCTGATGTATCATCGGAAGAGCTCGTTGCAGATGATGACGAAAAGTAGTGGGTCGGTAAATGAGTACCAAGTTTGCTTTTGGGCTTAAACACTGGGGCTCTTGCTTCAGGCTGACCACCTGATCAAGCAATGTGCTCTAGTACCGCATCGCCCAATGGTCACGTACACTGGGGTGATCACAGTAGTCCCTGACCCTCATGGGCTGTTGCGCCGCAGAGTTTAAGTTTGAGATGACGATAAAGCGTGTACAGCCCCAATGACGGTAAAGATATTTTGGAGTTTGTTCAAAGCACAAAAAGTATCATTGATGCAGATTCCGACAATGAAAATGAAATGAAAAATACAGGTGCTGTTTCCAAATCATCTGAAATGAGGAACATCATGAAAAGAATGCACAGTTATTTAGACGCATATTCCAATGGTTAAAAAAGGGATGACATGGAACAATTTGTTCTCAACTTGATACTAAAAAGGACAATGAAAAGGAAAATTGATTAATTTCCAAAAACTCAATAAATGTTTTACTTTTCAAAAAAATTTAAAATTTTGCATTAAATTCCATTAGGTTATTTTGAATGTTTTAGTTTCATTAATTTTTAAGATATACATGCAAATTTACATATCTGCATATCTTTGTAAATAAGATGTACTATAATAAACCTAATTTTGTTGAATATATATATATATATATATATATATATATATATATAATAATTCCTATAATCTGTAATAGTTCTTGAATTATTAACGTCCAGTCCTTCAAGACAACCATGTAATTGTTTTAATTGGTTACCCGCCTGCCGGAAACTTAGGAAACTATCTCCATGCACCTCCTAAAATCACGTGACGTCCCGTTGCCTATAAATACCGAGATCTGGAAATCGCGCGCTCTTCTCTTCTGCTCTCGCCTCTCTGTAATCATGTATTCAACCGGCTGCCGCCCGTTGTGTGTTATCTTTTTTATGTGTAATGCCATCCTGTTTAAGTTTATGTGTTTTCAAGATGTGAATAAACTGGATTAATGTTCCAAACTGCCTCATCAATAGTATTGAATACGTAACATCACAACCAACATGGAAAATGTATCTAATATACAGTCATTCACTCGCCATCGGTCATGCCCTACCTTTGGTTCACCACATTAAAATCTGCCACTCGCCAAGACCAAATACGGCATAGTATGCACCACTATAAGTTTCCTTATATATATGTGTGTGTGTGTGTGTTTGTTTGTCATATCGTTTAACACGAAATTCAGTTTCCTTTTAACCGATATTTACACTATTTCATTACAAGAAAATGACTTCTTCCTAGTGTATGACTTTTTAAATCATGCCTTGCTAAAAGGAAGGAATAGGCTTAATTTTCATTTACTCGTTTAAGGCTAAAAACTGCTTTTCACTAAATTTAGGGTACACTAGATGATGGCGTTGTACTTTGACTGTGCAAATGAAGTATCGGCACATTTATCAGCCTCGTCATTACAAGAAAATTTTAGTAACGGAGGTTTTTTTATAATTTTCTAAAATATATCGTTGATTTTGGGTTATTTAAGAGAGGATTAAAAAGATAGTTACTTCCAAGGTTTGTATATAATTGCTCAATCACCTACTCCAAGTTAGTAAACACTAAAATAAAAGTAAAAAATGTGCCAAATTCGAGATATCTGATTCGTGGCAACTACGGGAAAGAGTTCAATAGTTTTCTTAAGAGGCATAGGAAAGCTAAAATCTTATTTTTTTGTCAAATTAAGATTTAAACATTTTCATATTATATAGATTTTAATCTTTGTAAAAATACCTTACTTTAACTTCTAGGGTAATTAGAAACTCTTAAAACCTATTTTTAAATAATCGTTGAAACTGAGCCCCACCCTTTTGAATGGCGAAAAATGTAAACAAAGTACTTCGTTTTTGCTTAAAAGCTGAACGTCTGATATTAAGTAAAACATGTATCTTTTATTGTAAATTTGAGCCTTTTATTTTTTTTTATTTCCTAGTCGATTAGAAGTCCCACTGCATGCATTAAAATCAATTTATCTCAAGATGTAAATTTTGATGTGCGATGTACCTTTTCTGAGAAACAACCGTTCACAAGTATGCAAATGTTTTATGATATATTTATAATGATGGCTAATATATACTGAAATGAGTTTTTTGTAAAAAACTTAAAAATTTATTTTTTACAAATTTTTTATGTGAAAAATGGGTTACATTTCGCAATGTTTGATGAAGTACTTCATAAATTACTAAAAAATTCAAAATTAGCTAAAAGCTTGTTTCAGTATAATGAGAACGGTGTACTTTAATTGTGTGTGAAAAATTTCAAGCATGTACATATAACAGATTTTGAGAAAAGGTTCATCGAAAAGAGCCAATAGAACATTGTCAGTAGAGAGAGAGGTTTCCAAAACTCCCTTTAAAATAAAAAGCATAGATATTTTTTTTTCGTTCACTTTGTGTTACGATGTATTTTCTTTCTTCCGCTATTTTTTAACTTAAAATAAGTTTATAAAAAAGAAATTGTAATCAGTTACAAAAAATGTAATGAAGTTGTTTAAAGGGTACAATTTTTTACCTCAGAAGGGCAAGTGATCCATTTCATATGCTGTAAAATTATATTTTGGAAAGGAAAATAGACGTTTTAAAAATGTGATGATTCTAATGAGGAACGGTGCTTGCTTTGATAACAGCCATTTGTCTTTCTTTTTTTTATTCACAGCCGTATTATTAATACAAAAGGTAATTAAAATTTTTCTTGAATCTCTATATTTTGGTGAAACTTTCAAGCCAAGGGAAATCGCAGAACCCTACTAAAAAGTACACAAATTTTCAAAAAAAAAAATTAATCGAAAAAAATTGAAAACTTTTAATATATGGCAGTGTTTCCCAACCTTTTTAGCGCCACGGACCGGTCAACGTTTGATTCTTTTACCGCGGTCCGCTAAGAGGAACGAGGGGTGGACGTTATTTGTTTAAATTTTTGATTGTTTTGATTTAATAATTTTAATTTAATTGTATTTAATCATGCCTTTAGAATAAATTACAGTTATATCAAAAAATGGATGTAAAGTGATTTAACAATGAATATAAAGTGATTTAATAATGAATATGAAGTTATTTAATAATGAATATGAAGTTATTTAACAATGAATATTAAGTTGTATTTGCTGTTGTTGCTCATGGCACCTGTCTGACATAGTCAGATCGAGGCCCTCGCAATTCATCGTGGCAATGGGCTAGATGTACGCCTGACGTTGGCCTTAGCCTTGAACACCATACAGATGATAGTACGATTTAGCTCGGTGAAATTCCCGAAGGGACGATAGAACATTACGATAGATGGTGCCACCATCTATCTCCACCTCCACAATTTAGGCATGGAGGAATATAAAGTGATTTCAATTGGATGTCACACAATCCCAAGCGAAATACACCACAGTAAATAAAATGGAAATAATTTAATGTTTCTTTGGAGACCCGGTACCAGTTTATCCACGGACCGGGGGTTGGGGACCCCTTATATACAAGGAACATCAGGAAACCTTTTGGATTTCTGGTACAAAGTCGAACTAAAGAGAAATTAACCAAGCAGAGTCAAAATCGAATTGCTTTTTTATTCCAACAAAGAAAATTGTATTGAAAAATAAACTTTTAAAAAAATACAATAGTTATAGTTATTTTGCAGATGAAGGATGGATTTCCTCATTGTTGCTCTTGAAACTAGAGCCACACTTATGTAATAAATCCATGATTTTTCAGGATCATTTATAACGGTCAAGGTTTGGGAAGATTTTTCACGTTTTGTTTGATCCACTTAGTGAAATAAGTAACTTTCGTGAACGTAACCGGCCATGTAGGATTACAATAGGGCGCTTTGCCGTGGGATACTATTCCAAGAGTGTAGTATTTCTTCTTATACTTGATGAAATTCGATGTACCTGAGTCACCCTATAACACAAAAATTTGAGGAAAAAATGAGTAAACAGATATACTTGGCATAAAAAATAAATTGAAAACAGCATTTATACTTTTGAGGTTAATTTCATCCGATACCACGAAGCAATACCCAACTTTAGAATATTTATAGAATATAAAAATTTAAGAACTGTTCTGATATCAGAATCATAACTGTATTAAGAACATTTTATTTTAATTGACGTTTTTAGCATGGATGTATCAATTTTTAACTGCTCAGGTTTCGCACTACGCCGAGTTTATACTTCTTTAAATAAAGTTGGGATATAAGACATGTTTAAATATTTTATTTTTGTTCGATCATATTGAAATTCATCATATTCATTCATTCAAATATACACTACATGACATAAAAAAATATAACACCAAAAATTAATGGCAAATTTCGAGCTAGGTGCATCTGACCAAGTAATGCAAATGTGAAACAGGCAGCTCTTTGGCACATGCTGAATAATATATAAGGGAATTAATTAATGAAATGGGTAATATCCACATCGATACTTCTGGAGAGTGAGCATTGTAGAAATTATTTTCATGTTTCAAAGGACGCGAATAACAGCAGATAACACGAAGCCACTCTGACATTCTCTATTATCTTTTTTAGGGCTTCTTTTTCTTTTCTTAGTAATCAAGTCATCTATGGAGCAAAATGCAATTATTTCGGTCAAAACATTTTAAACACACACATACAAACTCCTTTTATTACCAGCATTCCTTGAAATTTGGATTGCCGTAAAAATCATTGACGTTTCAGGTTTCAAGTGAAGCTAAAACTTTTAGGACATAATACTAAGGTGACCAATCTACCTCCTTTAGGGAGGACAGTCCTTCTTTTATAGGTTATATCCTTCTTCGAAAAGTGTCCTCCTTTACAATATTTAGAAAATAATCTGTTAAACTCTGTATTCAGAGATACCAGGCCGAACTGTTTGGCATCCCTTCGTTGCTAGTGAATTGGGCAGACATATAAGTTAAGTTTTCTTTTAAAGAAATGCCCGATATTAACATCGATGATATTATCTGTTTAAAGAAGTGAGAAGACTGAACGTATATTTAAAAAAATTCTGATAAATTAGAATTATAGGAAAATCAAGATCTTGAAATTTATTTAAAAAAAATGGGTGAAAATATTTAACTGGAGCGCGCCCCCTAGGGGGGGGTGATAACCCTGAGAGGGGGAGTGAGCATATTGAAGATTCAATAACAAAAGATTATTTAAAAGTATTATTAATATACTGAAAGTAAACAAACAAAATACATTCTGACATTATAAAAAATAAAATACACAATTACACTGATATAATACACTTATAAATGTATCAGTACTGCACCATGTATTTTATAATTAATTTAACAACACTAAGTTAAGAACAAGTTTTACAATTACGAGTGACCCCATGGGCTTGTCATTGATAAAATTATGTACAAAAATTAAAACTCTTCTCTTGATAAATTGTACGGTTTAGAATTAACTTTTTAACTACCGATTACAAATTACTCAATTTGCTCCCCAATATCACCGTTTTCCACGTAGGGGAGCATATGTGATGTATTGGGGCAAGAGGGGGAAGGAATAAGTAAGCAAATACTCTGAAATAAGTAAATCCTACGCAAACACTGTCAAGGTCCTTTTATTGCATTCCAAACCCTTCGGAATAATTTTATGGATAGCAGTAGATCGTATTAGTTTAGAAGATCGTACTTCGGAAAGACGTATATATACGTCAGGGGAAATCAACGTCTTGACTCAGCGAGACATTTATATACGCTGATGGCCCTTAAGAGGTTAAAGTCGTATTATAGTTTTAAATCAAAGAATAGTGTTAGTGAATTCAATACATTGTTATTGCCAGGAGGGGGCACAATGAAAATTTTCGTTGAATATTGGGCCCCAGACATTAAAAGTTTGAGAAGCACTGATTTAACTATTTCAAAAGTGAACACATTCCATCTGAAAATTTAGTTATTCTTGTTGAATTTAAGTGGTGCTGCCCAGGAACTAATGCTACGATTGAAAGAGTTTTTTTTTCAAATAGTAATAATGATTTTTGGACAAGTGAGAATTATAGATTGAATGTTGGTACTTTAGCTGCAGCGCTGCAAAATTCAATGCCGTAAAATTCAATATGAAAGATTTTTCTTGCTCCAAAATTTCCGATACATGAAAAAAAATTTAGAGTGATAAAAAAAAACATTCAGGGGAAAAATACTCTTTTAAGTAAATAATTAAAAGGTATGTAAAGATAATTAGTGTATTTTTGTTTGAATTAACAAAATATTTCATATACTTAGTCGCAATTTTTTTCTTAAATTTTTCGTTCTCCTTTTTATTGTAAGGAAACTGGCCACCTTAATAATACATAAAATGGTAATACATATGTTAATTTTGTAATGTATGTTAACCTAGACATGAGAATATGGTGCAGATTGAAAACAGGTATGAGAATATATTCGCAGATTGAAAAAAATACCAAATGTTTTTTCTTTTGGTTTGATTGTAACTGGATTCTGATCTTATTTCAGTGTTAAGCCTATGCTTTAAAAAGATAAAAATGTTCTTTCCGAGGTGCTGTCAAAACTGACCCTCCGAGAAATTCGTTTTGCAGAATTAAACAAAAATGTTCTTGCCCTTGGTTTAATTTTACAAATAAAATACAATTAGATTAAAACGTGTTTTCTACAAACAAAATCTGACAAGAAACACATATTAATTTACTGATGTATACACTTCATTCATTTATATTTTAATTTGTAAATATGATAAATACTTGGCATGATGTCTGATTTGTTCCAACAAGGCAGTGATATTGCTGCACTGCTTCTTTCGGTAATCCAGGTCTCATACAATTTTTTGTCTCGGTTTCTTTCATGACTCCTTCTCTAAGTTTCTGAGGACCTCCTAGAATGTAAATTAAAACAGGAATTAATTAGATTAAATTTCAGAAAATTTGTTACTTAGAAGTAGAATAAATGACGTGGAGAAAGAGAATTTTTCCGGAGTTATTTTTCAATTTAGTTGGGAAAAAAACCTTTATTTCTGCGGAAAATTGTGGTGATGTCTTCTTTATACACACACTTTTCTGAAAAACTAGTTTTTACCGCATTTTTTACTTATAAAGTATTTCAACTTAGTACACAGAATTTGTCCAGTAAATGTCAAGACTGATATAAAACAGCCATTCTTAAACTGTGGTCGGCGGACCCCCGGGGATTCCCATGGCTTTTTTAGCGAAGTCGTTCTTATCGTTAAAATATGGTGAATCTTAGTCTTCAAAGAGCGCATGTTAAGTTTTTCGAGTTAAAAACAAAATCGAAACGATTTTTAAGGTATCCGGCTACGTTTGGAGCCGTGAATTGCAAAAGCGCATAAATGGATTATTTTCATGATATTTAGTGTCACTTAGATTAGAATATATGCCTAAAATTGTTTTAAGGACATTTTTATAAAAACAATTTATTTAAATATAATATTTTGGCAAAAAATTAACTTAGAATAATCTTTTTTCCAAATGTTCTTCTTTTGTGAATAATGCGTCTATTATAATAATATTTTGCCTGTATATAGCTCAGATCTCTCTACAGAGGCTCAATTAGAATTTTTGAAATATATCTTTTGGAAATGGGTTTATTCATATTTTCTGACAACAGAAGAAAGAAATGTTAAGAAAAAACGCCAATAATTATTTCAATGGGTGGTAACTCTGAAAATAATGTGAATTTCTCAAAAATCCTAGTTGAGCCTCTGTAGAGAGGTCTGAGCTATATACAGGCAATATATTATTATAATGGAACCATTTTTCACAAAAGGAGAACATTTGGAAAAAAAGATTATTCTAAGTTAATTTTTTGCCAAAATATTATATTTAAATAATTGTTTTTGTCAAAAAATGTCTTTAAAACAATTTTATGCATGTATTCAAATCTGAGTGACACTAAATATCATGAAATTTATCCATTTATGCGCTTTTTTAAAATCACGGTTTCGAACGTAGTCGTATACTTTAATAAGTTGGCATTATGGCATCTTCATTTCATTTCGAGGATAGATTATAATTTGAGTATTTATATCAATCTGAAAGATTTTCTCCATTCTAATGAGATATTTGAAAAAGACATGATGCTTATTACATAACATTTACAAAATTTCCGTGAATATTTTGCTGCCTTCAAAAAAAATGCTGGATTGGAGATATATTTATAGTAGATGTATGTGAACAGGATGGTATCACATTAGTAGAATAGCTGATAGAAATTTCCACAGATGGAGCTTTGAAATTGTTTTACAAAAGTCAGTAGCATAGCTAGGTATCGAAAGGCCCTGATGCTAAAAGAAATGAGGGTCCTATCTTGGTTGGATTTTATCAAGTAAAAAAGTAAAAATATACGAATATTTTAAATACACAAAGCTACACTACTGGGTTTAATTCTGTTTTTTTATCCCTAATTTCTGTTTTATAATTTATGCAATACATTTTGTATGCCCTCGCGAATACTCAATGACGTTAAAAGGAAGAAGAAACGTGCACCTGTTGACATGTTGTTTGGAGCACCCGACCTCTGCAGGAGATCTAAATCTCTTATCATAGCAATTGCATGATAGCATTAGCTCAGTGCTTCTCAAACTTTCAATACTGGCGCCCCCCTTTTCAATCACAATTTTTATCGCGCCCCCCTTATACATTAATAATGTACTGAATGCAATAATAATGCACTTTTTTTACGCTAAAGCAATAATCTTAATTATAAACCGTACAAATTCATAACATAAGTATTAAGTTTTGTATATATGGTACTTTTAAGCAAAAAAAAATTAAGTAATAGGATAATTATTATGTTATTTTTCCTTTCTCTAATTTTTAAATTGGAACATATTGCAAAATACGGTGGCTGCTTAGAAGACAAAATATAGATATCAGCTTTTTTTTTAGAAATAACTCAAGAGGGGCAATTTCTAATCATAAGCATTCCTTTGAAAAATTTGCTCTGTAGGACATGCCCATGGAAGTCGTTAATACGTATTAAACTTGTTCTTAATTTAGCATTAATTAATTAGTTATAAAATACTCTGTGCAGCACTGATACTTAAAAAGTATACCGGCTGAAGTACCCGCTATTTGCACGAGTTCATTTATAAGAAAATAAAACATTATTGATATAATCGCTTAATTGTAAGGAGAGTAAAGCCAAGTGCGCAACAATGTTTACAAAAATATAAAATGATTTTTTTTTAAATCATTGCTCAAATTATAAATAGTTTTAAGCGAACTGTAATTTTAATCCTCACAGAATTAGCATTTGGAATTGATGTTGAATAATGAACAATAATATAAAATTCCGATGAAAAATAATTGTATTATTTTTAATATTTAAAGTGAAAAGACTTCATATTTTAAAAACCTGGAGCAGGCACGCACTCGATACTAATGCTCGAGTGGGGTTATTGAGTCACCCCAATCCTTTTTTTATAATTATTTTTATAGTACACAATAAAAATCGTAATTCCAGTGAATAATTTAATTAAGAGAAAATATACTCACCCCTACTTTCAAGGACACAGAAAATATTTCGGAAAAAAAGTTATCACACCGGGAACTCAGTCAAAACAACTACCTTAAGATTGTAAAAAAACGTTTGTCACTCCCAAAAAAGAGGGAGATATGTGACAAATATATTTTAGTTCACACGTTAAGACTGTCAAACAGAAGAATAGTATCAGAGCCATTGGAAACAATTAAACAGTTTTTCCAGAATTACCGATTCCGTGCACTCTGTGCTCGGCGTGACAGCTCCGGATTAAAAGTGTATTTATTACAATATGGATGTTCAAAAAAAATTATGTAAAACGTTTTTCATTATGCTTTATGTGTTTGGGAATAGCTCATAGAAATAAATCTTGGCCAAGTAATCCTTCAAAGTGCTCACTGTGCTTTTCCAGAAATCATAAAAATATCTTACAAGGAAAAAATCGCAGCAGAAATAGTTTATTTACAACTTCCCTAAATGAAGAACAAATACATAAAAGCAGGGACGTAACTAACCGTACAAGTAAGTTCGAAGGTCAAACCGCAGCAAATTCATTCTGCTGCCTACAGCTGATGACAATAATATAACAGTGATGAATTTTTTATCTACCTAAAATTTTTTTTTTGATTATGGGTCTGGGTTTTGTTTTTTCCCATTTTGGTTTGAAAAGAAACCGTAATAAAAAATCTCTCATCATGGGATTACAGCAAATCAAATAAAAGGTTTTTTATTTGGTTACAGTATCAAAGATAGCTAAAATGAGGTTTTGAAGTAGAAGCTTTTATTTTTTATGACGTAATATCGCAGGTATATAAATTATATCAGTGTAAATGTGTAATTTTTTATTATGTCAGAAAGTATTTTGTTTTAATTCATTCCAGTAAATAAATTTTTTTTAATCTTTTATTTTCGATATGCTCGCGCCCCCTTGTACGTTTATCGCGCCCCTCCAGGGGGGCGCACCCCACAGTTTGAGAAACACTGCATTAGCTTCTTAATTTGCCCTTTTAAAATTTAAAGAATGAAAAGCTAGGTTTATATAGCATTGGATTTCCATAGTGAGAAGTCGTTGAGCTGCAAAAAGCGCTTGAGTGAAACCCCGGAGAGCCAGGTGTGAGGTGGCCGTCGATACGGCCCGAGAACTTTGTGAGAGACTCGTCCAACCAATTGGCGGGCGAGTTTTTTCAGTGGGATTAAATGGCGCGAAAATTGAGGTAACAAAATTGGTAGGATAGAGATGCGATCAGAAGGCGGGAGAGTACATGTCCCTATTAGTCGGGCTGCTCGTCTCCCATTTCAAGAAGGATTTGCTCGGAAAGTAGTGAAAGAAAACGTAAAATAATGTAACGCTACGCTACAAAACGTTGCTTCGACCCCCAAAGCGAACTCTCGAAGAAGAACGGCCTGTGACCCGATAGCGTGAGGACGTGTTTTTACCACGCTCCGGACATATGATTTTCATTGTTCAGGAATACATTGATATAACTTTTGCCATCTGAAAAGTTTATTTTTCAGTTTTGCGCTGGATATTCCTTCCTATTCTACTGTTTTGGACATGGTCCGAAAAAAGTGACAACAAAATTCTCAACAGAAAGGACGAGAAAATTATACTTTTTCTGACCTAACCGCTAACCAGGAAGAATCGCAATTCACACATCTGTATTACTACCAGTCTGCCTCGAGGGAACCCGACTTATTCCAAAAGGACAATACTGATGAACTAATGGATTTGACTTTACCCTCAACAAAAGTTCCATGTCGACCGCAATCTCCCGTTGACCTCACAGACAGAGCAACTGACGACTCCAGCTGCTTGAAACTACAATGCACTGCCTACTACATCCGCAAGTATGAAGTCCTCACTGAACAGTCCAAGAATGCCATCAACGTGCTGATCAAAAATGGATTTACCGACCCGAATGACCCAGAGAGGAAGTGCTAATACCAGGACGTGGAGTATTACACACAGCAGCATCATAAAGCGGTAAGTGAGTTTTCCTCTCACGTCCTTGTGATACCACTGTGTGTGACTGTACATTTCATGGCACCTCAATCAACTCGCCCATTAAAATTAATAACACACAGGATTTTCCCCCACTCCCTAAACCATCAGTTAAAAGAAAAGAAAGCGTTGACGGTTTAACCTCCCCCCCCCACACACACACTAAGAAAGTTATCTAAAAATATTAGATTAAACTCAAACTCCGCGCGCGAACTTAACTTTAATTTACAAATAAATTTAACGCATTAGAAAAATTAACTCTCCAAACGCGGCAGGTAGCAGTTACACACACAGTCCTCCACAGCGCCAACAACTCAATCAGTAAAAAAACTCGTAATTCTAACCTCACCACTGTAAATCTTCCTCCCTAAACCATGCTGAAAATAACCGATGATTTCAGAGCACAAATGAAAACACTCACTGACAAAATGCCACACATAAGAAGTAAAATGACTGGTCAGTACATTAAACTCTACACAGGCACTTTTGACCAGTATCACAAACTTAATGATTTTCTTGAAAAGCTAAATTATCCACACCACACGATCACACCTAAAACACAAAGGCCATTAAAAGTAGTCATCAAAGGGCTATCTCGCGACACCAAAACAACTGACATCTTTAACGACCTGATTGATCTGGGATTCACCGTCAATCGGGTGACGCAACTCACAGGAAACATTACTAAACAACTTCTTCCCGTTTTTACCGTACCGCTACTTAGGAACCTCGTAAACTCAAACATTTTTGATCTAAAAACTCTAAGTTACCTCTCCATAATAGCAGAAGGCTTTGAAAGCAAAGAGGCAACCCAATGCTTTCAATGCAACCTGTTCAATCACACGGCAGACAACTGCCATCTCACACCAAGATGTCTCAAATGTGTAGATACTCACCAGACACGTGATTGCCAGATCAAAAGAGTCGGTTCACTTTTCTGTATTAAATGCCAGACATACGGCCACATGGCCAACTAATCCAAATGCCCCCTTTTCCCCAAGCCCCGCAAAGGAACCACAATTAAAACTAACGACTCCAGCATTGTTAATAGTATCGTAAGGTCTCTAACACTTCCTATGCATAAATAACACAAACAACTTCACACTCCGTGGTCCCCCCAACAGATGGCACCACACGTCACACCCATACCTGCTACCACACAACCAACTGCTCAAGAAATCATTACCCCGATTCCCACTCAACTACTTAGAAATATCAACAAAAACGAATGTTTCAACCTCATTACACAAACCCTCCAACAAACGATACAGGCCCTCTCCCTATTAGTTGAACAAATCAGTTACTTAAATATCTCAGATCTCCCCACCCACCACTACCAAAAAAAGTAAATCACATGAAAAGAAGGCAATCCTAGCACTTTTTGATGAGTATCTAAACGAAGAGGAAGACTAATTTATTTGCCTATTCATTCGCCGCTCGGCAAATGAAACGCCACTCTAAAAATTCCCCGAACTTTTCATTTTTTATTTATTTTTACTTTCTATCCGTCATGCACAAACCACCACTTTCCTTCTTCAACCAACCCAACCCCTGCCCAACTAATTGAGAGGTTTCTCACTCCGCTTTACGATCCAATCGCAGTGATTCCTCTCTGCTTGCAGAACAACCCATCATCCCAGACGGATCAAGAAGATAGGCAAAGTACGCGGCTCCTAGCAGTTGCTAGCGATAGGACTGGATCTGCAATCCATCATCAGTAACAGCTACAGCCACTTCAGTGTTTTAAAAGACGATTTCGTCAGCCTATTTTTCCGGATTAAACTCAAAGGACTTTAGACTTTTTATCCACAGTAACAACATAAAAGGACTCTGATACATTTATGATATGGGACGGAGGGTTTATTAAAAACCCAATTTTCCTAATGACCACCAGCTTCAAAGCTAACTCACACTTTTTGAGAACAACATTCAGTGGGTCTCGGTCGTGCGTTACATGGGCTTACACCTCGATAATCGATTAACTTACTAGAAACGCATTGATTATCTGTCTGACAAATTCTGGGGTAGAATTGCGTTAGCTATCTCTCTTATTGGGAGGAGCTATCCTCTATCCTTAGAAAATAAAGTGATTCTCTACAAGCAAGTTTTGCACCGAGTGATGAAGTACACTTGCCCCATCTGGTGCGCAGCGGCCCCGACCCACACGAAATGCATTCAAGTAGTTCAAAAAAAAATCTTACGAATCATTAATAACGAACCTTGGTACGTTAGAAATATTGCCATACACCACGATTTACAAATGGAGCCGATTGATAATTAAATCACTAGAACTGCTAGAAATATTTTTACTTCTATTCAAAATCATGACAATCCAATTATTAGAGTACAAACTAAGTTAAATTTTGCTTACAAAACTTCAAAATGGAATTTGCCCTTAAAACCGCCGTAAACACATCATAATTACTTAATTCCTACATCTTACAACATTCATATGCCTTTTGCCTATCATCAAAACTGGAATCAGTGTTAAGAGCTGCTCCCCGTCATTCCCCCCTGCCTCTGCGATTGCAGTTTTTCTTTTTGGCTGCTTACCAGCCCTTCCCTCCTGCGTTCTTCCCCTCTTGCCTCCCTGTGGCATTCGTTACTTCTGGTTTCGTTTTTGGACGGCTGCTTTTCATCCAATAGCCCCGCTGCGGGGGGTGTTTTCTCTGATCTAGGAATCGTGTTGAATTCCGGGAGGAATTATTGACCAGTACTCCCAAGCATAGCAGCCATCCGGAATTACTCAGACAACTTGCACTTGAAGTAATAAATGACATACCCGATCAAGCCTTGATTATTTACACAGATGGTACTCGTTCGGATACGGGTAGAGCAGGGAGTGGTATTTTTAGTAACACTCCTGGGAACGATGTTAAAATCAGCATCAGGAATCCTGACCCTGTTCCGTCTTTAGACCGGAACTCATAGCTATTAGTGGTGCTCTCGATCATGCTCTCAACTAATATAAGGACAGTATCTGGATCCTGACAGACAGCAGAAGCTCCATCCAATATTTGAAGAATTGGCCAAAAATTATGGACAGTACTGGTCTAGATGTTTTATCCAAATTAGTTAGGCCTGGTCAGAGGAAACAAGTATGTCTCTAGTAGATTCCATCACATGTGGGTGTGCCTGGGAATGAAGCTGCTGATGAGCTGACTGGTAGGGGATGTGATCTCCCTAACCCCAGTTCCACTGTCTTAACCCATTCGGAAATTCCTTCCTTCCAAAGAAATAGAATGAATTTGACTTGGCGAAACCCTCCTGCTCACCACTGGTACGCAGCTAAGAGTCCTGACCTATCTATACAGTGCAGGAGTTCCAAGACTCAATCAGACTGCCTTTTTGCGCTTTAGAAGCGGTCACCCGCGTAGTATGACTTTTGTGCAGGGGGTAAAGTCTTTCTTTACCTGTCCCTGCTCTCTCCTTGCTTCTGCTGCTCATCTTCTGAACTGCTGGGGCATTTCCCTGCGACAGTTGTATGAAGGGCAAGACCTGGTGTGTGACACTACTACGCCGAAAGGTCAAATGGACTTGGTGTAGGCTTTCCTGCCCCAAGGGGATTGGAAACACACAACAACAACACGGCACAATTCAATTGACAAAAAACGGTCAAAAAATCAAAGCTAATTTTTTTAGCATAAATTGTTTTTTATACACTGTTCTACAAACTCACAAAATTTGAAAACTCTAAGTTTAAAAAAATGCAGAGTTGTGATAACTTTTACGTTTATTTTTATTCACATCCTAATGGGAAATCAAAACTTTAAACTGACTTATCTCGGAAACATTAAAATAACTAGTTTGTCTTCATTTAAAATGCTAAGGTTTTTTTTCTATAGTGCCTAATACTTGGAAATTGTTTTCATTTGTTGCTAATAATACATATAACAAAAGTTGGCAGGCATTTTTCAATCAAAGCAATACTTATTTTTCAAAAAATAATTGAATTTAGAATTAACACATTTTTAAGGAATTTTCAATAAGCATTCATAAAAATGATGTATTATACGAATACCAATCTTGTTATCACAAAACCCATACCAACTTTTGTTATGAATAGTTTGACGTACTTGTAAATTAAATTTCATATATGTACGTCAATTTTTGTAAGAGAGAGGGGTAGTATTTTGAAATCACTTCATAAGTTTCAAGTTTTTTCCTTAACAAATAAAATGGCTAACTTTTTATGAAATTTTGAGCACAAAATCTGTTTCACATCGTACATACACATTGGAGGCAACCAAAAAAAATTATGAAAATCATTAAATTAAAAAAAATTGTGTAAATCGTGCCCTGTCTTCTTAATTGAAATTTGTATTTTATAATATTTTTAATTAGATGTTAACTGTTTTCTTAAAGGAAAAATGCTTTTAAAAAAAGTCTGTATAAGTAGCAGAAGTCTTAAGATTTTTGAGGAACCTTTAAATCACTCAGTCATGTGTTGGGAGTTAGGAAAAAGTGTTTGAAATCTGGGGGTCCACGATATCAGGCTGATACATAAAGGGGGTGGGGATAAAAAATTGTCAAAGATGTATTTGCAAAATGTGTTAAGAAATCCAAAAATATAACCCTCCTTCATTAAAACTTTGCGACCAGTGTGAGCTTTTTTTAATTCAAAAAACGTAATGTAGAAGTCGTGAACTGTAAGGATTTTCGGGCACCATCTTCACGACCGGCGAAAGGAGAAAGAAACGTTTCCCCAGACCCGCCCATTCAGAGAGTATACGCACGCACGGGACCGGGCGCATTTCCCTGCTAAGCCTAATTTCATTAAAAAATTCATATAAAATTTTAAAATGCAATCAAACACGCTAAACTTTATTTTTATTATAATTGATAGTATCTGAATATACAGTTCAAACATTTTCGCTATATTTAAAAAAAAAACAATATTGCAAATTTTAAAGAAAAAATTTTTTCGTTTAAGTAAAAAAGTAAGCTTTTCGCCATGATGATTAAAATAAAATAGATGCAAAACATATAAAATACTATTTGCAAAAATCAAACGATCGATTCTAACTGATACAAATCTTTTAAATAACAACAAATGTGTGTGTATCGTTTTTTATTTTTAATTAATCCTTATAATGCTTTTTGCTTTCTTAATATCACTTTAGTAAAGTTTTCTGTTTTCATGGTTTTGGCAACTCTAAATGCGATAGCAACGAAAGAGAACCGTTTGTTCTTACTGAATTAAAAATGAGTCACAGAATAAAAATAAGAACAAAGATTCTGTTTCGATAAAAATTAGTCGCATCGTCTTTGTTCTATGAAAATCGGATTTTTAAATATGTATTGAGTATTTAAAGTATTCATGAAAATATGAACCACAAATAAAATAAATACTGAAACTATTATTATGAATGTCTGATGCCCAATAAACTAATAAGCTTTCCTTCTTTTACCAACTTAGTCAAAATATAATCAGAAATCCAGAGTGCAATAAATCACAAACCATTAAATGCCCGATTCTCTCGACAAACCTAAACATGTGCAATTATTTACATTCATAAATATCTGGGATTTAATTTTAAAAAACTCGGAGCTGAAAGCACGAATTGAAATTCAAAAAGTTTTGTTAAACATTATTCGAAAAAAAAAACGGACTTCAACCGCAAATTAGTGCCTTGTAAAAATGAATATTAAAACGTTCCAAACTCTGATCACACCGGTGTGGTCATGGGCCTCAGAGAAGGGAAAGCCCAATCACATATATGGTACCGTGGGCCCCGGAGGGAGAAACGCGTGATCACATATATGTTATTATGGTTCTGAACGGGTTATGAAAATGCAAATGATTATTCTGAAAAAGTAGGAAAGATTAAAAATATTGAAAAATTTTTGAATTCTCTTGTT
Source organism: Trichonephila clavipes (assembly GCA_019973935.1). NCBI lineage: Eukaryota > Metazoa > Arthropoda > Arachnida > Araneae > Nephilidae > Trichonephila > Trichonephila clavipes. The sequence continues at coordinate 578,662 of BMAU01017266.1, forward strand.
ATTTATTTTTTTTAAGTTTAAACATTCTTAATTTGGATAAAATGACCGTTTCACTTCCACTCATCTCTTGTGCAAAGTTGTTCCTTTTTTCAATGAAGCGGTGTTTTAGCAACTTAGCAACAAGTGTTTCGTTACATAGCATTTGGTTATCTACTGATAAAAGAAAATTCATTCGATTTTCGAACCTTGTACAAAGCAGACACCCTGAAACGACAACTCGTAGAACAGTTCTAAGCCCTGATGAAATTACTAATTTGTTGCGAGATCTTTCTAAGAATGAATCGGATGTGGTGGTGAGCTGTCTTGTTCCAACTTAGATTCAGATGAACACATAAGATTAAGTGAAAGTGACAACGGAGAATCTAAAGGAAGAGCAGATGAAATGTGAAATATTCCAGTGAATACTGATATATATATATCGCTAGGGATGACACAGATTGGATACCGTATAATAGTAATGTTCCTGGAAGATTCGAGACTTGAAATGTTTTGGGACAAAGCAGTGGTCCAACAAGATTCATGAAGTATAATGTCAGTGTCAGTTTTTTATGGTATAAAGGGTCATAATATATGATAATTACATGAAATAATACTAAAAGGTTTTTAAATTAAACCCTACTAAACAGTAGTCCCGCAATTATTTACTTATTACTATTATTTTATACGCGTAGAATATACGATCCAAAAATTCGGGGACTGCAGCCTTTGCTGACGACGAAAGTAAGTACCTAATGTTGAACCACTTGAAATTGATTCTCCCAACCCTCCCTTACCTGGCCAGGTTGGCTTAGTTCATGTCAAGAGACTGAACTGCACGCGCAGCTGTTATCTTCCGAAGCAAGTTAGATTTGTTCCGCGATGTAGAAAAGATGGCTTTTTTTAGCGTTGAACATTACATTCTGTCAAAGCTTAAGTAAAACACTAATTGAGATTTCGGAAATGCTAAGTAAGGTGTATGCTGAATGTACCATGGTGAGATCCAAGGTTTACGAATGGCATAGGCCTTTTAAAGGGGGCGGATAATCCATCAAAGGCAATGAACATGTTGGACAACCGACTTCAGGCAATGCGAAAAATGTTATTTTAATATCTGAATGTGTCTTCGTCAAACACTTGCACAAATCGCTGAAGCTACACACTTCTCAAAGACGTCGTTTGAGAGAATCTATTCGTCATAAAGAGCCTCAGTTCTGGCAGAGTAACGACTGGTATCTTCTGCATGACAACGTATCAACACATCGATCTCAATTGGTAAAAGAGTTCCTCACTAAAACTCGTAATTACGTGCTTCCATATCCCCCCTATTCAATAGACAGCCCAGAGTAACTTTTTCCTGTTCTCATCAATGAAAAAAACATTTACAGGGACGCCGTTTTGTGTCATCAGATGAGGTGAAAGAAACATCGCAGGAGGCCCTACGGGAGGTTGTAAAAAATGGCTTCGAGCTGTGCATCCAGAAGTTTTACGAACACTGACAGAAGTGTATCGTCACTCAAAGAGATTAATTTGAAGGTGGATGTGCTTCAATGCTGTGAACTATTGAGGGTAAGGTTTTTTACACCTTGTCCCTGAACTTTTGGAACTACGTATTGTATATAGCGGTGTCGAAACGATATCAGTGGTCGTTTAAAGGTAATAAAAATAATCCCGGACATTCTAAAGTTAAATAACCTACTTATAAACCTACTGAGAATTGAATATACTTACTAAATCCAGACTCTATATTTTTTCCCCATCCAGCGACGTAAACTCTTTGGCCCATTTTGTACACGTCTGCTTTAGTTGGTACACATATGGGAGAAGTCTTCCCGGAGCATTTTACTGGCTGCTGCAGTTCCATCAGAGCAATATCGTTGACCATTCTAACGAAGTCAAATTTCGGGTGTGGTATGATTCTCTTAATTCTCATTTGTTTTCCTAATCTTTGCTTTCCCAGTAATTTGAACGAAAATTCTTTGGCACTGAAGTAGCAGTCTTTTGTTGTTCTTGATCCTTGGCATCTTGGATACCTTAAACTCTCTTGACTACAATAACATAATAATAACAATAATTATTGCAGGAAAAATAACAAGGTACAACAAATCCTACACGGGCAGGAGTTTACGTATTGCTGTGAAAGAATTTGAGGAAAAGTGAGACACGTGATATTAGAGTTTCTCTTACAATATTTATATCATTTTACATAACTATTGCAACCTTTTAAATCTCTTTGCAAATTAATTCTTTGTCTGCCTTCTCAAATTCTATTGACTATTTTCACTGTTAGCACACAAACGAATAATTGTTAGACTAGATTATCTGCATTTCGGTAGCATAATATGAAAATTTAGGGTAATGTTTAACTTAGCCCCAAAATATTTATACAGTAAGATTTATGTGCTTGGCAGGGGCAAGTCATCTTTCATTACTTAAAAAAAGCAATAATTACGGCACTCACGAGTTTAGGATAGTTGGCGAGCATGCTCATTTCTGATCGCCAAGTGCAACCGACCTGCCGCCAATCTTGTCAGAAAGACAGAATACGTAACAGGTATGTTATAGATTTCTAGCAGGAATGCTCCCTCATATTTTCTCACGGTTTATAACGGAATTTCGTAATACTCAGAGATTTTGTCAATTACTTGTTTAATTTATTTGCGTTCATTGTTTTGAGAAACTACTGGTTGATTCTACCCACTCTCAATTACACTTCAATAAAAATACGTTTCATAAGAACAAAGTAACAACTTTATAAAAACTATGATACAGATATTGAATATTTTATTTTAAATGCAATTTTGCGTTAATTTTCCTCGGAGTTTCAAAATTTTAAAATCAAGGTATATTAAGAACGAACGATTCGCAAACAGTTCTCTCCCTTTAGCACTAACTGTAAGAAACACACGCATCAAACATTTTAGTAACTTAAAAAAATACTATAAGCCAACATTAACAGTTCTTTGAAAATAGTTTGTTAAAATTACAAAATAATTGAGATAAGCTTACTCGAAGACACAATGCGCTGCTGTTAAAATGAACTTTTTGGATATAAGAGCTCCTCCACATACTATCTGCCTGTCATGAATCAGTGGAACCTTTTAAATAAAGAAAAATGAAAAGGAGTACAGATTAACATTGTGAGCAACTTACCCCTGAAGTTGCTCCCTCACCGTCTTGCCTACCTAAGAGTGTGGGAGGCGTAAAAGCAGAACAAGACACTTCCATTATAACAGTTATTTATTTTACTCAAGCACACTAATCGACAACAGTTTAACCTTTAAGTGACTGTCCTAGGAGGGATAGGGAGAAAGCAATAAAGATTAAAATTGCAATCTAAGCCCAAGTAACGAATTTAACTTAACCTAATCTTATCGTTGACGACAAATCACCAATCCACTAATTTAATACTGTGGCAAACACTGCTCTTAATCATAAGCTGCGAAAATCAACTTTACACTATCTCACCTTCGTGGCGAATGTAACAGCTTCTTGGCTCCTTCTTCCTACAATTACGAAACTCTGACTTTATATAGTCGAACTAATCTACATATCAAGGTTTCTTCTTGAGAGGGATGTTTGTGCATTAAACGCGAATTCTAGTCCAAAGATTCCACAAGAGGATTAGAGAGAAGATCGCGTAAAGATCCGTCACAAAATAAGTTTTTTCCAAGAAGACGAGGAGTATTGGTAACAGATCTCGTAGTTTTGAACTATGGTCAAATGATGTGGACGACATCCGAATTGGCGTCTCTCTCTTCTTCCGTCCACACCACGTCAGCCTGAGGACTTTCAGCCCCAACAGATTTAATGTGTATCAGCCCCTCTACTTGAAGGATCTTCAGCGGCTCTTGGGTTCGAACTAGCCACGAGTATAAAAGGATGAATTTTTGTTACCGTTAAAGTGTATAATTGAGTTATTTCAAAGAATAACTAGGTATTTCTTGAAATAACTAGACAAGTCAGTTAAAGAATATAATAAATGAAAATTTGCGTACTTTACCTAGTTGTTCTATGAATTAACTAATGATAAGCTATCAGAGACAGAGAAGTAAACGATTTAAAAGTTATTTTAGAAATTAGTTGATTATAAATAGCTAAAACCTCTCATAAAAAACATTTTATCCCTATTATGGATGATTAATTGATAAATAATAAGGAAAAGCTGATGATATAAGTTATTATTGCTAACATTAGTTAAACAGAAAGCGAAAAAAAATATGTTTTGTGCATCTATTACTGGCCCAATTAACTTTTCTATTTCTTGAAGTTCAAGAATATCCTGATGCTGGGAAATACACGCCATTATATAAATGAGCAAATTTATATAATTTAAGATCTGTAGCGCGGCAATGACTTTTCAAAACAATTAGAAAAGTCTTGTGTGTACAAACACAGGTGAGGTATAAAAAAAACTATTAATTTTTCTAGTTTTTCACTTCTATTTGAAAAAAAATCTATGGAATTATCTTGAATAGTAAGAACTTCATCTAATTTGATTTGAAATGCCAAACTTAGAAGAGTCTTTTAAAGGAAGATATTACTTTTAATTACAAATTCAACATACAGATGGTGCCATGGTTAAAGTTGCCTACGAATCATAATCTCAAATCGTCACGAACAACGTATGTTTTCATATTAACAGTTTCCATACTATGTATTACTTCATGTATATGAAAAAAGGTTTTGGCAAGCTATGAATTTATGTTTGTTTTTTGTGTGTATTATTTTGAAACATTGACAATTTATACAACAGTTGTGTACACAAAAATTTTTCAAGGGGGGCGGGATCCCAAGTGGAAAGTCCACCATTTTCGTATCATGCTCCAATGCTCCACCCAACATATTCTTTTGATTTTGTCGATTTTCGGGAACAAAATCAACACAAAATAAGATATTGAATAAATAATTAGCATTAATTAATAAAAATAATTATTAATAACAAATACAAAATTAAATTTTACGTAATATATACATAGGATTATAAACAATCGAAAAAAAATCAATGTTTATGGGGGTGTCCAGACCCCCAGGATATCCCCTTTTGTGCCCCACTGTACAACAATCTTTCTCTTTAACTTAAAAATTTATTAGAGTAATGTAAGCTTGAAGCTCAGTGGCTGAGCGGTTAGTTCATCGCGCTTCCACGCCACAGGTCCAAGGTTCAAACCCCGGCTGGTCAAGATTGACAGCCTTTCATTTTTTCAGTGGTTCGATATATGATTATCAAGCTGGCTTGGGAACTAAACACTGGGAGGTTCGCGTCAGGCTGACAACCTGACCGGAACATCTGCTCATGCACTTTAGGGCTATGGATTGCAATATCGGACCAAAAGTTCAATACCGTTATTCGGTATTTTTTAGAACTTAATACCGGTATTAGAGATTTTAGAAAAAGAAAGAAAACACGCTGTGTGATGCTACTTTGTTTTAATTTTAAGTTTTATTAGAGGGTGTAAATATCACAATATATATATACACTCTGTCGCAAAAAAATATATGCACCCAGAAGAAATCAAGCTACAATCACGAAACTCGGCAAGAATGTAGTCTGGTAAGAGATATGCAAATGATTAAAATTTCGAAGCCAATGAGACAAGGTTAAGTGTGCTATGCGCATATTAGTTGCGCAACTGGGAGAGTTTAAAAGCATGAGTACGAGCGCCGTACACCGTACGGCGTACGGTCAAACGAATCTGATGACTTTGATAGACGATATTGAGACTTAGGATGCCTCTAAGACGTAACCGGCGGCAGTACGAGCAGCTGACGGACTTTGATAGGGGCCGTATAATAGGCCTCAGAGAAGCAGGTTGGTCGAATAGACGTATCGGCCGCCACCTCGGTCGGAGCGATATGGTAGTTGCTCGGTGTTGGCAACAGTGGATCACAGAAGGTAGAGTGTACCGTCGCGGAGGGTCAGGACGTCCCAGGAACACAAATGATCGCGAGGATCGTGCAATCAGAAGAGTGGCCACTTCGGCACCAACAACGTCGCTAGCATCGATTCAACGCCACTTACCTCCTTCCAGACATCCAGTGCCATCAAGAGAAACCATAAGGAGACGACTGACCGAAGTTGGCTTGAGGAGCCGACGTCCGCTAAGACGCTTACCACTGACTCCACATCATAGGCAGTGTCGACTGGATTTTTGCCGACCTCGGGCAACTTGGGAGTGTGACAGACTGGATACGTGTCATCTTCAGTGATGAATCCCGATTCAGTCTCAGTGATGATGACCACCGCACACGTGTCTGGAGGCGCACCGGCCAGCGGTCCGATCCGGCATTTATTGTCGAGCGGCATACAGCAATTTCACAAGGTGTGACAGTGTGGGGAGCAATTTCTTGGGACACACGATCATCTTTAGTGGTCCTTCAAGGCACTTTGACAGCTCGCAGGTACGTGGACGATATTTTAACGCCGATTGTGCTACCCATGCTATCAAGTCGTCCAGGTGCCATTTATCAACAGGATAATGCTCGTCCACATACTGCGCGACTCTCCCAATAATGTCTTCAAGGATATGACGTCCTACCATGGCCTGCCAGGTCACCAGATCTTTCGCCAATAGAGCATGTCTGGACGCGCTGGGAAGACAACTGCAGCCATCCCGAGATACAGGAGAATTAACTGCGCAGATGCAAAGACTATGGCAGGATCTTCCACAGGGGGTCATAAGTGATCTAATTGAATCGATGCCACACCGAATTTCGGCTTGTATAGCTGCCAGAGGTGGCTTTACTACTTACTGATTTTTAACCTTTTGCAAGCTGTAACCGCTTAATAAAATGATATTTTGTTCTGAATTTTTAATCATTTGTTTATTTTCATATACACTACATGCATACCAAATTTCGTGAATGTAGCTCAATTTCTTCTGGGTGCATATATTTTTTTGCGACAGAGTGTATATCACAAGGAAGTATATATATAGAGAGGAACATTTTATTTATTTAAATCACAAAAATGTGTAAATATCACTATTCAGTCTGTGGTACTGTTATCAATTTTTGCAATGTGATCTTAAAAAGCATAATGCATCAATTGTACTGTCATTAAGTCTGGAACGTAATTTTGTTCAAAAATGACTAACTGACGAAAACGCTCTTTCGGCATCTACGCTAGTTGGTGATACTGTTAGCAATGAGCGATATGTTTCCAAGTATTTACTTCTAAATCCTTTACTTTTTTTTAATAAATTGATTTCTCGTTGGATGGTTTTGGATATAGTCGGATAGGTTTGGCCCGCCTAATTGGATGATTCACATACTTGTAGTTTATCACTTCTCTTGATTGTACGATGTAACTGTAATCACACACACAGTCTTATTAATTTCGCCCGTTAGGAAGACATAAAAACAAAAACGTATACTATTTTGCTATGTTGGCGATCCCTGAACAAATAGCGGATTCAATTTTAAAAATTTCTAGTAAATACCAAAAAACCTGTATTTAAACTTGTGAATACCGATATTACAAAATTGTAGAAATGGCACAAAATACGGTATTCGGTATCCCTGTATACCGGTATTGCAATCCCTATTCAGGGCTCAAAGTCGCGTATACTGAGTTGGGCACAGTATGCCTTGGCCTTCATGGACTGTCACGCCACTGAGTTCAGCTAAGTTAATATAAGTTTACACATGCTATAGTTAGGCTTACACCTTTTTTCAAGCTTGGTTTTTTCTTCTACAATTTTATTTTTGCATTAGTATGCTGAAGGTAAAGGTTGGGATCTCATAATGCCAGTTTAACCTATTTCATCAGCCTAAGTCGGTGACAGCTTTAAAAAACATTATAGACTTACATGGATGTATATATACCAGTAGCGCACACAGGAATTTTTCAAGGGGGAGAGGGGTCCGGGGTCGAAAGTTCACCATTCTTGTATCATGCTCCTTTTGATTTTGTCGATTTTCGGGAACAAAAAAAAAAGTAAAAAACCAATTATTGAGTAAATAATTTGCATTAATTAATAAAATTAATCATTAATAACAAATACTTAATTAAATTTTACGTACTATATACGTAGAATTATAATCAATCGGAAAAAAATCAAGGGCTTTGGGGGGTCCGGACCCCCAGGACCTCCCTTGCGTGCGCCGCTGATATATACTTATGTATTGGTTTCTTGTTTTTGGTTTTCGATTCCATTATTTTTAAAAAAATTTTAAATCCTACTATTCGCTCACACTCTCTACATATTTATTTATCGTGGTGGAATTTTCAATCGTTAACAAAATACATACTAAAGCGCTCAATTGAGCTAAAATTTTATATACATGATTATTTTGGATGACAATACAGTAATTTATTTATAATTAATGAAAATTAATTGATTAAAACTAATTATTCAAAGAATTACAAATACAGCTACGTTAGCATCATTTTTGACGACTTAGCGACCCTTTTGAAGACTTGTGTCAAAACTAGAGAAGGTTTTTAATTACATTTTAAAGCGCTCATTGGAGCTGAAATTTTATATACACTATTGTCTTAGGTAAAAATACGATTATTTAAGTATAATTAATTAAAATTAATTGACTGAAACTAATTATTTAAAGAATTGCAGATACAGCCGCATTGGTTTCATTTTTAGCGACTTAGGCCAAAACTTAAAAAGATTTTTTTTTCGCACGTTTTAAAGCATTTAGTTGTTTATATTAATTGTAACTATATAATAAAAAGTAGCTAAAATAAAAATATTCTTTGTTGATCTAAGTAGGAATTGACTTAAACATTTTTTTTATGTTACTTGTTTGTTTTGTGAAGTAATTCTCAGTGTGCTTATATTTAACATACAGCATGCCCGCTGAAGTCCATTGTTACCCGAATAGTTTTTGAGCTACTAGAGTTATAGTCATAAAAGTAAACTCTAAGTTTAGTAAAGTTGTCATGAGCTGCACAAAGAAACTGCTTACAGCACCACTTGTTGGATAAATTTGGAGTTAGCGTTCTTAACTCAAAAACTGTAGGAGATACATGAAAATTAAACCATTTGTAATGGCCTCTCACCTGGGGAAGCCATCTCTTTATCTACTCGACCTAAATCTGTAGAAGGCAAAGATTGATGACCCAAACTAGCCATGAGAAATCCAATTTATTATGACCAAATATAATAATCTAAGACAGCCAAACTGTAAAGGGAAACTTTAGAGTGATAGAACAATAGCTCAAAATCCTATGTGAATAAGCGCACAAAATCCTAACAGATTAACTTTGCTCAAAGTTATCTTAAGAATCCTAACTTCCTTAATTTATTTTAATAGCTAAAGCTCGTCCTATAATCACGCGTCTAAATTCCGATCCTTACCGTAACAGCACTGCTTTTAGCGACTCAGCTGTTTTTCCTTCTCCCTACGAGTATTAAACTTCAACTATGTATATACTAGCTAATCCGCATATTAAGGTTTCTTCTTGAGAGGGATGGCGGTGAAATAACTCGATTGCTGGCTCCAAAGATTCCCCAAGAGGATTAATAGAAACTCACGTAAAGCCCCGTCATACAATTACAATATTTCTCAGCAACATTGATTTATTTACAAAAGAAAAAACATCTTGTGCACAAAAATGATACAAATGCAAAGCACACATGTGTTTGATCGTGTTGAACAAAATTTCCTTTACTGGAATTGAGGCTCATCTATCTATCATGCTCAAAATGGTGTCCTTCAGTTACAATACACATCTAAACACGGATTATCATTTCCCTATGCACTTTCTTCACCATGGCACGTGATAAGCCGGAACAAGCATCAGTAACACGGTTTCTATGTTCCTGCAGTGTCGATGGAGGGGCGGCATACATACTTCGTTTGATGTATCTCCACAGCAAAAAGTCCAATAGGTTCAGGTCAAGTGACCATGCAAACAATTCAGCCCAACTACCATACCGGATGACTTGTTACTGAATTGTGCCTTGAATGTACGGTGTGATATGTAATACTTTGTGCGACAGGGCGCCATCCTATTAGAAGCATACATTCCGGAGGTCGCTTAATGGCAATTCCTTCTAAAAGAGGGGATAGTACATCCTTCAGTAATGATAAGCCAATGGCAATCATGACACTCAGCCATCTTCAAGTGGATTTCCCGCCAACTTCGGATGCCTCCGAAATTGCTTCTGTAACCACGCCTCCTTGCCACATCCCACCCACCAATCAGGAGACTCTCTCTCATTAAGGCCATCAACATCAGGCCACAATCAACAACCTAGATATGGGATCCACACATTTCCCAGTAACGTCCAGCGTCCAGTTCAGTAATGATAAATGTCGGGATCTCGTTAACATGCCCTAGTAAAATACCGGGCCAATCACACACACACACAGTCTGGTTTTGAATATTCCGCGCCAGACATTTATTGACCAGAGAACTTGATGTCGAGCTTCGAAAGCACGTCTAGAATTATTCAGCGATCAGATACGGATGTTATAAGTATTATGTGTAAATAATGGCCCATCCGTTCATCTGAAATCGGGTATCAGGGATGCTCCCGAGTGTGACATTTTCTCTTTTTTTCCGCGTTATGCCACGTTACAATTTTGGGAGTTACGAACCAAATAAATACGCATTTTAAGCCTTTTATTTGTGATATTACTTTATGTAAGGTGTCCTTTTTAAATCGATGATGCTTAGAACTTTATAATTAACGTTTTTTCACGTATCTCGTTCTATTTTAAGATAAGAACGCTAATTCCAAATTTATCTGTCAGGGGATGGTGTAAGCAATTTTTTTTTTTTGTGTAGTGCATGGTGTTTTTACTATCCCTAGTAAGTTGTAAGTCAGTTGAACTTCACAGGAGACTGGATCGATGATCCGATCTTCCGTTCCCTATCTTGAAGCTACGATATTGCTGGTGTTGTTCGCTTGGCTTGTTGAAGGAGGAGTGGCTTCATTAAGACAAGGATCAATGGGGTAGATGGTTTCGGCTATTGGGGTTGAGTATTGCTATTGGTTGTAGAGTAAGCTTGAGAAGACTGCCCTTCTCAGAGAAAAAATTTAATTATTGAGATGAGAAAACTATTGAGATAAAAATACTAAAAAGGAGAAATTAAAATTTTACTATACCTAGAACTCAGTTTTTTTACTATAGCTCTTGTCATTCAAAAACTATTGGTGTGGCAACGGGCTTTAGTGGGCTTACTGTACATATATTTAATCTTAACTCTTTCATTAAACAAAATTTCTTAATGCTGATGAAGATGTAACATTAGAACACGCATGATTGAAAAATAATTATGAAATTTTAAAAGTATATATATACACATATAACGCGCCGTTAATCATCTGTTACTAATCGATTTATTTATTAGTTTTAAGACTAATTGCATAACCTGAATTCAGAGTTGATTGTTTTTCTTCGGAGGATAAAGATAGGAAATTAATCTAACACTTTTTATTACAACATGCCTTAAAATTTACGTAAGAATAAAATGGAAAGATATAATCCTATTGTTTTTCATAAGACTTGAGAAGTTTAAGGTATCCGACGACTTGCGACTTTTTTTTTTTTAAAAAAATGGAGGGATAGGGATTTATTTATTTAGTACATTTTAATAAATATATGCTAAAATTAAGAAGAGAAAAAAAGAAATTATTATTACTTATATAGAAAAAAAATTTATAAAAATACACAAAAAAATACTTAAGCGGGGCCCGTTCTGTACAAAACGTTTATGAGAAAATCTTTAATTATTCAGTTTTGATATGTTGCCTTGCTGTTCATTTTTGAAATGACCTTCTGGATTAGAGATATTTTAATTTTTACATAAACTAGAGCACTTTATCTTAGTTATTATATGAAATTGCTTAAAAAAACAGTGATGATAATTTTGTAATAAAACAGTGATTTTTTTTTTCTGGTAAATATCTGAGAAGAGGTTTAAACTCTTCAACTTTTAAACAGAACATACACAAAAAATTTCAGTTAATTACTTTCAAATCTTTTTGAGCAATCGCTGTCCTCGTTTGAGAATTAAAAAAAACGCATTTTAAAGTATGACATCTTGCTTAAAGTAGTAGCAGCTGCTTTTACTAAAACTCTTGTAGTTTTTGTTCTAGTGAACGGAAAATAATAAACTTGGTATTTTTATAAAGCTAATGAGATAGCCCATAATGAAATCATAAAAAAAGTTGTCATTTTTTGGCAAAATCAACAATTTTAGGGTAGTCGGATACCTTAAATCCGGGCTTTTCATTACGTCGATCGCGGTCGACCCGCGGACCTCCTAGACATTTTGGGGTGACCGCCTGAAGATTTATATAGTTAGTAATTATGTACGGAAAATTGAAAATTGGCTGAAAGAACGCAGATTGTCTTCTTTTGGCTATAACAACGAAAACTAACTTTAGATAAAAATGTTTTATTTTTTAATGCATTTTGAATTTTTTGCATAATAAATGCACCATTTTTTATAATTATATTTGCGGCTATTATTATTATGTTTGTGTCTTGCATTTTGCTTTAAATGCGGTTTCAAAAGTGGTTTTCTTAAAAAATTTTAGTTCTATAGGTAAGTACATATTCCGCATTTATTATTAAGTTATTGTAATATCCTTTTCCTTATACCTTCCCACGCCTACAAAATTGGGCAGTGGTGCACGCAAGAATTTTTCAAGGGGTTGAGTCGAGCGGTATTAACTTTTAGCTCATGATTCGACTTTCAGCATGCAATCTCCTTTTTGAATGAAAAAAAAATATGGTTAAAAAGGTTGATAAGTTTCATTTGTTTTAGTGAAGTGATTCTAAAATTAAATATGCTTGTAACTATAGATGATATACAATTAGAACAAGTAATATGAAAAAAAAATTATGTCAATTCCTACTAAGAAACAACAAAGAAAAATTTTATTTTATAGTAAATTTTTCTCAAATATTGCGAATTTTTCTGTATAGCTAACTTTTTCCTCGAACCTTGAACATTTCACGATTTTCTTCGTAAGGTAACCTCTCTATAACGAAGTGCGTTTTCTATATAACGAACTTTTTTTGTGATTCAATTTTTGTTCTCCCTATTTTTAAAGTATTTCTGAACATTTCAAGTTATTCTCCCTTTAACACATTTTATGGTGGTCATAAATCTTGAACTGATTTTATTAGATCCTAACTCACTGGGAGCAATAGAGTTATGGGCATTTCATCCAAGAAATGCAACCTTTAACCCCCATTGTCCAGTTCACTAGAAACATCGTCGAAATCCTATTTCACCTACAGTGGAGTTGTCTTGTGTCATCACGTTCTAGATATAAAATATCGTATGTTTAATATTACTTGTATGCTTTAAATAAGAGAAAATGTTCTTAGATTTCATAAATTTTTTTAAAAAAATTTCTTCATATTGAAAATGCAGTGAATTCTTCGACATTATTTTTTCTCGTTTTCCTTGTAGTTTTTCATTCTTTTTTTGATGGGTAAGATATATATATATATATATATATATATATATATATATATATATATATATATATATATATATATATATAAATTTTTTTTAAAAAGTTGTGAATAATTTCTTTTTTAATATATAGTGATTATAGATTTAAAATTTGTTTTAAGTGGTTTACAAAGTATATTAAAAGACAAAGCTCTATATAACAAATTTTCCATATAACGAACTTTTTTTCAGGATTTAGTGACTTCGTTATGTAAAGGTCTGACTGTAGTTACAATTAATATAAAGATGTACATACATATGACAGAACCATAATATTAAGTGGTAATCACTTTTATTAATTATAATTACAGTATAGTATTGTCATCCAAAACAATCGTGTGTAAAAGTTTCAGTTTAACTAAAATCTTTAAGATGCAAGAAATTTTTTTTTTTTTTAAGTTTTGACCCAAGTTGCTAAAAATGTAGCCAACGTGACTCTGTATCTGCAATTATTTAAATAATTAGTTTCAGCTAATTAACTTTAATTAATTATAATAAAAATTATTGTATTGTCACCTAAAACAATCATGTATAGAAAATTTCAGCTCAAATAAGTATTTTAAAATGTGAAAAAAAAAACATTGAAAGTTTTTACATAAGTCGCCAAAAATGATGCCAACGTGGATGTATTTGTAATTCTTTGAATAATTAGTTTTAATCAATTTATTTTTATTAATTATAATTAAATTTCCGTTTTGTCATTCAAAATAATTGTGTACATAAAATTTCAACTCAATTGAGCGCTTTGCAATATATTTTATTACCAATTTAAAATTCGAATGAAATAAATATATATATAAATAGAAAGTGAGCTAATAGTAGGAAAAGAATAAATAAACCTCACAAAAGTGCCACTATTTTTTAATTTTCACATAGTGTAATTTTTTACTTTTTCTGACATGCAATGTTGATTAATAAAGGCAATCGTTTTTAAAAAGTGCAGCTTTCTTCTGATCCAAAACAATTGCCCCCCCATGATAAAGGGTGATTCTATACAGTCTTTTAATAACCATTCTTAAAATAAAAAGATATATTTTTGAAAAGAAATTTTATGACTTTTTCATTGTTAGTCTCATGTCTATATATTCAGCTTTCTTTAAAATCATTCCAATTAAATGATTTTTTTTTTTTTGCTTACCGAATTGTAAATGCTTCCCTTCTTCTGTTATAATTTCATATTTCATTTCTATTTATTTTGAAAAAAATACATTTCATGATGTATTTCGAATGGTTTTTTTTTAAAGTTTGATTTCTAATTCTAATAATTTCAGAAAAAATTAAAGATAGTAAATATTATTGAAAAAGGAATTGTTACTGACAATGAAAAATTTCCCTGACTACGGTGGTATTGGAATTCCAAATAGAAAGAATAATTCCAATAGAATTGGAATTCCACATATAATGAATAAAGAATAAAAACAAAAGGAATAAAAACAGAAAGCCCCTGAATATGACACGAGAAATGTGTATTCCAAAGTAAAAAAACCTAGAGTTAAAGAAAAATGAAATAGAGTAAAAGAAAATAAGTAGTATTCATTTTTTTCTTATGAAACTGCTGTGACGATATAAATATTTATAAGAGTATTACAGAAAAAGAATAATATATAAATATTTTGGAAATATCAACAAATTTCTATCCATCTTTAAAAAATTAATTAAAATAAATTATATTTCCCTAACTGTGTAGTTAATTTCAAATGGACTGCATTCTGGCAGCTAAGCCATTTACATATACCACAAGTCCCCAAGCGTGGAAGCAATTTCATCGGTGGCGCCATCTGGTGGTGGCTTCCGCTACCAAATTGGGACTTTTCTCTAAATGTAATTTATGTTGGATATCCTGCGAAAAATTTTCACAACATTATGTAATTAAAAGCCTATGATCACACTAAAGCTATCTTTCTTTAAATTGTAAATAATTTTTATATGGTAATAAATAGAATTGAAAAGAGTTGAGAGAAGTTAACTTACAATCCACGGATATCTAAACAATGGTTTGACCAACTTTCCATTTACTACCCTGCCACCTTTTGAAGCCATGGATGAACCGCATTCTGGAAATAAAAACTATATAAACATAGTATAAACATATCTTAATGCAATAAATATATAGGTTGCTTCACTTGCAATAAAAATAAATCGTATTTTAGGAGGAATGTGCCGGGTGTTTCAAAAGTCACGCACATGAACCTTTGTGGTTGAGTTTTAAAGACAAATGGATTATGTTAACAAACAGAATAAAGGATAAACAGAGGTTGAACGGTTATCCTTATTGTCAGGTGTCATACATGGTAAAAAAACAGTAGATGTTCAAAATGATATCCATTTTCCTAGACACACAATCGAACTCTTTTTACCAGATTAATTGACACTTTACGAAGAGTGAGAATTATTGTCCGATATTTCATGAAGGATATTACTCTTAAGTTCATCAAGTGTATGGGGATTATTCCTGAAGGTGACATTTTTCAGATATCCACAAAGAAAAAAATCCTGAATTGACAAGTTCGGTAAACGAGGTGGCCAAAGTCCTTTGGAAATGGCACGATCATCGATAAATTCAGTTAAACCTTCTATACTGGCCCATGATGTGTGCCACGTTGCGCCGTCTTGCTGCAACCAAGCATACCCTTCATCATTTTCAGCAAGGATATGAATTACGTAATAATGTCGGGTGGTCTTTACAATGGACTTCTTTGTAAAGCGGTCTCAACATCTGCAACTTTCGTTTTCACTATGGACGCCTTACCCAATTGCTTCCTGTCTGCAACCTATCCTGTGTCACAGAACCGTTGCACTACAAGTGTTATCGTTGATGCATTTGGTGTTGTTTCATCTGGATATTTCTGCTGAAATGCATTTATCCCACGACAATGATATTTTATATGAAAATAAAATTCCATGATGGCTATTCTTTGGTCTTGGGAAAACACCATGCACCTAGCGTTGCGCTCCACTGACTACAACTGACAAGTAGTTCGAAACTGATGCCTGATACGTTCAAAAATTCTTATGAGGGGACCCCTGCTGCTATCTAGTGACAGAAATCTCATTTAATCCTTTTGGTTTTTAAGCAACAAGGATTAGCATGTGGATGGGGGGGACTTTTGAAACACTCGGTATTTGCAGAAGCCTATTCTGTAATGTTTCAATAGGAAATTACGCGTGTATTACTACGCCTCTCATATACGGAATGAATATCAACATTTGGACATATCAACATACGGAATGAATCAACATTTTGAGGGATTGAAGAAATATTCGTTTGTAAATAACGAAATATTTAGTAGTAATTCCTTTAACAGCTACATTCATGACAGTCACATAATAAATAGAATTGTAACTATACATTCTATTAGTGGTTGTTCAACTAATCCTCTTGGGGAAATTACTCTTTAACTATGATAAAAACCTCTTTCCGTAGAGAGGACAATTTTATGCAAATGTAAATGCTATTTAAACCCTCGCGCTGGGATGTGTGAGGCTAATCGTGAAATCTAGGAATAATAATAAGGAAATTTTGACTGGGAAGTCACGCAACATGAAATTAATACTCATCTCAAAACCCATCCGAAGTTGTAGAAGGAAATAGCATTGGAACGGTACCGAGCTATCGCGGTTCGAGAAGTACTAGTATAAGGAGCTCCGACTTCAATTAAGTCATTTTAAATAGTCTTATAACTTAGATAAATGATTAAAATTTAAGATTGCTCCCAAGGTTACGCAATAAAGTTGTATATCATTCATAAAGTGTCAGATGTAAAAGTAAACATAATTTTTTTTAAGATCACGTTTACTTATTCTCCGAACAACCTACACCTGCAACCCCTCCGAATCATGACACAATCACGCATTCTCCATTGAATTCACAGACAAACTAACATTGGATTTGTACTTGTTCTATTTGTAAAATTTAGACACTAGTGTAAATAAGTAAATTGGTTAAGGCATTCGACTACGTTCGGAACCGTGATATTTCAAAAGAGTATAAATGGATAATATTTATGATATTTACTGTCACTTGGATTCGAAAATGTATATAAAATTGTTTTAAGAATAGTATTACAATAAAAAATTATTTAAGTACAATATTCTGACCAAAAATGAACATAGAATGATCAATTTTCAAACATTCTCCTCTTGTGAAAAATATTCTATTATAATCATATTTTGCCTGTATATAGCTTAGACCTCTGTACAGAGACTCAACAAGAATTTTTGAAATATACAACTTAGAAGTGGGTCTATCCATGTTTTACGACAACAGAGGGGAGAAATTTTAAGAGAAAAACGCCGGTAATTATTTTAATTGGCTGTAACTCTGAAAATAATGTGATTTTTTTCAAAAATCATAGACGAGCCTCTGTGCAGAAGTCAGAGCTATATACAGGCAAAATATTACTATAATAGAAACTTTTTTCACAAAAGAACATTTTGAAAAAAGGTTATTCTAAGTTAATTTTTTGCCGAAATATTGTACTTAAATAATTTTTGTTTGTCAAAATGTCCTTACAAATTTTTATACATGTATTCTAATCTAAGAGACACTAAATATCATGAAAATTATCCATTTATGTGCTTTTTTAAAATCACGGTTCTGAACGTAGTCGGATAACTTAAAGATATTCAAGTCAGAACAAAAAAAAACACTTTTAAATCGGGTGAATTTTGTTTACTTATATACATTATTTTTGTTCTCAAATATGTACTTTTTAAGAGAAAGTCGTCATCGAGGGAAATGAACAAGCGGAATCTGTCGCTAAGGAGGCTAGGAATATCGATCCCCCTCCCATTAAAACCACTTGTCTCGATGCAAATGCCATCGCAAAGCATCGGCTCTGCAACGGACCTCGGAAAAAATGGTATACCTCCTGGAGCTTAATCTTGACAGCGTTGTCACCACTACTATCAGCAGAATGCGAACGGGACACATGAGAGGTATGAAGATCATACCCGACGGCTCTAGAACCTACACAGAATGCATGCACTGCCCGGGAGTTCAGCTGGATCCGAGGCATCTCTTCAATTGCATCTCTGTTGTCTTGACCCTCTTCAAGATAGACCCCAACTGCTGCCATGACACCCTTTATACCGATAAAATCGGTGATGTGGCCAGAACTGAGCTGCATGCCTTTGGCCCCGTTTGAGTTTTTTTTCTGCCCTGGTCATACGACAACAACAACAAGAGAAAGTTTCCTCAAAACGTAAACGTTGACAACAGAGAAGTGTATAAACTGAATAGCTGGAAACACGTGATTGCCTTTATCGAATGACTATAACATCACATGAATTTATAACGATGACGTGAAATATATTGCTCCAAGAAGAAAACGGAGAACTTTATTATGGATTCTGTAATGTTTCCAAATGATTTATTTTACCTTGATGATTTATTAAGAAGACGGAAGGTTGTGATGAGGTTGCCTTAAGAGGTCTCTAGAGAAGTAAGGGGATAGAATTAGAGTTATATTTACGTCGAACTATAAAGCTGCCAGAGGGCTTTGGTGATAGACCGCATAATTTTGGACCATGGTCAAGTGACGAAGATGATACCTGAGTAGGCACTCCCCTCTCCTAATACCACACCTACGGGAAGACGTTTGAGCCTCAACATATTTATCGTGAGTCCGCCTCCTCTGCAAGGTGGACCTTCCACGGTACTCTCATGACATGCCTGACACAAGTCCATGATCTTGACCCCTAGGCTATCCCTGCCGCTACGTATGAGGATAAATCATACTTAATCGTAAATGCAGCAGCTTTCTAAATGGAAAAAAGTGCTTGTCTATTACATATCTATCCAAAAAGAGATATAGATGATTTTCAAAACAAATACAGTCAGTACTTTCAAAGCGGTATGATCGACCAATAATGCAACATTTAATTACTAGTCATACATACTTCTACAATCCTTATTTTCATCATCACCATCTTCCTGTTCACCGTTTTCTTCGTCATAATCGGGTTCTTCCGGTCTTCCGCCTGGTCTTCCACCTGGTCTTCCACCTGGTCTTCCGCCTGGTCTGCCTCCTGGTCTTCCACCTGGTTTTCCACCTCGTGCCCTATAATCAAATCTAATATAGTTTGGCTTGTCTAGTGGATATTCTTGTTGGTCTTCACTAACTGAAGATCCATCCATAGGTGAATTATCTGAATGAGCATTCTGGAATATAGAAAAGAAACTTTTTATAGCGAATGTATAGGAATTTTTGCTAATAATTTACAATGAATATAAAGGGAAAATGTAGCATGACGAGTATTGGCAAGTAAATATGAGCAAAACTTCCCTCTTGCGAAACGAATTAAAGTGCTTGAAAATTTTTGAGTTTACCAAATATTGAATCAATTTAAAACCTACTTCTCACTCACCGTCACGTATACATGCCAATCCAAGACGCCCTCAGTTCCCGGTCGTCAAGCATACGCGTGGGGCATTATTTACTCATTCACTCCTGGCAGTCACATATTTGTACCATTGACTCAGAAGTTTGAAAATCTAAACTTTTAGGGCAGTATATGGCATGGTATGTCCATAGGATTTAGGATACATGTATATTTGACCTTCAACTCGAAATAAGAAAAACGTAACTCAAATGCAAGGGGACTTTGATAATTTGAGAGTAATTCAAAATAGCTAGATTTGTCGCTGGTAGTTTCCGTGCTCTTCTAGTGCTGCAACTCATCAATAAAGAGGTGTCACCCTCTTCAGTAAGTTTACCGGTTTTGCCTTCCCTTCATCAACAGATTGAAAATTTGTTCCCCTCAAAGCATTTTCCCCTTAAGAAACACGCAGAAATCGTATGGGATTAGATATGTTGAGTAAGGTAGATGCTCGAGCCCAGTAATGCGTTTGTTCACCGAGAATTGCTTTACGGAGATCGCAATGTGCAACGGAACATTTTCTTCCTATAGTTTTTCGGTACCAGTTCTGCACAAGCTTTCGCCACATGCAAATTATCGACCAAAAATGTTGTTATTGTCTCTCTGCCAATGTTCGTAATATTTGACATCATTCGAACTCTCAAACGTCGGTCTTTTCGCTCTATTTAATATTTTTCTTAAAAGTTTTCATCAGTTATTGATGACACAGGCTGGCCAGAACGTTTATCATTTTCAAAAGCCTCCCCACCTTCCGAAAATCGTTTGTGCCACTAAACGGTTTGACTACGTGAAATATGCAGTTATTTCTAAACACTTCTTTTAACTATTTAAAACCTTAAATTGGAGAGGGTTTTTTTTATTTCATGAGGAACTTCAAATGTATGTTTAGCTCGAACTTTAAGCTTATCCTGATCGTAGTGCTTTAACATAACTACATCTTACTCAAGCAAGATAAGCTAAACTAAACTGAATTATACATAGGGATGGAATAACGTACCCCACCAGTCTCAGAAGGATAAAGTTCAACTATATTCCATTCCTTCACACCAAGCCTAAAGAATAAGGCATGCGCACAGTTCGGGAATTTAATTGTCGCACCTTGTACTTAAGAATGAATTGGTCCAAAAATACACTGTCATATAATATAGCGCTAGAAATAGCGATCCATCACCTAAATATAATTCATATTTTCGGAGTTGTCGTCAGTAATTTATGAACTGCCCTAATTTGACAAAAAAATACTTAAGCTCACGACTAAACATCTTTTGATAAAAATTTATTTAATTAAAAGAATATTATACTATAAAACTCTTTTAGAATGAATTATTTAAGGAATAAGTATTTGTCCTCTATATACTAAAAAATCAAAATTACAAATTCCATCCTCATAAGTTTTCGTTCTGCTCTAGCGTGACAATCAATCAACGTGTTTAGTTTGTACTGATTTAATCCTTTCATGGGCCTTGGGAAGATTACTTCCCCTCTACATGATTGCACAAAATGCACCTGTGGAAAGCCCAAAACCTGTTATAATATATATT